>JAQHUG010000047.1:1042056-1147908 GCA_028555095.1 Dicrostonyx torquatus | reverse complement strand
TCTCCCCTGACCCTCATCCCATCCCATCTCCCCTGACCCTCATCCCATTCTGTCTCTCCTGACCCTCATCCTATCTCATCTCCCCTGACCCTCATCCCACTTTCCCACCATTCTCACCCCCATTTCTGTCTCTGGTTCTAAGCTTTTGCTTTTTATTTTTAATTCTTTACACCTACTTGCAAGCCCTAGGGGTTTTGCTAGTGTCCATCCAACCACACTTGGATGTTTCTGCATTTTTACTTAAGGACGTTTGGTGGCACTGTTACCCAAGATGTAGCCAACTACACAGTGGGTGGAGTTACTCAAGGGAATGGTGTGTGTGTACATTGTATATGGGTGAAGGAAAGAGGACTTTTGGGCAGGACAGATGCTTTCGACTTTTTTTTTCTGGATCCAAGAATGAAACCCATTTATTGTTTTGTGAAAAAAATAAGAGAAACAAAACAAAACAAAAAAAGGAAATGAAAATGTCCATATTCCTGATCTGTTTTCTCTGTGGCTCTCACTCTCCCTTTCTCAGTCCTGTGACTGGAAACTGGCTGAAAGGCAGGTGGGGCTCAGCCTTGGCATCTCGGCTGTAATGTCACACATGAGGCCGTTCTTTGATCTGTTTAGTGCCAGGTTTGGGGAGAGGAGTGCTTCCTCCTTTTGTTGGGGTTCTCCTGTTTCAGAGACTTCAGAGTGTAGTGCTGACAGGCTTTTCTGCTCCCCAAGTGTGAAACGGCTTCTGTATGTATGCATAAACCAGCTCCGCATGAGCTTAATTCAGGTGTGTTGTGGGCAGCAAGCCTGGTGTCAGCTCAGGTGTGTTGCAGGTAGGCAGCGAGCCTGGTATCAACAATGTGTGCTAAACCAGGGCTGCTGCAGCAGAGCCATGCAGAGGAAGGCTTTGTGAGGATCTCAGAAGAAAATGTGTCTGGTGAGCCGTAACAACCCCGCCCGTTTCCTTTAGACGATGACTAGGTAGCCCTGATTCATTGTTCAGCGTGACTTTGCAGATGCTGTGAGAAGCAAGAACCAGCTCTGTGTGAGCAATTTGGTACAGCTCGTATCATCCAGCCTTCCCTCAGGTTTACACAGCCCAGCTTGCCACTCGGTCAGATGAATGCACAGTGGTGCTTATCCTATTATATGTATGGATGCAATTTCAGCTTTTTCCTTTTTCATAAATAACTGGGTCAACATACAGAAGTCTTTGTCCAAGTTTTGCTTTTCCATAGGAAAGTTTCTAGAACAAGGATTATTATTAGGTCAGAGGTCATGGACTTTCTTGGTAAAGGCTAAAGCAAGAAGCTGTGTTGGTAGGGCCTCCCACTGTGTGTATCAGAGAATTCTTTTCATTTTTATTTAGAATTTATATTTACTTTTTGATTAGATACTGCTTGCATCTGCTATCTATGGTTGGCCTATCTGTCTGTCTATCTATCTGTCTGTCTGTCTATCTTCTTCATCATCATCTATCATCTCCCCTTGCTCTGGTCTCCACTCAACAATCCTCTCCTTTCCTTCACAGGTGAGTTTCCTTCATCACATTTTGGTTTCCTTATGTACATATCAGCAAATGTGAGCATGGATTCTCAGTTTTTGCCACTCCAGACTGTGTTTGTGCACTGTTCACTGCTCTGTCCTTACTTGTCTGCTTTGTGCTGAATAGAAACAACGCTTCTTTCTCTTCTGTGCACGTAGGGCCTACTCTTTTTGAAGCTACATAGCACCGTAGGTGGGCCATGCTTTCTTTAACTGACCCTCTGTTGGTGGGTACCTGGCTTGTTCCAGATCCCTGCCAGCTCTAGCCATGCTGCAGTAAACACTGTCACTCTGATCACACAGTTATTTCTGTAGAGAATATCTGGAGGGAGGACTGGCAGGTAAAATGAGTTAGTTTGGTAGCCCTCAGCTGCCTCCCCATGGGAGAAACTATTTCATTTTCTACCACTAGCAAAATGCAGAGTGTGGTTTCCCTGCAGTCTTGCTGACAATGGGTGTCGGGCTAAAGAGGCATTTATAGGTCTGGGGTGGGAGTGGAAACTCTTCAGCCTACTTCTGGTCCAGTGCCTTCACACGCTCCCAAATGATGGTGACTGCGTCTTTGCAAATGTCAGTCCTTCTTTATTTGCTGCTTGTCTGCTCTCCCTCTTTCCTCTGCTAACACCCTCTTCTGCCCCACCCTGGCAGCCTATGACTGGACTCTGTCTACAGGGAGGAAGGGAAGTGGGAACAAGGGCTGGAACTGGATAGATGGGGGCAGAGATGGAGCACTCACCCCAGGGGACCCAAAGTCCTGGATTTAATTAAAATACTCATTATTGAGATAATACATTTTAATGAAATTCTTGCTTTGCATGTGACAGACCTGTAAGCAAAGCCTGTTCACTATTGTTAGGGCTGGTCTTACATGCCTTCCAAAAGCAAAAGTCTCTTAAACTTGTTATTTATTTGTTGTTTTCATGTGTGTGTGCTGTGTCATGTTAATGTGTGAGTGTACACATATGTGTGTGTTGGTGTCATCCTCAATAAATCTTAACCTTATTATATTTTTTTGAATCAGGGTTTCTCTATAATATGGCCCTGGCTGTCCTGGAACTTGCTCTGTAGGCCAGGCTGGCCCTGAACTCACATAGATCCACCTACCTCTGCATTGAGTGCTGGGATCAAAGGTGTGTGCTGCCACCACCCCTAGCCTTTCATCATAATGTTTTTGAGACAAGGTCTCTTCCTGAACCTGGGAATGGTTAGACTGCCTAGACAGGGAGCCCCAGGGATCTCCCAGGATCTTCCTGCCTCTGCCTCCCAAGAGCTGTGATAACAATTGTGAGCTAGCTTTTACATGGTTCTGGACATAGAACCTGAGTTTTCGTGCTTTTGTGGCAAGGATTTTACTCACTGAGACATCTCGTCAGCCCTTGAAACTGAGTCTTTGCCTTCTTCCCCACTTGTGGGTACAGGCTGCCCTGGGACGTCATGGAGCCCTGACTTGGAACACTTTCTGTTCTTGATATGTTTCTTGTTTGTAGCAAGCCTAATTCTTCAGGTAGTATTTGTCTGAGGCAGGCTGTGGCTTCAAGGTTTCCTTCCTTCCTTCATTCCTTCCTTCCTTCCTTCCTTCCTTTTTCTTTTTTTTTCCTAACTGGGAATTGAATGTAGGGTTTTGCTCATGCTGGATGAGTGGTTTACCACTGTGCACATCCCCAGTGGTTTATGGGGTTTGTATCTCCACTGAATTCTGTTTCTCTCTTGGGTGCTGAGGTATAGGCCTGGGTACCTGGCCTTAATGGGAGGTGGGGGTATGGCTGGGTCCAGACAGAGCTGTGGGTCTAGGGCAATGAGGCTGCAGCATTTGCACTAGCCACCCCATCCTGGCTCTTATCTTCCTTTGAGCCTTGTCAGTACAGAGCCTCCCTGCTTCTGAGCCTGCCACACAAGGTCTTGAGACCTGGGGGTCTCAGGCTCAGCTATAAGAGCAGCTAGTGTGGCAGAGAATGGCTTCTGGGTGGTATGGTCACCACAAAGCTCAAACTCCACATAGAATCCCACACTTCTATCTTACATGTCTCCTAGCTCTGCAGCAAGATCCTGGAGAAGACAGCCAACCCTCAGTGGAACCAGAACATCACATTGCCTGCGATGGTGAGTGGTGCCTAGTGGGACTCAGTGCATCTCCGTCTCCCAGTCCTGCTGGCATCCGTGGTTTCTGCTCAGTGAGGGGGTTGCTTCCTTCTATGTAACATGAGGGTCCTGCTCATTGGGGTTTGTGTCCTGCCTGGTACCCCACAGCCGGCAAGCCCCAAAGGAAATCACACAGAGAGTCTACATTAGGTTATTAACTGATTGGCCCATTATCTCAGACTTCTTACTAGCTATTATAACTTATATTAACCCATCTATGTTAGCCACATGGCTTGGTACCTTTTCTCAGCTGGGCAGCTTACATTGTTGCTTCTTGGTGGTCTGCACAGGAATGCCAGGGAAGCTTCCTGCTTCCCAGACTTTCTCCTCGCCCTGCCTTTACTTCCTGTCTGGTTGACTTGCCTATACTTCCTACCTAGCCAATCAGCATTTATTTAAAACATGATTGACTGAACAGACAAGTCTCCTGAACCACTTCTAAAACTCTGTTCTCATCTGGCTCCCTTTCCTTCCCCAGTTTCCCTCTATGTGCGAAAAAATGAGGATTCGTATCATGGACTGGTAAGTTCTAGATCCTTTAGGGGGTTGTCTCCAAGGGTTCTTGGGTCTGTCATTTTCATGTACCTGGGCTGCTGCTATATCAGAGGGTGAATGTGTCAAGGCAAGATATGAGGGCCGTGGGAAGTTATGGGGCAATCAGGAGCTGGGATGCCACACTGACTGCAGATAAGTAGGTCATGGCCAGGAGGTGGCAAGGAGCCCACCTCTGGGGGCTTCCTGAGAAGTTGTTTTGACAAGTCATCAATAAGGGCCACATGTAAGAGGTAGAGGCCAAACCAGCTGTTCTGTTCCTGTGGGATCGAATAGAAGAAAAGCTCCCAAGTTGGGGGTGTGGGTTATATTGTCTAAATAGGGGTCATCATTGTGGGTGTTGAACAGGTTACCACTGTGGATCACCAACTTGTAGGCCAGGGCTGTGTCCAGTGAGCAGTTTCCATGTGTATGAGTTTATCTGACCCCTGACAAGATGGCATGGTCCTATGTCACAGAGGAAGGCACAGGGAGGAAAAGCCAAATGACCTGCCCGAGGTGACAGTTCAGAAATCACAGATGCCTGATGTGAATCTCAGTCAGAGCTGGCGCGCTTATCCTCCTGACTACGCTGTCTCTCACAGTAGCAGCAAGGAGGCGACTTCTCTCATGCTTGAGGGACATCAGGGCCCAAGCTCCACAAGCTGCAGAACCCCAGGCTTTCCACAAAGAGCAAGCTGTCCTTTCTCTGCCCCCAGAAGTCCTGATCATGTGGCTCCCTGGCCATTCTCCTTCAGTTGCATGCCCATGGCACCCCCAACTAGGAGGATAATGAGAGACCAGGGGAAAAACCCCAGGCCGCAGAGCCATTAAAGTGTGTGCCAGTTCCCCAGGCCTAAAGAAAACAGATTGAGAGAATTAGAGGGAAAGGAGTGTGGGCAGGGGGCAGGGAGAGGTCCCGAGGGCTGCCACGGCTGGTATGGGCTCGGGGAAGGGGAAGCGGTTTGGTGGAAAGGTACACTTTGCGTTCCCAGAGCCATCTCCGCATGTCAGCTGGCAGTGACTACTCTGTGTTGACTGGGACAGCTCAGTGTGCATGTTTGTGTGTGCGTGCATCTGTGTGGATGCATGTGGGTGCGGTTGGCCCATGGATTGTGGCTGTGCCTGGCTTGACTCCCTTGGAGTTGTGTCAAAGCTATCAGCATACTGTACAATCCAAACACATTACAGAATCTGGTGGCTGCATCTCTGGCTTGGGTCGAAGTGGCACTTTTATTGTGAGTCTATTTTGAGACTTGCTGTTTTCCAAAAGCAAGCCCTAAGCCTCAAAACCCAGCTCTAGGCCAGAAAGCATGCCACTGCTGGAAGTTTCTATCCAGCAAGCCCTTCTTCCCAGAGCTCATAGATGAACTTCTGCCGTCACCTGCATCTCAGACATGTGGTGCAGTCCATGTGGCTCTGTAACTTCATCTTCCATTCGAGTCTTTGAAAATCCCCCTTTCATTAAAAAACAAAAATTCCTTGGGGCTGGAGAGATGGCTCAGCAGTTAATTTTGCTTACTGTTCTTGGAGAGGATCAGGGTTCAGTTCCCAGCACCCACAATGTGCAGCTCATGACTGTCTGTAACTCCAGTTCCAGAGGATTCTACACTTTTTTTTTCTTTGCCTCTGTGGGCAATTACACTCATGTAGTGCATGTAAACTTGTTCAGGCAAACACAAAGAGACGTCAGAAACACAGCACACCTTTCCAAAAACCTCCTTAGCAGAAACCACCTCCACAGAAACAACAAAGCAGTCTTATCCTCCTTCCTATCTGGATGAGGCCGGAAGTCAGAAACCCGGTCCTCTTTAAGGGATGGACTTAACAATGTTTAAAAAAAATCAACCAGCTTAGTGTCTTTGAGATGCTGGGCTAGATTCCCATCAGGACAAGAAACCAAGAGAGGGACATGTGACGTCAGACTTTGGTACAGTCACCTCTAGGAAGTTTTCTCATGACACAGTGTACCAGAAGCCATGATCCAGATCCGGGTTGCCAGGCCACTCATTCTTCCTCACGCAGCTCCTGTCAGGGGGAGACCTCAAAAGCCAAACCTTAAATCTCCTTTCTGGGAAATCCAAAGAGGTAGGAAGGGCTAGAGACTGGGACATCTCCTGGGGGTGGAGTTAAGAGAACAATGAAATCAGCATGCCTTTGGTGCCTGGAAATGGTGTGGGATGAATCTGCCATGACCAAAGTGTTCACGGTGGGGAAGATGCCCAGGAACCAAAAAGAGGCTTGGAACATACTAGAGAACCTTTCTGAAGGATCCAGGGCCTGCCCAAGATGGCACTGCTGACCTTTAGTACAGCAATTCCTGTGTATGGGTCTTCCCCTTGAATTGAAAGTTGCTCAGAACCCATGACCTCTGCCTGTGGAAGCCTGGAGTCTTCTCTTCTCATACAAAAAAAAAAAATGTCTCCTGACATAGCCATCTGTGCTCTGGGGTCCAGCCATTAGGTGGAGAAGCCCAGGTCCACCCTCCAGAGGAAGGGACAGGTGGGGGTGGTGGCCAGGGCTCTGTATTCTCACTGAAATGTCTTACCTCAGCCCTGTCTCTGAGATGTTATTTTAGTGTGTGTGTGTGTGTGTGTGTGTGTGTGAGAGAGAGAGAGAGAGAGAGAGAGAGAGAGAGAAAGAGAGAGAGAGAGAGAGAGAGAGAGAGAGAGAGAGAGAGAGAGAGAGCACGCATGCAATGGCAGGCATATGGAGGCCAGAGGACAACTTTGTGGAGTCCATTGTCTTCTTTCACCTCTATTTGGTCCCCAGGGATCAAACTTGGGTCACCTGGCTTGTAAGGCAAGTGCCTTTGCTTGCTGAGCCATCCCACCAGCCCTCTGTTAATTGATTATCTCGACATCAGCACCCTCACCCGAAGCTGGCACTCATTGTAGTATATACCTGCTAGGGCTGATGAGGGGATCCTGAAAGCTAAGTAATGGGACCCCTTTATTGATTGATGGATGTGTGTGTGTGTGTGTGTGTGTATGCACATGTGTGTGTGCACATGTGTGTATGCGCACGCACTTATGAGTATACTTGCATGTGGAGGCCAGATGTCAAATTCTCAACTTTTCTCTAGTTTTTTTTACATCAGGCCTCTCATTAAGCCTGCAGCTTGTGATTTAGACTAGACTGCCTGGCCAGCAAGTCTCAGAATCCTCTCAGCCATGCACCGCCACACCTGGCTTTTTACTTGGGTGCTGGAGATTCAGACAGTGGTGACATAGGTGGCATGGAGCCAACATTAGTGATCTCCATTCATTATTATCCAAGAGGCAGGTGTGGAGTTCAGAGGCAGGGTTTGCAGAGGATTCTGTGGGCTTCAAGTTCCTGTTCCTAGATAGATTACCTACAGGCCCCTGCACTGGCTGGGACCGGAAAAGTCTTCCTCTAAGAAAGCCGGAAAGGGGTCTTCCAGACCTTGCCAAGGAACGTGATGCCTGAGTGGGAGTTGGGGTGGCAGTTCAGGCTCTGCTCCTCTCCCCCTGGCCGAGACGGGGAGGGCCTGCCTGCCTTTGCACCTGTCTCCTCATTCCACAGCGGATGTTAAAATGTATTTGGTCTCTAAGCAACCCCGAAGCTCCTGCAGGACATGCTTCCCAGCTAAAGACTCTGTCCAAGGCATTGCACACCAACTCTAGTCCCTGCTGTGGCCTTGGAGATGGCTTCTTGGATCTTGGCATTTCTTGGGTTCCCGGGACCTTTTGGTCTGGAAACTGCGTTTCTCAGCAGCCTCCTGCCCCTCATTCTTCCTGTCTCTGGCCTCCTCCCTGTCAGTCTTGGCTGGTGGCCCCTCATAAGTCAGCTGATATAGAGTAGAAGGCTGTCAAGATGAACAAGTTGCCTTTGAGGTGTCTTCCTACTGGGCTCCCCAGGCCTCGGTCAAAGGCTGAACTCCTAGTGCCACCAGGGTCACTTCCTTCTTGAGTGGACTGTGTGCTGAACCTGCTGCTTACATTCATGCCCTCTTTCCATCCTTGTTCTAGGGACCGCCTCACTCACAATGACACTGTGGCTACCACCTACCTGGGTATGTCGAAAATCTCTGCCCCAGGAGGAGAAATAGAAGGTATGTCCCACCTGCTCTTCTTGTCTGTCCTTCCTCACTCAAGATATGAGAGCTCCGGGAGATTGTAAGGGCTCCACGATCCGTTTCCCAGTGATAGCTCACTTACAGACATTTAGGGTGCTACACTCTGAGTGGAGGGTACACACTGGATAGTCCAAAGGGGTCCCCTCAGTCTTGCAGGGGGAACCACGTGCTGGGTTCTACTCTGGCCATGAGTGCCCAGTGATTCTTATATTTCAGTGGATTTTGTTGGTCTACTAAAATGTAACCCAATGTCAGCTAGTGATTTGAAGAACAGTGACATTTATCATCATTGCAGGCAAGAACAATATCCTGAGCCTTCTGGGAAACACACACATGCCACACATACACACACACACACACACACACACACAGAGCATGGTACATACCTACATACACTAACCTAAGTTGTTTGAGCATTTTTGTCTCTTGGCAATATTAAGCTGAGTCCTTTGTTTTGTGATGAAGCATTCTTCTAGAACACATTGTTTTGGTAGTATTAGGATCGAACCCAGGGCCTTGCACATGCCAGCTGAGTACTCTATCAACTTAGTTACATCCCTAGCCCTTAGAATACAATAGTAATAAATGTGTGTTCCATTGTGAGTGCGCATGAGCCAGTTGATATGGAGTACCCAGGCATCTCTGACTTTTCTACCTTATAGCTAACTTTGTCACAAGTGTTTTTGTAGCTGAGTTCCATGCTGTACATAGTTTCAACAACAACAACAGCAACAACAACACGGGTATTGCGATGAGCACAGGGCTGGGTCCCTTGTTCAGCCGAGATCCCAGCTAGCTTATACCCGAAATACCCACACGGAAATTGTATTAATTAAAATACTGCCTGGCCCATTATCTCCAGCCCCTTATTGGCTAACTCTTACATCTTGATTCAACCAATTTCTAATAGTCTGTAAGTCATCAAGAGGTAGTGGGCTTACCGGGAAGATTCAGTATGTCTGACCCTGGCGGCTTCATGGCAGCTTCATGGTGGCTCTCCCTGGCTCAGTCTTCTTCCTAGCATACTGTTCTCTTTTCTCCACCTATCTAAATCCTGCCCTATCAAAAGGCCAAGGCATTCTCTTTATTCAACCAATGAAATACAGAAGGACCCTCCTACACACACAGGTCTGGAAAAGGAGGCACAGAGGTTAAGACCATCTGCTGCCCTTGCAGAGAGTCAGGATTTGGTTCCCAGCATGCACATTAGGTTGCTCACAACTGCCTGTAACTAGTTCTAGGGTACCTGACACCCTCTTCTGGCCTCTAAGAGTACCTGCATGCATGTGGTGCACATACATACATGTGGGAAAATGCATGCACATAAAATAAAACAAAACAAAATTAGCTTTGTGCTACTGGGGATCAAACTTAGTGCCTCAAATAATGCTCTACCACTGAGCTGCACCATGTGCTCTCAAGTTTTCTCTCACGCATGGGTCTAAAGGCAAAGCTGTCAAAGGATTTTTAGCACTTTTAAGGCTTTCTGTCAATACTGAAGTTGCCCGTCAAGAAGGCTGATGTTGTAAGGAGAGGGCCGTTTGTTTGTCCCCGCCACCCGGCTAGCTTACACCCAAAATAACCACACAGAAACTGTATTAATTAAAACACTGCTTGGCCATTAGCTCTAACTTCTTATTGGTTAATTCTTACATATTAGTTTAACCCATCTCCATCAATCTGTGTATTGCCACATGGCAGTGGCTTCCAGAGATTCTAACCAGCATCCATCTCAGGTGGAGGATCCATGGCTTCTCTGATTCTGCCCTTCTTCCCAGCACTCAATTCTATTTTCTCCATCTACCTAAGTTCTGCCCTATCAACTAGGCCAAGGCAGTTTCTTTATTCATTAACCAATGAAAGCAACACAGAAACAGAAGAAACTGCTGTACCAGGCTGAACTAATTTATGCTCAAAAACTTCCATACACTTGATGGGACACTGGTTCAACATGGCTAAAATAATATTGGAGTTGAGAGTGGTGATGCATGTCTGGAATCCCAGAACTTGGGAGGGGGAGGTTAGAAGATCAGGAGTTCGAGACCATCCTCAGCTACAAAGTGAATTTGAGGGTAGTCTGGGCTACAAGAGTTCCTCACTCAAAAGATCAAACAAACCAAACCAAACTACAACAAAAATTTCAAAAAGAATACCAAAGAGAATTTTGTTAATTGGAAGGTAAATATTATTTTTTTCATTTCATTGAGACTTAGAAAAGTGGACCAATTGTACATTTTGAACTTTTGACATATATATTATAGTTATTCTGCTATAAACACATACTCCTGGTCTGTGTTTCTGATGGTGTGTTTGTCTTTTTCTTACTATTCTCTATGACTGTGGGCACTAATTTTGAGCTTGCTCATAAATAATTTCTATCAGTTACATAGAATACTTTCTGACAGTTAGAAATTAAATTTGCATGTAGCCAAATCTATTAATCTCTTACTCAGTAAGACAGTGAACTACCATCATCTCCTCAAAATTGTTTTTTGGTGATGTCAACGATGTGTTATGACTGATCTGTTCCTGACGTCTCCAAATGCCATTGTTCTCACTTCCTAAGTTCCAGTGCCTCTTGAGTTCAGCCCTTGATTTTCTATTATCTTCAGTTGATCTTCTTATTAATGCCTACTTTTAGTATCTGAGTTATGCCGACTCTGTAAAATTAATCAGAAAGATTTAAAGTCTTCTAACATCTGGGAACAGTTTATATAACATAGAATGTAATCTTTTGAGGGTTTGAAACAGTTCACCCGTAAAACCATGTGGGCTTGGTGCCCTTTCTGGGTGGGAGTACTGACAGCTCTCTAAAGACTTTTCAGTTTCTCTATGATCATTGCTATTTTTAGGTTCTTATTTTTGCTCTTGTCAGTTTTGATCATTTATGTTTTCCTAGAAAAGCATGCATTATGTTGAGGATTTAAAATATGTTTGCAGTGTTTCTCTCAGTGACTGCTAGAGTTTAGGCACTTTCTTCTACCTGAGATGTCTCTCTCTTCTTTATTGAGTTTGAATTTTCTCCCCCCCCCCCAATTAGCCTCTCAGTTTTTAAAACAAAAACTTTACTGGACATTTCAGTTCTGGGCTCCTTAGCTTTGTTTAGATTTTTGTTGTTGTTGTTTTTGTTTTTCGAAGCAGGGTTTCCCTGTGTAACAGTCCTAGCTGTCCTGGAACTAGCTCTTGTAGACTAGGCTGGCCTCAAACTCACAGGGATTCACCTGCCTCTGCCTTTTGAGTGTTGGGATTAAAGGCGTGTGCCACCACCACCTGGCCTGTTTAGATTTAGTTTACCATTTCTTTGTCAAAATTTTAGCTAGCTTATGCTTATTTTAAAGTTTTCTTATTTAAATAACAAAAGTTTGGTTTCTGCTTTATAGGCCTTGTATAAATATTTGGCAAACCTCTGGGTTTTATTTAACCTTTTTTTTGTTGTTTTTGGTTTTTGGTTTTTGGAGACAGGGTTTCTCTGTGGCTTTGGAGCCTGTCCTGGAACTAGCTCTTGTAGACTAGGCAGGTCTCGAACTCACAGAGATCTGCCTGCCTCTGCCTCCTGAGTGCTGGGATTAAAGGCATGTGCCACCACCGCCTGGCTCTTTTTTTCCTTTTTGAGTTGGGTCTCACATACTCTAGCCTAGCCTTGAGCTTGTTCTGTTAACAAGGATGACCTTGAACTCTGGATCTACCTTTCAAGTACTGAAGTTGTGGGACACACGTGTCTACCATCACACCGTAGTGTCTGTGATGCCGGTGACAGAACTCAGCATGTTGTGCATGCTGGGCAATCGTTTTGCCAAAAAACCACATCCCAAATCTTTACCAACTTTACTTTTAAGGCTTATTTTCCCTTTTCAATATGTAATGCACTTTGAATTTGCTTTGGTGTATTTTCTGAGAAAAGTCTGCTTCATTTCCTTGGGTGGGAATCTGACCGGATTCCAGATGCATCTAGAAGATGCTGGTCAGGTAACATTTATCTGTAAGTACCAAGAAACAGTTTGTCGGGCGATCCTACCATGTGAACTTCGCTGAGTGTGCTCACACAAACTGAGACAACATGACATCACTGTGGGGCCACCGTCGTACTGGAAGCCTGGTTAGGCAGGGCACCTTTTGTAGATCCTTGGTTGAAGTTTCTCTGAGATAGGGGTTTCGAGTTGAATGATTCTTCTTCTAGCCTCTGCCACGGATACCTGAAGGAGGATGGGATCGTGTTGAGAGCTCTGACTCTCATTCAGCCTCCTCTCTCTAAAGTGGGGCTCCCTGGCCTCCTCCCTCTTAGGGGTCCAGCAGATTTCCCACTCGCACCGCCTCTGGGGTCTGGGACTCAGTGCAGAGGCAGCTAGGTCATCAGGTCATTTTCACACCCTCAGTACCAACCACCGTTTATTTTCTGCATCAACTCTGTCCCCCTCCTTGTCCATTTGTCTTCCCACAGAAACTATCCCAAGAAGCTGCATCTCCTTGTCTTCTTTCCTGTAGCGTTCAAATGGAGGCTCTCTGGAACCTGATAGATGTGTCTCCATGGCTGAGGCACACTGCCCTCTCTGAGATGCAGGCTTTTATGGAGAGCAGAGCCCAGCCTGGCATTCCGTCCTCTCTCACTGCTACTCACTTTCTAAAGAGCATGCTCAGTAAGGGCATCGCAGACAAGGCAGGGTCTCTCTCTGCCACTCTGAAACTTTGGTGGTCCATGTGCCTCATTCCCAATGATCTCTCATCCCCTTTTAACTCCTTGGAAACATTTCAAAATAAAATATCTTTTGAGACAGAGTCACACTATGTAGCTCTGGAACTTGAAGCTCCTCTGGTGTCGGGTGTACAGTGGTCAGAGGAAGCCAGTCTGGCCTCGAACTCTTAGAGATCTGTCTACCTCTACTCCTGAGTGCCTGCATTAAAGGTATGTGTATTGCCACATGTGGCATCATCATTATTATTGTTATTATTATTTTAAAGGCAGGGTCTCATGTGTCAGACTGGTCTTGATTTCACTAGGATGACCTTTAACTTCTGATCCTCCTGTTGCCAGTCCCAAGTGCTGGGATTATAGGCATGTGCCACCATTCTGGTTTCTGTAGTATGGGAGACTGAATACAGGGCTTCCTGCATGCTAGGCAGGTACTCTACCGGCTGAGCTATATCCCCAGTTCCCAGACACTTGTAGTTACAGAAAATCTCAAATACACACCAAAGTTGAGAATTAGCAAGTGAACTCAGCGCCCTGACCTCTATGTCTAGTGCTGATCTGCCATTCTGACTTCCTCACTGATACTTTGAGCCGTCCAACGCATAAAGGCATACTTCTAGAAGGTTCTGCTATTGGGGAGGCTCCTTCCTTCCTAGCTATGATGACTCTTTCCCCGGTTGCAGTCTCCTACAGGGAGCTGGTCAGGGGGTTTGGGGAAGTGCTGCTTTGCACAGACAGACAGGTGCACCGAGACAGGGACAGTATCTTATATGGTGATACCGAGGAAGTTCTGGCCACCCAGTATGCCACAAGTCTTCTTCAGCTTTCAGACTGGGTACTGCCTCTGCCTCTGAACACAGGAGCTAATGATGGTCAAGGCACAGTATGGCAGTTTTGAGTGTCTTTTGGCAAAGTTTCTGATATGATACAGCTGTGCCTGTCCTCAGCCACCTGATGAGAGTTTAGGCCCGCCTTCAAATCAGTCTTCGTTTTTGGTGTGCTATTGGCTTTATTTTTATTTTATCATTGATTTAATTACTCGTTCATTTGCTTATTGTACTGAGAATTAAATTTAGGGCCTCGGGCAAGCTTGGCAAAGACGCTACCACTGTGTCCTGTAACCAGCCTCCTATGACCCAGGTTTAATGAGGTGAGAAAGTTGTTTCCATGGTCACTAGATGGCGCTCAAGTCATGAGCAACCCAGTGTGCTTCAGGGGTGGCGTTAAAGGCTGGACCACTGACTGTTCTTGCACCCAGCTTCTGGAATGTGCAGCAAAATAGCTAGAATTAAATTTGTTGATTAAACTGGGTTATTCTTTGGGACTTCCCAAGTTCTCTGAGTTTCCTTCCTACTGAGGTGGGCCCCTTTCTCAGGTGGAAGATCTGTCTAGTCTAAAGGGTGTCACGTGCCTCTCTCCTGGCTAATTTTCTTTCCCTAGCCAGAAGTCCCGCTGGGAACATGTCCCCACCACTTTCCTCTCTTCTCTTTTGTCCTTCTGACCGTGGCAGGACGGTGCACTGTCTTATTCTCTCGTTTCTCCCAGAACACAATGCAAACTGTACTATAAGAATTGGATCTGACTGAGAATGGAGTCCAGCTGGTAGAGTGCTTGGGCAGCATGCAGGAAGCCCTGGGTTCCACTCCCAGCACCACACAAACAGGGCATGGTGTCATGCCCCTGGTAGCCCAGTGCTTGGGTGGTAGAGTTGGAAGGATCAAACGTTCAAATCGTCTTTGGTTACATAGTATGAGACCCGCTTTGGCTAACTGATTGAGACTGTGTCCAAAACAATGAACCAGTCAAACAAACCCCACTGCTTTCTCTCTCTTCCCACCTTGAGGTTCCAGAAGATCTGGTTCCGCATGGAGTTTTGTTTTTGTGTTCTTGTTTTTGTCCCCAGTAAGGACAAGACCTAACACTACTTCTTAAGCCCTTCTGCCCACAAATTTGCCTGGGCACACTGAAGTATTCTTTGGACCCTGTACACCAGTGTATTAAGGGAAGACTGTTTTTGTTAAAAAATGGAGTATGCACTCTCCTTAGATGTGGCAGTTCTTTTGAAAGGTAGTAGGCTTACGGGACCTGTGACACTTACGGCATCTCTGATTCCTTCACCCATACGAGCATCATGCTACAGAACAGCACCGAGAAAACCAAAGTTGTCTTTGGACTATGGATGATGGTGATTTTCCCAGCAATCTCTCCTTTCCCCTTCTGCTCAACCCAGGCGGGTGTCAGGCAGCCAAAGCCATGGACTTGGGGCTCTGCCGAGCCTTGGGAGCTGGCAGGGCTGGCTTAAAAGGTAATGGCTTGGCTTCTCCAGGCACACGTGTCCCCAGGGACCGCCTGCTGAGCTGTGACTTGTGGCTGGCAGCCTTCTCTTTCCTCCCAGTTCTCCCAGGTGAGGGAGATGGGCTTCACTCTCACAGTGAAAAGCTGGGCGTGTTCATCTGGGCCTTGGGGCTTCTTTGGGCCCAGTTCTCCAGGCTCAGGGAAAACACAGCGAAACACTTGTGTTTTGGCAGAAGGACGGCCAGGACTAAATAGAGGCTTTGTGTATGGTGGCTTCTCTACTCACCCTGCCCTTGACTTTATGAGCTGTCTGCAGACACAGGGGCGAGAACCTGGGGTGAACCATGGCATCGGAGACTCGTGACAGGCTCTCAAGTTGGGAAGCACCGGCTTAAGATGTCAGCAGGACCATGTCGAGGCCCACTATTATATCTGCTTATGGTTCCTAAATGAACAAACACGCAATTGAACAAGGAGGCCTGGGCCGTTCTTCTGGCTGCCAGCAGCAGGTGTCAGTTAGCTGGCTGGAGGGACCGGTAGACAACTGGCTCTAACTGGTTGCCAGAGTAAAAGTCAGTCTCTGGCAAGAAGCATGCAGGGATCTGCCGAGCATCATTTAGAAGAAGTTTCAAGTAGAATCTGGGGACCATGGCTGTGCCTGTGTAGGTTATCCTGCCAGGGTGAGAGCTCTTCTGTGCCAAGGGCCCAGCTCAGTTCCTGTAAGGAAATCTTCACAGGGCACAGTCTCCGTCACACTGATTCTACCAGCCAGCAGTGGTAGCCAAGACCTGGCTGCAGAGATCTAAGGGCCAGTCCAGGGCCTTGCCCTCTTTGGGCCTTTGGCCTCACTTCTCCAGCTGTCTTTACCTCCCATTTTTTTTTTTTAGTGTATTCCTCCTCCACATTCCTTTTTAGTCTTCCAGAAGTGTCCAACCTGGATTTTCTGGGCCACACTGGATGAAGAGTTAACTTGGGCCACATTAAACCCAGGGTGTCCAAGTCACAGCTTCAGCGTTCCGAGAGAACAAATACATTTTAAATTTTTATATTATGTGCATTGGTGTTTTTTGCTATGAGTGTCAGGAGCCACAAGCAGTTGTGAGCAACCATGAGGGTGCTGGGAATTGAAACTGGGTCCTCAGGAAGAAAGTCAGCTCTTTCAACCACTGAGCCATCTCTCCAGCCCCAAACAAATTATTTTGAATAACACTGCAGCATGATAAGCCATTCCGGGTTGCATGTTGCATGTTTGTTGAACATCCTCTGGCAGCGCCTCATGAATCTATGGGAAAATAAAAGGGGTAAAATATTTTTATTACAAGTGCATATTTTTATATATGTGCATGTGAATGTGTGTGTGTGTGTGTGTGTGTGTGTGTGTGTGTGTACATGTGCTAGCTGACAACATCTGTCTCTTATCTTCCCTGGAAACCGCTGGTGCTGAAAGCCAGACCCAGGTGGCTTCTGTTGATTAAATAATGTGTTGCGGTCTATTGCAATACTAGACATTCCCACTAGGTGGAGATGTTGTGCCTTGAATGGCCTTGGCTCCGTGTGCTGGACCCCAAGTGTCAATCTGATGTTTGGAGCCCAGGATGTTTGCTTGCCCACAATGGCTTTTTCATGTTTCCCTTTTCAGGTTTCTTTCTCTGCATTACTCCTCTTAATTTACTAGTATATAATGTAGAAAAAGCATATTTTCTTCTGTGTGTTGTTTCTTGAGTGTGTTGAATGGAAATTCATGTGAGAGGTGTTGAGGGCTGCCTGGTTGGAGTTGGGGGGGCAGGGTGTGGGCCCTCCTTTGTTGTATGTTCACAGTGTCTGTCTGCCAGCTCTCCATCCTGTTCATGTAACCATTCTCCACCAAGCCACGCCCACCCTAACCCCTTTTCCATTTCTTTATGCTTCAGAGGAGCCGGCAGGTGTACTCAAGCCTCCGAAAGCCACTGACCGTACGTTGCTGTCACCTAGGGGACCACAAGGGGATGTGACCTTGGGGTTTCTGCTGGAGGGAACTTTTATGACTTGGATGAGGGGAATTAAGCTGCTGCCAGGCCCCTGAACTGACCACTGGCAAGTCTCAGTCACTGGATAACTGATGCTCTAAGGCCCGTTCCTCTAGCCTCCCAGATCCTTTCTAGGCTTGTTGCTTCAGCTGATTGGCCAGGGGGATTGCGAGGTATCTCGGGGACCTGGATCAGGGAGGGGAATGAGAGATGCTTGACACATAATTCACAAGGTAAACCATGATGGTGATGATTGACACAAACAGTTAGTAGTGGTTCCCCCGAGTCCCATCATTCCAAGGCCTCCCCCTTTGCTTCTCAAAGCCAAATCCTGTCTGCTCTGATGTCTGGAGGAGGAAATATGTGGAAAGGTAACAGGCAGGCTAGCTCCAGCTGCCCCCTCCTCCCTGCACTGTCTCAACAGTGTGACTTAAAGTGTACAGCCGCACGGCCCGCTGGACAGGTCTCCGCGGAAGCTTTTTCCTGGTGCTTGCCCTGGCTCATTCTTGTGTGTACAGAGGCACTCAGATGGGCCTGGTGGCGGTTCTACCTTGAGCATTTTGGAAATGTCGTCTGAAAGGAACACCCTGCCTCTGCAGGGTTTCAGAGTCTAGCCAGTGGGGTCTTGTCCCTGGAAGGGCAGCTGTGACATTATCAAGAGAATATCTCCCAGAAGGTGGGGATAATGAAGGCACTGATTCCTTTATCCATTCTCCAACCTCCCATTGCCACAATAAAAGTGTGCATGTGTGTTTGCGTGTGCGTGCGTGCGTGTGTGTGTGTGTGTGTGTGTGTAGGGAGGGATTCCTGGGACATTGCTTCTGTGGCCCCCTGACTCTGGGACCACCTCTGTTCCCCCTTCCCCATAGCCTGAGAGAGAAGGCTGTGTATAGGCCAGCTGAGTGTATCGCACCATTTGGGTCCTGTCTCCTTGCTATCCTGCTATCCTGTAATCAGTCATATCTCTGCACCTCAGTTTCCTCATTTGTGAAATAGGACTAATAACATACTAGAAAATAGCCTCATTTCAGCATTCTGAGGAGTCACGAGACAACAGTTGGTCACAGACATTGCTAGTGTATCACTAGTTATACATGTTCAGGGGTCATATCTGGGGCCTGTGGGGACAACTGGGGGCTAGAGATGGGATCAGATCTGAGGTGTCTGGAAGATCTACAGGGACACCTCTCTGATTCCTGTTTGTGTCTTCCAGTGGATGACAACTTGGGTTTCCTCCCCACCTTCGGGCCTTGCTATGTGAACCTCTATGGCAGTCCCCGGGAGTTCACGGGCTTCCCAGACCCTTATGCGGAGCTCAACACAGGAAAGGTGAGCAGCCACACACATCCCCTAAGGGTCCTCAGGCTGGCCTGGCAGTGTCCGGGGCCCAGATGATATCCGTGGGCCTCATGAGGCCTGGACAGACCCTCAGAGCACTTCTGCTTCATTTTCCTGGACCAGTCAGACCTGTTTACTGTCTCCATCCCGAGACACGCAGGCCCATCTTTCTCAGGTGTCATCCCCGTGGCTTTGGTTGGTATACCCCATTGTGTAGGGGTGAATTATATTATGTTGTCAGGTGTTGTGGTCCCTTGGCCCTCACCCCTTCACTGGTGACCCTACTTTCTCTTGCAGGGAGAAGGTGTGGCTTACCGAGGCAGGCTCCTGCTGTCGCTAGAGACCAAACTGGTGGAGCACAGTGAGCAGAAGGTGGAAGACCTTGCTGCTGATGATATCCTACGGGTGGAGGTGAAGACACTGCTCTGGGAAACATCTGGGTCCCTGTGAGGAGTAGAGATGAGCCTGCTAAGGACTGTGGTAGAGGGCCTTCTTTGGTTCTGACCTGTGTCTATGGTGGCACTTCTCAGGGCCCCTGTGTCTCAGCTATAAGGTGGGAGTAGTGTGATACCCCACCCCAGGGATGCTTTGAGGGTTAAGGGAGATAAGTGGAAGGATTGTAGGAACTCAGAGCTTGATACAAAGTGAAACACTGCTTTGTAAGAATGCCGTGGGAACAACTAGCCAGGCTAGTTGAACAACTAGTTCAACACCATTTACCACTGACATCTGCAAATGCAGCAGGCCGCAAAGTAGCTGTTGTAAACTCCGTGTATAGATGAAGACTCTAAGAAATACCAGAGCAAAGCATGGTCTCCAGGACCATCTGGACACTTCAGTTAGTGACCTCTGGTTTCCATGCTGGCCCTCCTACCTGCCAGGTGCTTCAGTTTCCGTCTGTAGTCATATTTACCTTAGGAGATGGTGGCGAAAACAACTTGATGTAGGCACACAGTAGGCATACAGTAAAATGATGTAGGCACACAGTAGGCATACAGTAAGACTTGATGTATACACACAGTAGGCATACAGAAAGTGTTATCGATCATCACCATTCACATGCTCCAAAATCCAACTTTTCAGCTCCTTTCCTCTCAGCTTTCCAAAGAGGTGACTAAAATCACGGTGTTTCGTGTCAAGACGCATGAATGTTTTACACTGTCTTAGCCCTGTGCCTTGGGCTTGGAGAGGCCAATTTGAACTACACATTCTGAGCATATGGCTGATGCTGCCCATGTAGACTGCAAGGCTGCTTGGCGAGCATGTGTGTGTGTGTGTGTGTGTGTGTGTGTGTGTGTGTGTGTAGCTCTGTTTGGGCAGGGGATGATCACTGAGCGCTTTCAGCCCCTTTAAGGGGCAGATGAGGTGTAGGCTGCCCTGAGGGACACTGTGGGAGACCCTGCTCTGTGGACATGGTGGTGCCATCGATGCTGGTTTGGATTAAAGAGCAGCCTGACCTTGGAGGAGCAGATTGTATTAGGAAACATGAGTGAATGCGCATGGACCTGGAATGAGTTTGTTAAGTCAGTAATCAAGTCTGGAGGCTGTTCCTTTGGATCATCAGCCACTCTCTGCCAAGCCAGGAGTCTCTGGGTCCTGGTCATGGCAAGGGCATCTCTGGGGTCCACTCTGCTGGTCTCCTTGTGACCTGTAGCCTTCTCACTCTGCCCGCAGAAGTACCTCCGGAGGCGCAAATACTCCCTCTTTGCTGCCTTCTACTCCGCCACAATGCTGCAGGATGTGGATGACGCCATCCAGTTCGAGGTCAGCATTGGGAACTATGGAAACAAATTCGACACCACCTGCCTGCCCCTGGCCTCTACCACCCAGTACAGCCGGGCAGTCTTTGATGGTAGGTGAGGCTGAAGGAACCTGGGTTCAGACAGACACCAAACTCTAAGCCCTACCTCCACAGAAACCATAGTAACCCTTTTGGGGATTTATCTCTTCTACTGCTTGCGCTACCCCTCATGCTCCTCTTGGGGGGCCCACTGTACCCACAGATTGGAGTCCTGCAGGCTCTGAGTTGCCCTGGTCCTGAGCCATCTCCATCAACACACGGGGTCTAGGAGCTTGGCTCGGAGACCTTGGAGATGTGAGATTGGGTTTCTCAGAGGTATTCAATCAGCCCTCTTGTTTTGATGTGAGAGCCCCAGCAGTCTGTCCCCCGACAAAGTGTGCTCAGGTACCTTGTCTGGATGCTGGGGACTATCAGCCACACCACACGCACCTAAGGGGAAAGGAGCATAGGATCTGCCCACCTTGAGTCCCCTCTCAAGCTGAGTCAGTTCTGAAAGCCCAGTGGCCTGAGTGCCATGCTTTGCAGAGCTGTGTTTCACTGTCCCGGACCTCTGTCCAGTGCTCAGGCCCCCTCCCCTCCCTGCAGGGTGCCACTACTATTACTTGCCTTGGGGCAATGTGAAGCCAGTGGTGGTCCTGTCCTCATACTGGGAAGATATCAGCCATCGAATTGAGACGCAAAACCAGCTCCTCAGGATCGCTGACCGGCTGGTGAGTGGGATCCTGTGTGGACATGGTGCCTGACTGCTAGCCCTGCCAGAAGCATCCGCAGACTTGTAGAGAAGATAGGTATCAAGGGTGCTAGGGTGCTGGGAACACCCCAGGAGGATGTGGTAGCTGACTGTGAGACAGAGAGTTGAGAGGTCGCTGGGGTGTCAGGGTATGGCTGGTGTTTATTATTACATGCCTCTTGACTCTTATACCACATGCATCATCTTGCCAGAAACTTCCAGCTTCCAGCCAGAAGTCAGAATCTAGAGATCCAGGTGGCAGTCATGTGTGCTGAGGGGGAGGTGTGGGGTCTGGAGGGGAGCAACTAAGGAGCATCTAGAGTATGTCATGAGGGCAATGGGAGGATGTGGAGGAGGACCTCACCTAGGGTATCATGGCAAGGACTCAGGAGGATGAATCCCAGTGCCAGGAGGTTGTGTGAGGAAGGTGACTTTTTAGGGTGTTTGTGGGACTTGATCTGCAAGGCCTTGATATGTTGGTCTTGGGGAGATGAAGGGCTTTGAGAGAAATGATCTGGACCCAAAGCTGGGGACCCCGGGAGAGGCAGAGGGTCTGAGTGAGGGAGGAGTTCTGCTTCGGGGCTGAGCAGAGGCTTCTGGGGGCCTCTCTGAACTTTCAAGTCTACCCAAGAGAAACCAGAATGGCCATATGGCAGGAATGAGGAGCAGCAATGGGGAGGCCTGGGGACAACTGAGGAGCACAGTTGGAAAGGAGGCAGGAAGGCAAGGAAGGTGGTGATGGGCGGCTATTGCCATTGGAAGAATGTGGAGTTGAGACTGCAGAACCAGCGCTTGGCTGGCCACTGTATCCCTCGTTATCACTTCATAAGGCCGCAGTTCCCAGATAGCAGGGCTGAGGTTCCCCCAGGGTGGGGCACACATCATGCACTCTGGAAGACTGAGGTGTGGAGGGGCTGCTTGGAGGACTGAAGCAGCCGGGGACCTGACAGGTATTTCAGCTGAGGGCCCAGGCCTAGGGAAAGTGCCCAGAGAAGGACAAGAGAAGGGATCAGATGGAACTCCAAGAGAGCCAGCTCTGAGAGTCTGGTCCCTATGCCCAGCGTTGGCTCCATGGCTGCTGGGGGAGACGATGGGCTAGCTCTGAATCTGCTTATAAAGGACTGACAGGGGAGTCTCAGAGAGATCCACTCCTCTGTGGGGAGTCAGGTCTGGCCTCAAGGTGGCAGGTGGGATGGGATGCATCAGACTGTGAAGAAGTTCTAGCTAGCAAGGGAACCCCCTGTGACCATGTGTGAGACTGGGGTTCTGAGGTGGAGGATAGGTGTGGGAGTCCTGGAAGGTTCTGGGCTTGAAAGGTGCTGGGAGATTGTATCTGGCTTTATTTTTTTCTTGCTCCTATTATCTTTTTCCTTCTGGCTCAGTGACGGGGCCTGGAGGTTGGATCCCCCTCTGTGGTGACACTCCTGACCTAGGCTTGCCTGTTCCATAGGAAGCTAACTTGGAGCAGGTCCACCTGGCTCTGAAGGCACAGTGCTCCTCTGAGGACATGGACTCCCTGGTGGCTCAGCTGACAGATGAGCTTCTTGCAGACTGCAGGTAGGGGGTACTTGGCACCCTCTGATGCCTCTCCTAGCTCAGCCTGTCTCCTCAAAAGTGTTCGTGTGTGGTGGTGAGCAGAGGCACGTCTCCCAGCCACGCTTGGCCAGCAGTCTGGCCAGTGCTGAGCCCAGAGGTGGTGGAGCCGGCACCGGGAGTTGAAAAGGTGACGTTTAGAACAGGTCATAAATCTCCCCGCAGCAGCGGCAGCAGCTGTGGGCTGGGCGACCAGCTTACCTGAATGGGAAGCATTGTGTGTCTGATCCCCAACCTCATAGCTCCCTGATGGAATCTCCAGGAGAAGCTGGGGTGGGGGCACCCCTCCTTCCCCCAAGGCCATATTGCCGGGGCCCATGGTTTCTGTTTAGGTTTCTACTGCACATGGTTGGTTGTCAGCTTCAGGAAAGGGGGGACTGGGGGTGAGGGAGAATAAGAATGGAGGTCAGCAGAGGGGGCTCACCTCAGCATCTCTTCCACATCCAGGAGGGCTAGGGGTAATCACTGGGAAGGGAGCTTTGAAGTTGAACTTGGCCTGAAGAATGATTACTTAATAATATCTGATCAATAAAAGACTGTCGCCATGGGGAAGACTAGTAAGGAAGTGTGATTACCACAATGACAAATGCAAGGAAACCACCCCTCACCACAGTCTGGTGGCTTTCAGTAGCTCTGCTTCTTTGGGTCTTGAAATGGACTTGGTTATATCCACTCTTATGCATTCTATGGGGTTCAGTATGCGGGTCGCCACTCCCACCATCCTGTTAGCTGAGAGCCCTGTTGAAGGAATCAGAGAAATGCCCTCACCATGAGAGAGACCCATAACTGGTGGCTAGGCACTTGTATGTCCTGCTTAGGAAGTGCACCTCTACCAGATAAAGTGTTCCCAAAGGAACAGCCCCCGCCCCCGTCCTACCCCAGGCAGGTCATTCCTCAATTCTCCATACCTCCCTGAAACTGGCTCAGCCCCAGTTGAGGATACACCTCGAGCCCTCTAGGTATGACAGGGAGTAGGGAGTGGGCTCTATGGGAGCTCAGAGCAGCAGCTGGCAGTGGAATCTTCCCAAAGAAGGAATGCCTGAAGGAAATGGTAGGGCAGGAAGTGGAGCCGAGGAGACCACCAGGACTGTGTGCCTTGTTCTGAATGTAGCCCTGAGATGCCTGCTGTCTCCAGGGGTACCGAGGACAGCTGATGCCTAAGCGGGGCAGGCTTTAGGGGCTCTGCCAAAGCTCAGGCTTGGGTGTGTTGAGGAAGGAGACCCCTGGGTCAGATGCTTGCTGTAGCTTCAGGGTGCCAAGAGAGGAGAAATAGGACTGCTAAGTGACCTAAGATACAGGCGGCTAAGGCAAAGGTGCTGGGGAGGGCGGATGCAGAGGGAGCCGAGGGCAGCATAGACTTCATGACGGGCACTGCGCTGGGAAGGTTGTGTGTGTTCACTAATCATAAAGCTCTAGCCATAGCATTCTCCAAGGGCCAAATAAGGAAACTGAGGCACCCAGATTCACAAGTCAAGCGAGTGAGAGAGTGTCCTTGTGCTACTCTGTCACAGCTAGAGCTAGGGGCCTAGGAAAGGCCCAGCCTGATTCCTTAGCTGTGGCCACAACAGTTAGGGTGGGCTTTGGGGCCATTCTCTGAGGGGTTTAGCAGGAGGAAAGCAGGGTGGGGTGACGAGGCAGCAGGAAGCTGGCCTCGGTCTGGAGGTCGAAGGAACGTGGTGCTGGGGGGGGACACACAGGGCTACAATCAGCTTGTAGGGGCCCTAGGGTGGGGCACCTTCTCAGAGCATACTGCACCCTGGCCGTGCCTACAGAGAGGCTGCCATGCCCAGTGATGCCACTTCCGGGACAGTGGCTGGCACAACACAGGCCCCTGCAGTACTGCTCATGGCAGCTGTTGGGGGGCAAGTAGACCCAATCCCTGGCGCGTCTGAGGTGCTGGGACACTGGAGGGTGTAGGACTTGGTCCCAGGCTGTCCTTGGTGCCCTCTCAGGAAGGATTTGTCTGAAACACTCTGACAAGCCAGGCTCTTCTCTCACTCTCCTGGTGGTAGGAGGATACCCAGCCTCTAGGGTGCACCAGTTCAAGACAGGAGTTTGCAGTGAGGGTGGGTTCCCATCCTCTCTGGGTATCTGACAGGATCTTCAAGGAAGGGACTCTAGGTCCATCCCTCCAGGAACTACCTGAGGCCACCATGCTGCCAGAGGCTTTAGCATGAGCAGGCTGACCTTACTGTCTCCAGTTAGGGCCCTTCCCTAGCACCCCCTGATCCCTCCACTCTGCACCCCTCAACCCCATACCAATGTAGCAAAGCCCTCTCCTCTGATCTCTGGACTTACTGTGTTTCCTCTCCCTGTGTCTGTCCTGTCCTGGGCCAGGCTGTGTCTGAGATCACACATGTGCCCCCCCCATTCCATCAGCATCTCCTGTCTGCACCGGTCCACCATCTTCAGAGATCACAGCACAAACCTTATCAGCTCGCACAGCCTTCACCTCCCTTCCCTCTCCCCAGTCCAGCCACCCACCCTACCTTCCTCACTCTCTCCCCGGTTCCCTTCTCTAACACCCTGGAGAGGACTGTTTTCCTCACAGGGTGGCTCATAGCCCTCATCGCTTATGAGTCATTGCTGGCTTGTTGGCCCCTCCCCACCCTATAATGTACCCCTTGCCTCTATGTATTACTTTCTGCCTCCGTGCTGTTCCATTAGCCTTTCCTAGCATTCTACATGGGACTAGCTCCTGTCAGCCCTGCAGGTGCAGACCAGGGACACTTTTTCCAGGCAAAACTCCAAGGCAGCCTCTGTGGGGAATGGCAGGCTGTCTCAGTTTCTCCTCATGAGAGGGCAACGTTGGGAAAGGGTCATCTCTTTGGACTCAGCCTTTAGCTCAGCTCAAGAAATGAATCCAGCTCCTTCTCCCGGGGAATTGGTCCTGATACAGTCACCAACTTGATCCCCAGAGACAGGTGGTGACTTGGTGAACAGCCAGCTCTGCTCCATGTGTTGTGTGGCCTGGCTTCCATCTGTAGGGAGGGCTAAGGATGCAGTCTCCTTTTTAGACTCCCCTCCTTTCTGTACCCCTGTGTTGAACTTCCCTGCCGGTGGGAGAAAGCCAGGGCGTCTTGTGAATGGTAAAGACTGCGCTTGGCTGGGCTAGTCTTGGGAAGTTTTGGTTGGGTGGTCTGCTGGAGGGTCCTCCCTGTTTTCTGACCTTGGCTGGGCTTCTCCAGTCCTGTGCTCCACCGCGCACCAGGGCCCCTCACCCACCATGCAAGGCCTCCACCGGCTGCCATCGGCCCGGGGCTGCCGTCCGCGGCACCCTCGGGGCAGTAAATATTATATTACCACAGGGTGTGCAGTACGTGACCTGAGACGGGCCCCGGGGCTTAAGTTTCCCCGAGATGGAGCTCGCGCACCCGCTCCCCCCACCCTAAAAATTCAATTAAAAAAAATAACAGGAAAGACGCAGCGCGCCGAGGGCCTGCCAGAGCGGTGCCGTGGCGCTCCGGCGGTAATTGGTTCTGCATAGCTCGGGGAAATTGGCAGAAAAAATAAATCAGCCGGGAGCCGGGAGTCCAGACGCTGCGGGGAGGGGGCGGGGGGCTGCAGCACGGAGCAGGCCTGGCGCAGCATTGACGAATGTCCTGTTTGAGGGCAAGGACTGGGCCAGCTGGAGGGTCCTGCTTGGGAAAGGAGAACTGGAGCTCACCCCCTCCTTTTTAGCCTTTCTTCTGGGTGTGCACACCCAGCCCTGGAACAGTGTGGAGCGTCCATCTGCGGGGCTTTTAGAGAGTCCCAGTGTGATGCGTCGGGGATCGGAGATCTTTGCTCCTACACAAGATGGAGTTTAATTTTACCCCTCACTTGGGCTTCAGCGCTGTTAGTTGAGGTCTGCAGTACCGTACACAGCAGTGCTCAGAAGACTTTCCAAAGCTCAGGATTCTGGGAGGGCCGTCTTGGGGCAGCCAGGGTGGCTGCTTCTGTATTCATGGTTGCTGGCCTCCCCACAGTGTCTGCAGTAGCTAGCTAGTCAGGGGTCCATAAATTTCTTTCTTGGAGAAAGTGTACGTCCAACACAGAAGGGATTTATTTTACTGTGGGGCAACTTAGACTCTGGCCGCTGTCCTAGACAACGCAAGGGGGCAAGAAAGGGACCCTATATAGGTCCTCTGAGAGCTTGCAGTCAACTTGGAGAGGAGATACTCATACAAAAGAACCCACCAGACTGGAGGTTGGGGTGAGTCCCGAAAGGATCTTCTGGGAATAAAGAGGCATGTTTCAGAGTAGGAGAAGAAGGGCCTGGGTGTGTGTGGAGACCTCCTGGAGCAGTCAGGCCACAAGGTGAGCGTCCAGCAGGCTCCTATCCTATATTTATAGGAGCAGGGACCCTATAAATATACACACTTGTGTGTACCTGCATACATGCACCTGTCTCTGGTGTGTGGAGCCCTGGTGAAGAAGCACATTCTACCTGTCTCTCCTAGCCAGCCCCTGTGTGACATCCATGAAATATCTTCTGCCACCCACCTTGATCAATATCTGTTTCGGCTACGTGGCCGTCACCTGAGCCAGATCAAAGAAGCTGCCCTGGCCTTGAAGCTCGGCCATTGTGAGCTCCCCACTGCACTGGAGCAGGCTGAGGACTGGCTTCTGCGTCTCCGTGCCCTGGCTGAGGAGGTAATAAATCCTGAGGGACCTTTCTTCTTCAGTCTTCCAGCCTCCAGGAATGTAGACCAAATGTTTACATTCTGGGTCTGTTGCTGGGTGACCTCCGGCCTGTCACTTAACCTTACGAGCACTAGTATGCCCATTTGTGGGACACAATAACATACTTACTAGATGCTACATGGTCCAACTCAATAGATGGCCTAGTGCCCCAAAGGATGTCAGAGCAAGGCTAGTACCAGAACCCAGAGTGCCTGGCTCTAGGTCTCACGTTGAAGCCTGCTCCCAGGAACCTGACTTCTGGCCCACTAGTGCCTGTCTGTAGGAAATGAGGATGGTGAGAAGGGATGGTACCCAGGCATGTACAGGGAGAGGGTGTCTGGAACAGAGGACTATAGAAAGGCAATGGGAAAGGCTGCTTGGGAAGGACTTATGAATTCTAGAGTTTCCCTGAGCAGGGTGGTAGGCACATGACCAGTTCCCTGGGCACATCTTCAGGTGGTGAGGACTGTCCCCCAGGCTGGTCATTGGCAGCCTCTGGAACCTTACTCCTCATGCTCTCCTCTTTATAGAATTTGTTCTATGGCTAGGGAAGAGCAAGCACCAAAGAACCCTCCTCAAAATCCTTCCAGTTCCTACCCCTAGTTCTGGGGCCTCTCTCTGAGGAGCACTGGAAAGGTGGTGAGGAGCCCCTGTAGTGGTGGCGTTTGCTTCTGTAAGCCTGCAGACCTTAGGGTCCCAGGGATAGCATGAGGAAGGAGGCTCGTGTGAGCAGACTACACCTTCCACAAGACTTAAGAGTTAGACTCCATGCTCTAAGCAGGGGCATCTTCCCAGAAACCTATGGGCATCCAAGAGACATTTGTGGGACCTCCTCTGGAATCTGAGGGTCAAAGGCAGGGCCCTGAGTGGCCAGGATGGCATGGAAGCTGGGCGAGGCAAGACTTTGTGGCCTTTGAGACAGAGGTCAGCCGTGGCATTGGATATGCCACCATCCCCACCTTGACTGCCATTCCCTCTCCAGCCCCAGAACAGCCTGCCAGATATCATCATCTGGATGCTGCAGGGTGATAAGCGCGTGGCCTACCAACGGGTACCCACCCATGAAGTCCTCTTCTCCCATCGGGGCCCCAGCTACTGCGGCAGGAACTGTGGAAAGCTCCAGACCATCTTCCTGAAAGTGAGTATTCTCTCTGCCAGGGCCATCATAGGGTTTTCTCAGCACAAGGTCTTTCTTCAGCTTCCCCTGACTCCCCATTCAGCCCTATTCTGAAACTATCTGAAAGTCCTCAGATGTCCATCTTGGGGTATTTGAGTAAAATTTCTTTCTTTCTCTCTCTCTCTCTCTCTCTCTCTCTCTCTCTCTCTCTCTCTCTCCCTCCCTCCCTCCCTCCCTCCCTCCCTTCCTTTCTTTTTCAAGACTGGAACTCACTTTGAGACCATACTGGCCTCGAACTCACAGAGTTCTACCTGCCTCTGCCTCCTGATTCTGGGAATAAAGGCATGAGCCTCCATACCCAACTAAAATATCTTTCTTTTTCTTCAGTTTTTTTTCAAACTCTCCAGACCCTGCTCAATGAGTCTAACATGTTTGCCAGTAGGAGCTGGAATGTGGGCTTGGAAGTGAACTAGGAAAACAGAGCCTGGTAGCACCTGCCTGTCCTAGCATTTGGGAGGTAGAGGCAGGAGGGTCAGGAGTTCAAGATCATCCTTAGCAATATCCTGAGTTTGAGAACAACCTGGGCTACATAAGACACTGTTTAAAAAAAAAGAAGTAAATTAAGGGACTCAAGTGTGTGTGACCAAGACTTCATTGGTTCATGGGACTGGTCTCTTTCAAGAATCATCCCCAACCTCTACGATGGCCTCCAGACCTGCCCCCGCAGCCTTAGGAGCAGTTGATGGACGGAATGGGAGTGGGTGCTTGTGAAAGGGCTCCCATCACCTTCTCTAGGTGCGCATTGAGATACAGAGCCTCAGTGGCTTTGGTCACAGCTTCAGCCAGATGATCAGAACACAGCCCCCCTCATGAGGTGACTTCTCTGTGTACAGCCATTCCCAGTGGCCAGGAAATCAGCTGTTTCTTACCACTTCTGGTTGCTTCTAATGGCTGTGCTTTCAAGGCCTCTTCAGCCTACACGGCTTGCCCGCATCCCAGCCTGGCCCATTTCCCCAAACTCTTTACTGCAGCTATTCCCTTCTTTACATGCTACCTCCTACCTTCAAGCTTCCAAGAGGTCATCATTGACCACATCCCAGCCTTGACCCTTCTGAGTAGAGCCATCTCCTGGCTGCTAGCCTACACGGTTTTCTGTTGACCGGTAATTCTTGTTGCCCCTTGGGGTGGAAAGCCAGGGCTGGCTCCAGTTGTACAGCCTGTGTAAACAGATTGCCATGGCTGGTTGCAGTTCTGTCTGGCCATGGGCATGTCACCAAAGCTCTCTGAACAGCCCACTTTCTTCCCACCTATGAAATAAAAATGAGGCGGTCTACCTCACAGGCACTGAGGACTGAACTGGACAGTGCACACTGAAGTAGGTGGTCGATGGACACTTGTTCCTCTCTCCCTCTGCTCTCCTCTTTCTTGTGGGACTGTCCCTTGCTCTGCAGATGTCACATTTGGGGATCTGTTATAGATCAGTGTGCTGGATAGTTTTATGTCAAGTTGACACAAACTAAAGTCATCTGAGAGGCAGGAACCTCAATTTTAAAAAATGCCTCCATATGACTGGATTGCAGGCAAGCCTATAGTGCATTTTCTTAGTTAGTGATTGGTGGGAGAGGGCCCCGCCCATTGTGGATGGTGCCGTCCCTGGGCTGGTGGTCCTTGGTGCTATAAGAAAGCAAGATGAGCAAGCCAGCATGGCCTCTGCATCAGCTCCTGCATTCAGATTCCTGCCTTGTTTGAGTTCCTGTCCTGACTTTCTTCAATGATGAACAGTGATATAGAAGTGTAAGCCAAATAAACCCCTTCCTGCCAAGTTGCTTTCGGTCATGGTGTTTTATCATAGCAATGGTAACCCTAACTAAGACAGCTGTGCCTGAGATAATCAGTATGCTGGGAGAGTGACCTTTCAGAGGGGATGATATGGGCTGTGTGTGTGTGTGTGTGTGTGTGTGTGTGTGTGTGTGAGGAATCACCTGCTCCTGGACCATCTGAGGCACATTCTTTGTTTGATCCTAACCTCAAGTTCTGGCCTCAGATTGGCCTCTGAGGCTGACCCTCTCCTTGTGTGTGTGGTATGTGGAAGGGGAGGGAGTGTGGGAACGGGTTGGCAAGCAATGGGCGCTGAGAGTCCAGGCAGGCTGTAGCCAGGCCTGGTAGACTCTGTAGCATCTCTCCCTCCTGTTCTGACCCATTCGCCCTGAAACCTCCAGCAGGGGAACTGAAAATGTTCCCTGATTCCAAGCAAAGAAAGAAAGAAAGAAAAAAAAAGATACAGAATTGTTTCTCGAAGTCTTCCCCACTGAGTTCATGAGCCTGCCAGTAGCTCCTGAGCAAGCGCTACAAAAATGTTGGCAGCGGGCAGAGACCAAGCAAACACTGGTGTTCCTTAACTTAAACCCAAGCTGGAAAAAGTGAGCACCACAGAGGAGAGGAGCCCCAAACTAGACATTGCTTTATTTGCTGTTGCTATTTTGGGTTGGGCAGGCTGGCCCCGTCTGGGGGAGGTTGGTGGTGGGGAGCTAGAGGTGGGGGAAGAAAGGGAGGAGGCAGGCATTCCTGCCATGTCCCAAGGACTGGTGGCTTGGAGGGAAAAGGACAGCTAGCCACCCTTAGGGGGGGGCAGCCGAAGTGAACAGCACTGGGAGTTCCTGGACACTGGTGGGGTAAGAAGTGCCTCCATACTTCTCCAAGGAATGACTGAGAGGAGATGGGTTGAAAAATGGGATAGGGTCAACCAACAATGGTCGACGCCACTTCCTAAGCCTTCTCTTGGTCTGGGCTCTACCTCCAGGGGCCCGGGCCTTCCCCACCAGCTTGGGAACCCCCACCCTAGCTTCTCAGCCTTTTCTGAGCCCACCCAGACTCCCTGCTGCTCTTACTCAGTGAGCTATCTCTCACCATGGTGTCTCCTCTAGGGGACAGGGTGTCATTTTAAGAGGGAGGACCTCTACTTCCCAAGGCCGAATCTGACCTTTGGTTTCAGTCAAATGGTGAAGTAATCCTAGGGAACATATATATGTTTTTAAATGTTGGGTTGTTGTGGTTATTCCATTTGGCAGAGCTTCTGAAACCTTTGGGATAAAAAATAGCTGAACAGCAAGGAGCGGTTAACGTGCTGATAAGCACTTGAAATTGTGGGGACATTAGATGCAGTGTTCACGTCTAGCCAAAGCATGAAGTGCTAAAAATGAAATGATGTGGCTTTAATTGCTCCTCTTCTGGAGCTGGGTTCCTGCTCTTCTGTTTCTAGGATGGTGCTGTCCAGCGCAGCAGCCTTTTATAGCTATTTAAATTAGTTAATGCCAAACAAAATGAAAAACCTCAGTTCCCTGGTTACATGAGCCACTTATCAAATGGCTGGTGGCTGCCCTATTGGACCTTGCAGATCTGAGCCATTTCCATTGTAGTAGAAAGTTCCCACAGATGACAGAAGTAAGAAGATAGCAGCAGAAGGGGATAATAGAGACCCTGTACATGACCCCATCTGTAAAGGACTCCTACATGGTTGCTCTAGTCCTTTTTGATAAGCAGGACTCTTGGTTCTATATTCCATTTCTATGATATTTGGTGTAATTCTCCAGCGGTACACCTGTCTGGGTGTTGAGCTGATATGCCCAGGGCTGTGAATGTTTGTGTTTCTTTGATTCCAGTATCCCATGGAGGGCATGCCTAGGACCCGAATGCCTGTGCAGATCCGGGTCAAACTCTGGTTCGGGCTCTCTGTGGATGAGAAAGAATTCAATCAGTTTGCTGAGGGGAAACTCTCTGTCTTTGCTGAAACGGTGAGTACCTGCCTGCCTACTGGCCCTTGGATCCTGGAGTTGCATGACTCCTCACTGGTTTTTCTTCTTTGGTCTGCAGTATGAGAACCAGACGAAGCTGGCGCTGGTTGGGAACTGGGGCACAACAGGCCTCACCTATCCCAAGTTTTCTGACGTCACAGGCAAGATCAAGCTACCAAAGGATAGCTTCCGCCCTTCCGCTGGCTGGGCCTGGGCAGGGGACTGGTTCGTGTGTCCAGAGAAGACGTGAGTGGTAGTCTCAGGGTGTCCAACAACAGCTTCCCTTTCTCTCCAGCCCATCTTCCAAAGTCTTAAGCTCTGTGGGTCCTTATACCTGCTCCTAGCTGGGCACAGCTGGGCACAGCTGAACACAGCTGGGCACAACTGCTCAGACTCTCCTGGGCTTGGCGCTTCACCATGAATAGCTCGAACACTCAGAAATAAAGTGTTGCATGTGGCTGGGGAGACACTCAGTGGACAAAGCACTTGTCACACAAGTGACTTAATGCATTCAGTTCCTTGGAACCCGTGATGAATCCCAGTACAGTGCCTGCCTATAACTCCAGTGCTCCTATGAGGAGTTGGAAACAAAGACAGGAGAATCCCCTGAGGCCCTTGGGCCAGCTGGCCTGGTAAACTCAGCAGTAGACAGCCAAGGGACCTCATCTCAAACAAATGGGAAGTGAGGACTGACACCCAAGATTGTCCTCCGACTTCCACATGGATGCATGTACATACACTCAAACCTATACCTGCCATGTGCATGTATATACACATATTCATATGTATATACAGAGTCCTTTATTATGAAGCATACCTTAGAGTTGGTGCCCAGTCATGTGCCTTGTCCTCTATGATACACAGAGTCCTCTCATTGTACATGTATGACCATTCCTGTTCCAGGCAGCTCACTTGCTCCCTGAATCCCAGTTTGTGCATCCTTCTATGCTGCCTCAGCCACTCTCTACACTTTTTATAGCTGGGTGACATCCAGTACCTTTTTTTTTTTTAAAAAAAAAAAACAACTTGACATATATTATAGAATCAAGTATTGAATCTTTAATGTACCTCTTGATGATATTTTCTTTGTACTGTCCATTGGGCTTTGGTGCCTCTTATTGACCCCCTTTTCTTCTTTTACCTTGGGTGACACATTCTCTCTCTCTCTCCCTCCCCCTTTCTTTCTTTCTTTCTTTCTTTCTTCCTTTGTTTCTTTCTTTGTTTTCTTCAAGACTGGGTTTTTCTGTAGCTTTGGAGCCTGTCCTGGAACTAGCTCTTGTAGACCAGGTTGGCCCCGAACTCAGAGAGATCTGCCCCCGAGTGCTGGGATTAAAGGTGTGCACCAACACCGCCAGCTTGGGTGACACATTCTATGGCCTGTGAGCATCCCTACCTGTTCTGAGCCTCCTGTTCACCCTCCATCCCAGTCTCTCTGCACTACCCCCTCTAACTGTGTTGTGGTGAGGTTGACAGTGCAGCTGGGCTGAGGTGTAATGCTCTCCTGGAAGCAAACGGTGGCAGGGGTGTCCTCAGTGACCCTCTGCCTGTCCTCCCCAATAGACTGCTCCATGATGCTGATGCTGGTCATCTGAGCTTTGTGGAGGAGGTTTTTGAGAACCAGACCCGGCTACCTGGAGGCCAATGGATTTATATGAGTGATAATTACACTGACGTGGTAAGGGCTGCTCCAGGTGGGTAGTGCATGCTTTCCCTGGGCTCCTGGACCTTTGGTCCTGGGTGTCTTCTCCCCTGTTCCTACTTGCTGACCTAATTGCTTTGTGCTCCTGAAGGATGGTGTCCTCAAATCATGTGGATACCCAGTCTGTATCTTTTCACACTTGTCTATTGTATCTCTAGAATGGGGAGAAGGTGCTTCCAAAGGATGATATTGAGTGCCCACTGGGCTGGAAGTGGGAAGATGAAGAATGGTCCACAGACCTCAATCGGGCTGTTGATGAGCAAGGTGGGAACACACAGAGGCTGGGGTCTCACCTGGGCTGCATCCTAACTGTGCCAGTGAGACCATTGAAGGCCCCAGGCAGTTGCCTGGCTTTCATTGGCTTACTTCACCTGGGGAACTTCCTGAACAGGCCTCCACTTCAAGCTTCTACTTATGCCCTGAGTTTTAGCCACTCAGGGTTTGGGCATGCCCCACAAAGAGAGATAGTTAAGGAGAGATGGGGATTTGCCGACAATGATTTACAGGTTTTACCCCACCCCTTAGGCTGGGAGTACAGTATCACCATCCCCCCAGACCGAAAGCCAAGACACTGGGTCCCTGCTGAGAAGATGTATTATACTCACAGACGTCGGCGCTGGGTCCGGCTGCGCAGGAGGGACCTCAGCCAGATGGAGGCACTGAAGAGGGTGAGCCAAGGGGAGGTGGGTGGGAGTGGGGCTTCCGGACAGAGGAGGCCAGTGCACATAGGAACGTCTGAGTGTGCACAAAGGGCACACGGGCACATATAGACCTGTATTCGTGACTTCCTGCTGCTGTGGTGAATAAAGCATTATGGCTAGGGCAGTTTAGAGAAAGGGGACTGGTTTGGGCTTGGTAGTTCTGGAGGATTCGAGTCTAGCACAGCTGGGAGGAACAGCAGCATTCAGCAGGCATGACTGTCAGAACAGGAAGCCCAGAGCTCACATCTTGAAACATAAGTGTGAAGCAGAGAGTGAAAAATGGAAGTGGTGTGAGGATTTTAAAGCCAAAGCCCACCCCCCATGACGTAGTTTCTCTAGTAAGACTATAACATCTAAGCCTCCCCAAATAGTGCCTGGGGGACATTCTCATTCAAAACACCTCAAGACCCAGTGAGTTCACTGGCGGATCTCCCCCAGATCAGTTTAGCGCATATACACACCACACTGAAAATATGAGTCACGCTGTACGCACGGACCCACTCGAAACAAGTAGATCACACCAGCCTCTACAGATCACACTTGGTGCTCACAGATGCCTACATACACATGGAACACATATGGATGTCCGAGTACTGTCACTTACAGTCCCCGAAGGCTCAAGGATGCCAAAGGCAATGTTTTCTGCTTGGTTTCCTAGAGGGAGACTCCATGATATGGAGGCTCCAAGGCAGGGGCCCTCAAACCCTACGGCTACTCATTACCTGGAGGCAGGAGATGGGGTCCACACCATCTGAGCTGTCTGCCATTGGCTACTGGCTGGTGGGATATGCTATGACACATGTCTCCACAGAAAAGTGGCTTAGTAGTGGTGGGCTGGGTCCTGAGCCCACCCTTCTAGCTAGCTGCCTGTAATAGGCCACAGTGTGAGACCAGAGAAGAGCCATCAGTGTTCACCCAAAGACACCATGGAACCCAGGACAGGCCCGCAGTACTTTCTTGTGAGCACACGTGAACACATGCACTTGCCCCAGAGTCTGGGAACGCTCATGTGCAGCCCCCCTCAAGACCTGCCTTCCCGGGTCTTCTGGTCATCTGTCCTTCACTCCTAAGAGCACATTTGAGTTTAGTAGCAGAACCAGGCCTTTCCCACTCTTTAAATGGGAGAGTCTTTCTTTTCTCCCTTAGAGCAGCAACTCTAGAGAAGGACTCTCTGGGTCTGGGGACAGGTGGTGTTTTGGGCAAGCCACTGTGAACCAGGATGACATTCTTCCTCTGCATGGAAGATACCCAGTTGTGAGAGGTGTGGGCCTCATGTAGGGTCCCAGACTGGCTTGATAGCTAACATCAGTGCCATGTCACTCTCTTACAGGGCCTGGGGCCAGGCATGTGCAGGCTTCCCGCAGGAAAGGGTGCCTTCCGAGGAGAGACAGGGGCCCCTCACAGTCGGCCTAGGCCCACATCCTGGGGGAGAAGTCATCTGACCTTAGGAAGCAGGCTCTTCATTTTGCCTCTGAGCTGCAGACCCATCTCTATGTTTAGAAGCTGGGATGTGAAGGAGAAAAAGGAAATGACAGGAAAACTTGGATTCGGGCAGTCCCACCCCTAGTTCAAATAAACAGCCTGAAGCCTGGTGTCTAGCTCTGCTGCCGTCTACCTTTCCTGCTGGCCTCCTCAGCTACCCTGTGGCCTGGAAGTCTCCTTTCTCTCCTGGGTTTCCTACCTCAAGGCTACTCCAAGCCACCTTATTGCAGGTGGTTCTTCCAGGCTTACCCCTTGGAATCCTGCCCTGTCTCTCCCTCATAGCTGCCTCCTCTCTCCTACAGCACAGGCAGGCAGAGGCTGAGGGCGAGGGCTGGGAGTACGCCTCTCTCTTTGGCTGGAAGTTCCACCTGGAGTACCGCAAGACAGATGCCTTCCGCCGCCGCCGCTGGCGCCGCCGCATGGAGCCACTGGAAAAGACCGGACCTGCAGCTGTGTTTGCCCTCGAGGGGGCCCTGGTACATTGGGTCGCATCTGGCTGGGCTTGGGTGGGGTGCAGCTTGCCTTTCCAAGGCTGATGTGAGACAGGCATGGAATCCCTAGGGTCATGGTTTCAGATGGAACGTTGGCCAGCCATCCTGGCTTGGGTCCCTGTGGGGTGGCATGTGGGGAGAGTGAGCAGCATTCTAGGTGTCTTCCTAAAATAAGGCAGCTTCTTTCTTGACACTGGAAGACCCACTGCTTCTCTGAGTGTGAAGATGAGAGGTGGCCTGGGCCTCTGAGTGGCTTACCAGACAGCAAAGCCCAAGGACCTAGAGTTTTCCTGCAGAGATAGCCTGGCAGGGATGGGAGAAGTCTGGGAGTGGCCAGAGAGGCTTGGTGACCCTGGCATATCCTTGATGGACACAGTTCTCCATGGTGGGGGCTTTGATAGGGTTTGGGGGAGACATACCTGAGAAAGGGAAATCCTGGATGACTATTTTTCCCCCGTGTCATCTTGTATAGTTAGAAGCATTGGAGTCAAGATCTGAGTGGTGAGCCCCAGGGAGAGATGATGGCAATTGAAGTGGGGACATTTGGGACTTGGCGGACAACTTATTCTCTATTTTGGTAGTCTAGAGACTCCTGGAGATGGACCACCACTTCTGAAATAAAGCCAGTATTATGTATGCATTTTTTTGTGGGTACTCTGGGGTGTGGACCTGGGAAGCAGGTCTCATCAGCCTTTACACACAGGGTTGCCTGTGTCAATGTATGTGAGCTTATCAGTAGGTCAAGGCAGCTGTGAAGCTTGGGAGAGTCTCATGAGAGTGGGCTCAGGATGTGATGAATGGAACCAGAGGAGGTAGACGCCAGTGGTGCCCCCCTCAAAGGCTGGCCAGAGAGGTCCTTCATCTCAGGTAGTGCAGGGAGAAGAACCCCCTGAAGGCCAGGTAACAGCCTGCAACAGGCTTGTAGAGAGAGCCTTCTATTCCCAAACAAAGCCCTTGAGGGAAGCAGTCATTCTGGGCTCTGGGCCACTAAACAGTTGTCAGCCAGGACAGGAGCAAGTGAGATAACTCTGTGGCTTTCAGGAAGCAGGGCTGTGTGTGGCTGTCTTTGTCCTGTGTTGGCCTGGTTTTGGCACTGGGCAGGGCCTAGGGAGGGTCCTGTGGCTGAGGCTGAAAGTTGGAGTGGAAGAGCTCGAGGAAGGCCAATTCATTCCCATTAGGCAGAGACTCAAGGCTGGGGAGATGGCTCAGTGGGCAGAGTACAAGCCTGGGGCTATGAGTTTGATCCCTCACTTCCACATGAAAATATCCGGGTGTGGTGGCATGTGCTTGTGCTCCCAGTATCGGGCAAGTAGAGGCAGGAGGATCCCTGGGGCTCTTTGGTCAGCCAGCTTAGCCTAACCATTGAGACCCAGGTTCTAGTGAGAGATTGTCTCAGAAAACAATGTGAACACTACAGAGAGACTCCGCTCATATGGGCTGGTGAGCAAGGGGGTTTTGGGTCTCACTCAGCTGAAAAGTGTTCTAGAAAGGAAGCAGGTATCAGGTGGCAGGAAATTGAGGTCTTCAGGGCATCCCTGGGACTCGTTCCTCTGTCTCAACCTCTTCTCATGCTTGTTTGCTCCTTGGTAGCAATGACGGTGGCAGAAGACATGCCACATCCTGACAGTCACAGCACCCTGCTGGACAAAGGTATGCTGCCTTCCCCCCAAATGGAGAGTCCAGAGTGGCTCAACTCCAAGAAGGAAATGGCTCCAGCTGGTCGTGTGTGCCTGTGCCAGTCCCTGTACCTGGGGTGAGGGATGGAAAGCTCTGGATTACCATACTTGGGCTCTGTGATTGACAGCACCACTAGGTTTGAGAGAGGAACTTCTGAAAAGGAAAAGAAATTGAAAGTAGTAGTAAGCAGAGAGTTCTGGAGGGAAGATCCAGGCTTCTTCTCAGTGGGTACCAGGGAGCCGAGGGCATGGTTGAGCAGAGGCAAGGCTCTGGCTGGAGCAGGGCTTGGGGATCATGGATAAAACAGCTATGGGAAGAACTGAGAAAGATAACCTCCCATTAGAAAATCCAGGCCTAAGGCAGGAGCAGGAGCCTGGGGACCAAGGTGATATTTGGATTGGCAGAGGGACACACAGGGGTGTCAAAGGCTCAGCAATGTAGATGGGAAGTCTGGCATTTGATGCAGGTGTGTGAGGAAAGCGGATCTTGTGACAGTCTGCTGGGTGGCCATGATGTGAGATTCCCCTCTGTATGCTGTGAATATTATTGGTTAATAAATAAACTGCTTTGGGCCTATAGCAGAGCTTAGGGGAACAGAGCAAGGTGGGGAAAACTAAACTGAAGGCTGGGAGGAAGAAGGCAGAGTCAGAGAGAAGCTGTGGAGCACAGCAGGATACAGATGGACGTGCTGAAACTTTGCTGGTAGGTCACAACCTCGTGGTGATGCACAGATTAATGGAGAAGGGTTAAATTAATATATAAGAGTTAGCCAATGAGACGCTAGAGCCAATGGGCCAAGCAGTGATTTAATTAATACAGTTTCTGTGTGGTTATTTCGGGTCTGGGTGGCCGGGAACACACTAGCGGCCCTCTTACAACACGGCCAGGACAGGGAAGCAGGAAGAGTTGGGGTTGAGTGTCAGCTGGGAGGGGCAGGACACATGGTCAGAGGTGCCCAGACACATGGCCAAAGGCAGGTGCTAGAGCAGGGTGGGGCTTGGAGAAGGAAGGCAAGGAAGGAAGGCTAGAGACATGGGCCAAGATTCTTGTTGTAAAGACTGGGAGAATGGGACATGGTAGTGATGATATTTCCAAGAAGCAGAGACATTGATTAGTCTGTTGTTTGTGGAGAGTGTGTCATGGGGGTTCACTGATGTTAAATGACAAGTTTGACAGTCATGGGAGGGTTGATGAAATTTTTTTTTAAGATTTGTTTATTTACTATGTGTACAGTATTCTGCCTGTATCTACACCTGGAGGCCTGAAGAGGGCACCAGATCTCATTATAGATGGCCGTGAGCCACCATGTGGTTGCTGGGAATTGAACTCAGAACCTCTGGAAGAGCAGTCAGTGCTCTTAACCACTGAGCCATCTCTCCAGTCCCCATTTGTGATTAGTTTATGATAAATGGAAGGAACCACTTCAGGAAGTCCTCTCCATCCCTGGGGAACATGACTGCCAGAGAATCTGATGGAGAAAGTCTGTGAGTGCTAGGGTGGATCCCCCAGAGTTCTGCAGTGTCCTTAGGAATTAAGTTTCTGGGCAGATCTCTTATCCTTTTGGATAGTGATTGTCTGGACCACTGAGTATATGGAATCCCTCAGCCCCAGCACAGACACTTGACCATATTCCTTTTCTATAGTCACCTTCACCTGCTTCCAGCATGGCCAGAGGATGGACTGGGTTTCCATTTCTAAGCTTATTGGCTTTGCCCTGGAACATGCTGGTGTCTTAGCCCAGGGACTGGGACTCATGCTCACTCTGTATCACAGGATAGGTTGTCAGGTGTTCTGTTACCAGGACCACACTGCTGATTCTTGGTGTCTGCTAATGTCTGACCTGCACCTGCGTGTATGCGTGACGGGCTTCCCAGGTGCTCTGGCTCTTCCTTCTGCGTCCCACGCCTCTGGGACTCAGTTAGGTCACTCATGGAAGAGACCACATCTTAGCATCACTGGAAGGATTAGCAGTGACTGTGCTGGCTAATGAGCAGAGAAGTCAGCTAAGGACCTGTGACAATGCTGACTCTAAGGCTGTGTCTGGGTGGGGCTCAAGGATCTCTACCCTTAACGAGGTCCCAAGTAATGAGCTACTATTGCTGCTGCTACTGGCTCCGTTGAGTATGGAGGGCAGAAGACAGAGTGCATTGGCCTCCATCTAGATGCTTTTCTGAGAGACGCTGGGTGTATGGCTGGTGTCGTGGATGGAGACAAGATAAGATAGCTCGTTCTGACCTTTTGTGGGTCTGATGCTAGAGGCTTGGTTCACGGGGGAGCTCCTCTGGGACTTAGGGTTGGAAGAGAGATTTTTGTGTGTGGCTGCGAATAAACCCGCTGCCTTCTATATCTTTGCTCTTCTATAGTTATTCCAGAGTGACCATGCTGAGGGGGAGGGCGCTGGGAGGAGGTTAGTAGAGAGAGACCTTGAAAGAGCCAGGGAATGTCTGTGGGTGGGGCTGAGGGAACCTCCTGGGAATCTGGGGGCTTCGAATGTCTGGGCCCCAGGACTAGGCCTGGTTATGCCTTGCCTCCTGCCACCCCTCCCCTGGCCTGCCAGCACCCTCTGGAAATCTCCTTGGAAGGCAGGCCCTGTCTGCTCGTTAGCACCAGCAGCAGGGGCCAAGCCTGGCTCCCTCCTCAGAGCGGGAGGCCCTGGCTCAGTCTGCTAAGCGTCTGCTGTCTCCATCCCGCGCATTATTTTATTTTCGTATTATTCTTTTTCCAGCTAATATCCTGGCATTCCCAAAGACACCGGGTTTCATAATCTTCCTGGCGTTCCCAGGGAGCTGGGAATCGGAGTACAAAGCCACTATTATAGCAAGTTCCATCAGCCTCCTCCTTACCCCACACCCCTTGCTGCCGCCACAGCCACCACCACAGGGCTCCCACCCAGTCACCCCCTCCTGACGCCACCAGCCTCTCTGGGAACTCTGGTGACGGCTGCTGGGGATGAGCTCACGGAATCTGTACTGTCGCCCTTGCCCTAGGCCTGCCCTCCAGGCATGAGGATTTTCCAAACCCTGCCTCTGCACTTGGCCTTGCTAGAGGGGCAAGGCTTCCCGGGCTGCAGAGGCAGCCTGGCTGGGAGGGAGAGAAGGAGGGAATGAGGAAGGGAGGGAAGAAGGAAGGAAGGAAGGGAGGAGACAGGCCTGAAGCACGTGCTGGCGGCCTTGGTGCCTTCTAGAGCTGAGAAAGACTTCCGCGTTCAAAGGTGCTTGTGAGCCTTGGAGCGCAGGAGCCTTGGGAAGTTGGATGCCTCTCCCTCTTCTGCCCTTTGACAGACCTGGTGTTTGCTAATGCTTGTGTATATGTGTCTGTGTGATGGTTAAACTCTGGTATCAGAACTCTGGCATTATCTACTCCTCAGGGCATCCAAGTCCCCAAGAGAGAATTACTAAAGCTTTTTAACCATCAGGCAGATAGGTTTACGTGTTGCCCTGTATCCCACAGCCATCCTGGGAGACTGGATGCTGACATTCGCCCATCTTACAGCTGGGACAATTGAGGTGCCACACATGGCTCTTTAAATTCTTTTCTGAAGTAACCAAAATAAGAAAAGGCAGTTTCTGTTGTAATGGTTGATGCAGTTATGGGGTAGTAATGTCACTGTCACCATTGATAGTTCTTTGAGCTCTGAAATGCTACTGCAGAAGAAATAGGTCTGTGTCTGTCCTAGAACCTACTTAGGGTACACAGTTGCCCTCCCTCCTCAGGCACTTTCTGAGATCACCAACTACTCACCAACTACTGCTTTCACCCTCTCTTTCCCTAGGGCAGAGTATCTCTCCTGTCACACCCAGAGCTCTCTAGGGGTGGCTTTAGGGAGAGAAAATTTGAAGTGTCAGGAGGCTGGCACTTGGCTAGCATCCTTGGTTATCCTTGCTCCCTGCATCCTCAGGGCAGCCAGATGTGATGAATGCATCTCTCCACCCAGGGAAGCCTACAATAGGCTAGCAGAGATCAAAGTAGTAAGAACCCTTAGAGACAGATGTCACCACCCTGAGCCATTGTCAATGGAGGGCAGTTTTGAGTTGGAAGGACTGGAAAGGGTGGTCAAGGAAAGGCCAGTGTCGATGTGAAGTAACTCAAGTCCTGAGCTGGCCAGAAATAAGGTCCCACATGGCTTTGCCAGGGTGGGATCATCTCTGGACCTGTATGAAGTCATACTGTGTGCCTGGTACCCCAGCTCAGTTCCTAGATCTGTTCCCTCTGACCAAGGCATTCTTCAGAGATTTGCCTCCTTGGCCGGGGGAGGCTGAATTATTGGAGAGCCACTGTGTATCTGTCCCCAGGTTTCTTTCTTGAGATAGAGATTCATGTACTCCAGACTGCTCTTGATCTTGTGATCTAACCCACCTCCCTGACGCTGGAGTTACAGGAGTGCACTGTCCCTTATGGTTTTACACAGTGCTGGGGATTGAAGTTCCAGGACCTTGTGCATGCTAGGCAAGCACTCCTCCGACTGAGCCCCATCCCCAGATCCTGTGGACTTTTGATCACCTGAAATAAGCACTTGTTCCCCACCTGACATTGTGCTGTCTGGGGCTTGAGGGCTGGGACCCTGCTAAAACAAAGACCTCCCCATCCCTCCTGTTCTCCTGCTACAGAGGACAGTTTGACTATGTCCTATAATGTGTGGGCCCTGTATCTGTCTTGCTCCAACCTGGGTTTTAAGATGTTGAGGTCCTAAGTGAGTGTTCCTGCACAGTTGGAGTCCCTAAGTATATCATCACACTTGAGGGTCATGATCCTCCATCCCTAGTGTTTTTTTTTTTTTAAATATCGCCTGGGACATTATTACCAGTCATTCTAAGAAACCAGGCATGAAGAATCAAGGCGCTTCCAGACAAAGTGGGACAGACACTTGTTGAAATTCTTGAGGCAGCTGGCATAGGAAAGAACTTGTGCTGGATGTGTCTGCAGGGAGGACACTTGGTCCAAATCAGCCACATGTGGCGCTGTGCACTCACCCTCCCAGCTCCATGGGGCACTCATGCAGTAGTGTTGCAAAGACTTTAGTAAAGACTTAAGCGGCTGATTCCAAACCCTTCTTCCAGCTGCAAATTAAATGGGGTTGCACCCTCACCGGCTATTCTACTTAAGACCTGGTTGAGAAGGGAGATCTCCAGTCTGCTCCTTCTTTTAAAGGCCTTTCATGCCTTGGTTTGGCCTGCTGTCTTGTGTGTGTGTGGTGGGGGCTTCTGTATAAGTGGTGGCAGCTAGGGATGTGCTCTGAGTCCTGGGTATGACTTCTTCTGGCCCTAAGCTGGCACCCAGCCCTCTTTAGCCACTCCGTCACTTTACTTAAGTGCTCTGAACTCTGGCGGCTTCTGGAAAAGAGACTTGGTCTTGTTAGAGAATTCACCATTTAACGGCAGGGAAGAGACAAACTGTCTTGGTATTGTCATCCGTATAGGGAAGACAAAATAGCAAAACCAATAACTTCCCTTCACAGAGCAGGGTTTAACACACTGTGGGCCACAGACCAAATCTAACCCATGGTCTGCTTTGACAAATAAACCTCTGTTGTCACTTCTGGATGGCCTGCCACTACGTTGTTTCTTGGTGAACCTTGTATCTGTGACAGAGCCTGTGTAGTCCTCAGTGGTACAGTTATGGACTCCCTAGCTGCTGTGGACGTTTCTCATGTCTTGTACAAAGATACCTGTGGCCACTGACTCTGTTTATAGATGGTTTTGTCTAATCAGCCCTGGGAGGCAAGCTCCATTAGGAACCCATTTTGAAGAGAACTTATTTGGCTTGAACTGTCTTCAAATGCAAACCAATGAAGTTTGTCTCACATCACCGTGTTATTTCGCTGTCCCTGCAAAGCTGGGATGAGGAGAGGGTGAAGATGGTGATGATCCAGAGGGTCGAACGAAGGGTTGTGCTGGCCAGTGCTTGGCTGCCAGCACTCCAGAAAAAGCCATGCCAGGCTTCCCAGTTCAGGCTTAGAGCATGTGCTGATTTCTACAGGGGCAATTCCCAGATGTGTGTGGGTTTTCTTTCTTTGTTTCTTTGGTCTTTTTAATCAGTCTCATGATAACTCAGGCTGCTGCCCTAGAACTCCCTCATACCCCAGGCTCCCAAGTGCCAGGACTACAGGCATGCACCACCGCCTCTGTTTTGAAATAGCAGTTTCTCAAGTTGTAAATGTAGAGAGTTTCTCCTATTAACTGCCTTGCAAAGTCCAGAATCCGTAATCGACTCTGGGGTGTGGAACGACTCCGGCCCTAGCTACCCTGGGGTCTCTGGTCCTATTTGCATGAGCGGAAGGGTGGGTGATGCTCAGTTCCTGTTAGTAGGATCATTCCCAGGGGGACCAGGCTCTCCATGCTTCTGCCTCCTGTCCTATGATGGGAGTGGTCTTCCCTGGAGGGAGGAAGATGGCAGTCACTGGTGGTAGGCTACACCTCTCTGCTTGACCTGGCCAATGCAGGGAAGATTGCTGGGGTCTCCCTGATGGTCCCAACAAGCCCCTGAAGCCTTGCTCATTCCTCCCGGCAGCCATGGTGCTGCATCTGGGGCACTGTCCCAGCCTTCTAAGCTTGTGATTGCTCTGTCTTCCCTCGCTTTCTCCCCTCCCACCGCCCCACATGGGTGCTGATAGAGTTCTCCAGGGAGCTCACTCAGGGCTCCTTTGTGAGGCTGAAGCAGCCAACCTTCCTGGAGGCTCTGAAGGAACCTCAAGCATGCTGTTGAGCCTTTTCTAGGTCTCTATCTCATCTGGGTGAGGAAGGGGATCCCTTTTGTAGGCATTTCCCCCAAAACCTGCCTCCTTCTTTTTGGTTGAAGGCCTTGGAGGTCAGCCCTGGGCAGGCCCAACAAGCCTTGGCTTTATCTTGAGAGACATTTTGGGGCACTCCATGCATCTCTGAGGCCTAGTTTCTCCTTTTTACTGCCTCAGGCTCCTCCAAGGATCCATGGCCTCCTGCCGGGCAGCAGTGGGTTGGAGGCCGCCCAGTCCCCTCCAGTGGGAGCCATAGGATCCCGTACACAGCTTGCCCTAGGACACAGTGTGTGGCCACAGACGGCATGGCTGCCAGCCCCAGCCTGGGAGTCTCCACATGAGCTACGGAGTGAAGAATGTGGTTGTGGGAAACCCAATGCCCTCGGCCAACAGGGCTGGGCAGGAGTGGGTGAGAGAGGCGAACGGGCAGAGACCCCAGCAGGGGCATCCGGTGGAGCCTGGATGTTTACAGGACCTCATTAGGCACCCCCTCCCCAATTTTCCTCACCTGCCAGCTGAGCTCTTCTTTGATGCTGCTACCTCTGATTTCTTAGTACCTATTCCAGGAAGCCTTTTCCAAAGGGACACCCCGAAGTCCCCCATGCCCTTCCCACAAGAAGAGCAGCTGTTGGTTAAGTCAGACCATGGCCTCCTGAGGTGAGGGGAACACTGTTAGCCACACAATTCACTACCTCCTGCCTGGGATTATGGTCCCTGAACTGTCTATATTGCCCAAGGCAAGGACTTGCTGAGGTTTCCTTCACTGGAGCCATCTCAGGGTCAGGTAGAAGGCTGAGGACGTGGGATAGAAAGGTTGTGGGATAGAAAGGTCATGCGTGTCTTGCCCGCTGCCCTTCAGAAGACAAACTGGCAAGGTAGGGATCTGTTCAAGGCAGACAGTCAAGAAGGTGCCCATGCTTCTGCAATGACTAAAATGGAGAGAGAGCTTAAGAATAGCAGAGAGAATGTGCTGAGTGGGAGGGATGGGCAGTGCAAAGGTCCTGTGGCAGAAGGAAAAAGATGTGCAAGGCCTTTAAGAAAATTAGAGGGGAAGGAGTGGAGATTTGGGTGAGGAATTGCTTCACATAGAACTGGAGAAGTGGCAGACACACTGAATGTCAGGTACCTATGGAGGGCTGTGGGTATATTATCGATTTAGTTATTTTTTTTTTAACCAATGTTTCTAAGTGAGGGGTACTACCCCTCCCTTGGGTGACATATGACAGTGTCTGGAGACATTTTGGCAGTTGTACTTGAGTTGTACTGATACCCTGCCAGGTAACTAGGGATGTTTTAAACATGCCTGTGGCACTGGAGGCCTCACCGCTGGGAACAACCCAGTGCAGAGTGTTCACAAGACCAAGGTTAAACTCCCTGTATTTCCCACAGATGAGAGCGAGGATCACAGGAACACGACATCAGCTGTGCCAGCTGCCTTTCCTCAATCCACTCTGGGAACTCCAGGCACAGGGCTTGTCTGCCTGTCTTACTGTAATTGTGCATGGCCTGGGCATGGTCCTCAATGAACATCATCACCTAGAACACGGAACTTTGCCCTGGTTTCTGTCCTCTGACTTGAAAGTTCCCGGGATCCAGCTCTGGAAATGGTCCCCGGGTTTGGGCCTACAAAGTGATGGTGGCGAAGGCAGGGTGTTGCCAATCATCCAGCCAGTGCCAGCGCTGCCATGCCTCCTGTCACATGCAGCCTCTGATGGTGTCTGTTTGGGCTCCTTCCCTCAGCGTGACCCTAAGAATGGCTTCAGCTCCAGTCTTCAATCTGGAGAAAGGTGCTTTTCAGGAGAGGGCAAGCCTTGTCCTAGGTTAGAGACACTGACTCAGTGAATGTCCCTGTGCCAAGCATCGTTGGAGGTGCTTGGTCATTGTGGTACCCAGAGCCCATACCGACCTTGATCGGAATATTCGGTATATCGAGGTCTGTGAGATCCCTTCAGGGTGCACGAGGATGCCGTGAGGGTATGTTTCAGACTGAATGTCCCTGGCCCCTTGAGAGGTGATGATATCTGCTTCAGTGGTGTCTGTGGGGGTGAGAGAGGGGTCTCAGAGTGTCCCTGCTGTTTGAACATGAGTGGGGGTGCTAGTGTCGGGATGTCAGCACTCTAAAATCCTAATTCAATGCTTACTGGAGTCCAGTAGGGAGGGCTGCTTTCCCCTCTGTTCCTAGACATTAATGGGATCTGTTTAGGGTGATGTCCAGACCCCCTGGCAGGGCCAGTGGCCATGGGATGTAAAGACACTGACCAGCTCTCCTTCCCCGCCCCCACCTCTGTGAGTATGTGTGTGGGTCAGAGCCAGGCTAGGCTCTAGGTTGTCCCTCTGCCTGGCTCTAGGAGTGTATCTGCTCTGCCTCCCAAAGTGCCTTCCCCCATTAATGCCCAAACCCTGAGGCAGGAGAAGGTGGGAGGTAGGACCACAGTGATCCCAGATCAGATGGGGATGGCTGGGGACCCTAGGGACCATGTGGGGTAGCTGGGCCTCCTTGGGAGGCAGGACAGGTTAAGGAACCCAGGTCCCATGTAGGACACTACGAGAGGAATTCTAATAGGCCCTGAGCCAGGCCTTGGATACCTGTCCCAGCCCTGTGTAAGTGCCAGGGAGGAAAATACCTCTTTTGATCTTGGGCTGCAGGCCCAGTGCTTTTATACAGACCTGGACAGTGCAGCCAGAGGCTCAGAGAGAGGCGCTGTGAAGGGGGTGGGAGGGGAGGCACAAAGTGTGTGTATGCTCGCTCAGCAAACAGTGATGCATTGTGGGCCCTGTGAGGTGGGCCACTTCCCACAACAACTACATGTCTTCACCCAGTACCCTGCCTGCTTGTAGGACACCTGTGTGTGGCTAGGCTGAAGACAAGGGGCTGGAGTCCTGTACATTCATCCCCAGAAAAGCTTGCTTCCTGCTCCCCACTCAGCAGTGGTAGGAGCATCAAGGTGTGTGTGGTATGTGGTGTGTGTGGTGTGTGTGATGTGTGATGTGTGTGTGTGATGTGTGTGTGTGTGGTGTGATGTGTGAGTGTGTGTGTGTGGTGTGGTGTGTGTATGCGTATAGTCTGGAAATCAACCTCAGAAGTATTCCTCAGGAGCCACCTACCTTGTTTTTTAAGAGTTTCTCACTGGCCTAGGACTTGCAATTAGGCTAGGCTTCCTGTCTCTGCCTCCCAGAACTAGGGTCACAGATGTGGACCACCATATCTGGTGTTTTTACGTGAGTTCTAATGATCAAATTCACATCTGCATGTGTGTGAGCAAGCACCTTACTGACTGAACCTCTCCTGGAATAATTCTAAACAAATGGACTATATAGGTATGAACACCACCCCCAGCCTAGCTCCACACTGCACAGCTTCTGGCATCCATCCCACAGCCTATGCCTTACTGCCTTAAGACAGTGACTTGCTAACTTTCTCTGAACACAAACTGTGTGCCAGGTAGGGTCCTAAGAACTCATCGTCTATCTTTAACAGGCACAGCAACTTTCTGAGCTGAGCACTGTGTATCTCTGATATACAAAAATTGATTTGGAAGAGTTAAGCAACTTGTCTGAAGTCATGGGGACAGTTAGTGACAGGCAGCATTAGAACTTAGGTGATCCTGTTTTAGAGCCATATTAAAACTGTGACCAAAGGACTTGGAGGGGTGCCACTGTACTCTCCCTGTCTGCCGGGGAGGTGCACAGTGGTGAGACTCGGAGCCCATGTAGCTGCAGGAAGGTCTTGATGCTTATCCTGGAGCACGAGAGGAGCATGTTCCTCCTGAACGAGTGGCGTGAGCTCTCTGCAAGGGCAGGACAGGGGAAGACCTTGTCCTAAGAATAGTGAATGGCAGCTGTGGGGAGCATGACTTGACTGAAGCCTGGGCCTAGGTTGAGGACAGCAAGCCTCGGGGTCGGGTGGAAGAGACGGGGCAAATCACTTGGTCTGACTCTCAGGCATAACCCTCTGAAGGATATATACCAGAGCTGCTTCTGCCTCGGAGGTCAGTATGTCCAGAGGAGGAGGACTGGCATCAAGGGGCTGCCGGGAGCAGGAATCCAGGGTCAATTTTCTGCTGTGCCCTGATAAGCTTTGTGTCCCCAGGGTGGCATGGTGGATGACCGGAGCGAAGATTCCATGTCTGTTTCTACCCTGAGCTTTGGCGTTAACAGACCCACTATCTCCTGCATCTTTGACTGTAAGTGACAGCTGGTGGCATCTGAGTGTGTATGCGTGACATCACACTTGGAGTGGAGTTCCATAGTCAGGAGTGTGTATATTGAGGCTCTATAGGACCGACTGCGCTTTCAGGCCAGTCAGGTCTTTTGGTATGTGTGCCTGTGTACATGTGGGCATTCGTGTCTGTGAGCTGGAGATGGGATGTGTGCAATCAGGTCACTCTCACCTTGCATTTGGCCTCCGTTTCCTTTCTCCGCTGTTTCTCTCCCTGGGACTGGATAGGCACAGAGGATGCAAGCTGCCGCCTCTGGGCTAGAATACTGACTGGAAGAGGCTCACTTTGCATGCCTGTTGCCGTTTTCATATACAGCCAGAGTCTGCTGACCTTCCCTGGGCAGACCCTCCTCTTTCTGTAGCTCCAGTCCTTAGCAACCCTATTGATCACATGGCATCTCTGTTTTCTCCTGGGCAAAGACGGGAATCGCTACCATCTGCGTTGCTACTTGTACCAGGCCCGAGACCTGCCAGCCATGGACAAAGACTCCTTCTCAGGTAGGTGGAAAAAGGGGAGGAGCTGGAACTCCCAGTGGGAGGGCTCAAAGTGTGCCTTGTGGCTAGCAGGATCCTTGAGTAGCTGACTTCAGTGAGATTGGGATACTGTTTCCAGTTCCTGATGATTCCTCCTCTTCAGGACAGCTACCTCTCATGTGAGACCTCGGCCGGAAATGACTTAGCTAATTGTCCCTTCCTTCCCAGGGGTCATTCTTTGTTGGATCTCTAGTGATGTCCTTCTCTATGTAGGCCACTCTGTGCAGACCCAGCTCCTTGAGGACCCTACCTTCCCAGGCCCAGCTCCCTGAGGCCCCTGCCTTCTCAGACCCAGCTCCTATATTGCCTGCCTGGCCTGGGGTTCTTTATGGAAGACTTGGTTATACAGTTCCATGCATCTTTTCTTCAGAAACACACTTATCCAGGTCACTCAGTTTCCTGCCCTCCTTGCTCCCTTTCACACTGCCCCAAGCGTAACCGGACTTCTTCCTCCCTTGTTTTGAAGCATAGGCCGTGACAGATGAACCTGCCATATTTGCTCCATTGGGCAAAGCTTTGAGGTGTGGTGACTGTGGCCTCACCAGGTTCATCTTCTCTGTACCCCATTACCCATGAGCCCCAGCCCCGCCAGCTTCAATCCACAATTGCAAGCCTCCTGCACGTGCCTGACCTTTGCTTTTAATGCCTTCTTAGAATGCATTTCTTCCTCAAGTTCAACTTCAGGACCCAGATCACATGTCCTCTGGTTCCCCCAGTGCTTGGCACCTCTCTGGTACATTCTCTGTGCCCCTGTCCACGGTGGGGCTCAGTTGTGGTCTGTCTGCAGCAGTTTTCCCACCAGCTGGGTGCTCATACAATGAGGTGCCCAGTTTTCCCTCAGAATCTGCAGCACTGGACACCTGAAGAGCAGACATTTACCAAGTGTAAATGTGTACCAACCAGGTGTCCCACTTCCTTATTTTATAGGTAAAGAAATAGAGACTCAGGTGGATTCCCTAAATTGCTTGAGTTGAAATAGCTGACAGGTGACAGAGTTGAGAATTAAGTCCAAAGTTGTTCCCACACAAGTACCTACCTATGGTTAAGGAGGAACGGGTTCCATGCGAGTGGCCTTCTGGTCACTTAATGGCTGCACAGTTTAAAGTCACGTGCCAGTCCTTCTAAGCCCAAGCTCTCTTTCCGTCACAGAAGCTGTAGTTTCCATCCAGGTTCCCAGGCTCTCAGTGACTTGCCCCCCAGCCCCACTCAGCTAAGAACCCGCCCCTGGAGTACCTCCCTCCTGAGAGGGCCTTTTGCACACTGACATTGGGGCAGTTAGAGATCTACACTGACTGTGTCTAGGACTTTGATGTTGGAGCTGACACTGAGGACTGTAGAAATGGACTGAGCCCCAGACCAGTCTTTTTCCTTTTAGCGGCGTGGTACGTGGGTGAGGGGAGAAGGCTGTCTTCTGTGAACTGAGCTGGTTAAGGACACCAAAGGGCAGGGTCTCCCCCAGGATTGTAGCCTGGGCAGCTGGAGCTCAGCGTGTGGATCATGCAGCAGGGTCAGCAGGCACTGGTCTGGGAGATGTCATACTTTCCACCCAGATAAACATCCCTTGAGCTTTGAGGGCGCTGCCCAGGGCTTCCTCAGAGGCCACGGGCTTCTGAATGAAAGGCCCGATTGAGCAGCAGCTGGGAAGGAAAACAGCAGCCAACACGGGGGAACCTATAAAACTCGGAGTGTTTATTTTCACTCCCAAACCCTAAACCAAAGCGATTTCTCCCTGGGAACTGACCCTGGAGTGGCTGGCTGCTCAAGGCTGTGCCCGGCCACTGGCTGCCATAGCTGAGGAGCCTGGTGTTTGAAGCCAGAATGTCTGAGGCCAGGGGAGGGTCCAGCTGTGACTGCTACTGCTAGGAATATCTTTCAGCTACCTACCCGCTGTCATGCGGTCCTCTGCTGCCCACCGCATTCCCACTGATAGCCTGTGGATGTGGAATTTGGAGGAGATGCTTGTAGGAGGCTACTGTTCAGGTGGCCTGAGGACTGTACCTCAGTGGGGCTTGCCCTTGTGGCCACATCTGCTCTCTAGACCCATGGAAGGTGTCTGTGATGTATGCTTGAGTTGAGTGTGTGCAGCAGAGGTCAGACAGAGAGTATAAGATGCAGCCAATACCAGTTGTCTTCTCTGATATTGGTGTGGGCTTTGTTCTGAGCTAAGTGTTGTAACTCCCAAGGACTGAGAGAGATCACTTGCCATCAATTCTGTTCCTGGCTCCATCTTGCCTGACCCTTCAAAGTGGCAGCATCATGCCATCTCCCTACACAGTCAAAGCCCACATCTTCCTAGTTCTATGTACACCAAGGCTATTGAAGGGTAGAAGCTGTCTGCTTTGTCCCATCCCCACCAAGAACTGTTTCTGTATTGGATGGAGCCATGGTTCCGCTGCCACCTGCCATTCCATATACAGAGGATCTTTGGGAAGTGTTGTTTTACAACCTTTCAGGAACAAAGATATGTTTATTTATTTATTTATTGTTTTTCAAGACAGGATTTCTCTGTGGCTTTGGAGCCTGCACTGGAACTAGTTCTTGTAGACCAGGCTGGTCTCGAACTCACAAAGATCTGCCTGCCTCTGCCTCCTGAGTGCTGGGATTAAAGGCATGCGCCACCACCGCCCGGCCCAAAGATATGTTTATTATTTAGACTCTTTTTTTGGCCTCACAGATCAGTGGGCTCCAAGGTGTATTCCTTGGCTAAGCCGGTCAAGGAGAGATGGCAGACAGGCCAGATGCTACATGATTTATGTAGGTCTACTTATGATGTCCCACATTCCTCTGTTGGTCTGTGGTCCACTGAAGTTGAAACGACGTGTCTCTGAGAGATGTTCCTACTAGGGCGGTCACAGTGGGGTCTGCGGAACCTCAGCTCACCTGTGCTGTAGTGATCCCTAGATTTGGGTATCACTGGGGACTTCCTGCTCTCGGGCTTCTGATGTCTCAATACTACTTGGCCCTCCTCTTCTAATCTAGGCTTTCTCTTCAGGTTGGCTCTGGTGGCCGCAGGAGTGGGGGATGGGGCGGCATCCACCCATCAGGCATGGGAAGGGGTTTTCCAGACTGCATCAGAGGCTTGTGAAACGCTTCACTTAGAAAGGGTTCCTGGGAAACGGGTCCCAGCTTTACGATGCACTGAGGCTGTCTAACCTGCTTCAGCACTCCTCAATGCCTTCCCAAGAACTGGAAGCATGCATGAGTTGGGACTCAAGCCAGATTTCTCAGCACCAGTCAAGGGCCCTTTGATATCTGTCCACCATCCCTTCTATTACCACGCTCTGGCTCTGGTACTGCCTTCTGCCTCTCACTCAGGTCAGTTTCTTAACCTGTGCATGGCTGGCATCTGGTGACACCTTGCTCTTTTTAGTGTTTTTTTTTTTTCTTTTTTCTTGTATCAGGCTAGGAGACCCTCCTTTGGGAACCTTATTGGATGCAGCCAGGTGAGACCAGCCCCTACTTACTTGTGTCACTGTGGCTCGTAACTTGGGAAGTGACCATCCTCACCCAGGGGTCACACTGAAGAGATTGGTTGGGGTCTCCTTCATCTCTGCATCCCCAGCACCGGGCTACCTTCTGCACAGTAGCCAGTCAGTACATGAGTACCGCATGAGCGATGTGTTACCAGAGCCCCTGCAGTGACACCTAGAGCCTTTGGCTAATTTGAATGATGCCAAGGAATCTAAGGAAAACATTAGAAACAATTTTGTTTTCAGGCATCCTGCCCAACTGCTTTCTGTAGGGTCACTAAGTAGCTTCCAATAGGAAAGAACACTTACACCACTGCTTGCCAACACCAGGTTTGATAATTTTGAACATTTTTTCTAATTTTTTAAATTTCATTTATTTTTTAAATTTTATTTTATTGTGTGGTAGGGATTCATGTTGCTCAGGCTGGTGTGGAACTTACTATGTAGCTAAAGATGGCCTTGAACTCCCGACTCCTTCCTTTAGCTCCCGAGTGCTGGGGTTATAGGCAGCACATTGGTCTTTTTCTTGACTTTGTAGTCATGGTACTGCTGTGGCCTAGTTTGAACTTGTGTTGTTTTGATTTCCTTTCTTATGGGGATGGCACAGAGTACTAGACTAGGAGTCAGGCCAGCCTCAACCTCCTGGGATCTCAGGCTAGTGTTCCTGGGTCCAGCTTCTTCTTTGGCGGTTGTGCTGGGAGGGGTACTACCAAAGTCATAGCCTGTAGTCTGGCTGGTTGATGGGGGATGCAAGTGCCATCTGAAGCCCCAGGAAGGGCAGCAGGGCTGGCCCAGCACCCTGGTGCAAAGTTCTGGAACTATACAGAAAATTCCTGGGGCTTGGTGACAGGTCCCTGGCTCTCTTGGGAGGGAACCTGGTGGCATCCTCAAGTGGTCTGTGTCTAGAGCCTCTCAAAGGCAGTTTGTGGTCCTCAGAGAGCTCTGTCCAAACATGCCCTGTTGGCAATTGCTTTAGCTGTTTGGGTCTTGCAGCCCTCAGGCTGGCTGAATTATGGACATGGTGATCTGACCCTTCTCTCTCCTGCGACCTTCAAGCCTCTGCTCTTTGCTTCCCTGACAGACAGAGGATGTGTCTGTGAGTCCATCTGGCCACCTTGCTGCTTATGTCTTTTGCAGGGATGGGGGTAGGGACATAGGCGGGGGTGGTGGTGGAGGCTGGGCCCTGGGCACACAGTAGCCCAGTGTCTGAGGCCCAAGGCCTCCAGGCCTGTTCTTTACAATGCTTTTGTTGTCCTTTTCCCTGCCATGGGTGGGTGGGGTGCATGCGTGTGGGTCTGGGTGAGTTTTGTTTGTAAGCTGCTCCCTCTCTGTCCCCCAGTGCTGAGCTCATTGCCTGAGCTGCTGGAGCTGCTGGAAAGAGCCAGCCTGCACAGAGGCCTGCGTGGGGGGTGCTGCCAACACCAATACAACGTGCATGGCCGCTACAATGTGCAATTGTGACCTTTGTGTAAACGCGGTCGGTCTGGGGCCCGCACGCTTATAAAAATAAAGCATTGGGAAGCACAGGGGGGTGGGAACAAAAGAGGCTTTTTTTGCTGGCTCTCTAATATGGTTTTATTTATCGGAACGCGCCCTCCTTCCCTTACTGGAACTGGGAGAGGTTCTCTGCCGAGCTTGGAGCTGATGGTATCACAGCCAGACGGTTTCATTAAACTCACAGACGCCGCCAGGCCTTGCCAGGGGCAGAAGGAAGAGGGCTTGGGGCCAGCCTGCCAGGGCCTGTGCATGGATGTGGAGTCCCATGCCAGGGAGGCACTCCCCTGGGGAGTCTCTCTCTCTGTTAAGGGCATCCCGTTGCCCTCTTCCAACCACAGAGTCAGGTTCAAAGCCAGTATCACAGGGATGCCCTCCATGACTTCCCTACTGCATCTCAGTTCCTGAACTAGCAGGCTTGACTCAAGTTTGGTGCCCATCAGCTAACCCAGTATGGTTCTGCCACAGGTGCCTAGAGCTTCTGACAGTGAGGCAGATGTTCTCACACTCGCTCTTGAGTGACAGTCACAATGTTGAAGCTCGCTGTCTCCCTTAAGTGGAAGTCCTACTCGTAGCTCACCTTCCCACCTCTTCTATAGTCACTTTGTGCCAACTGTGCTCTCTTTCACTTCCTGTGCAAGGGTCTCGGCTTGTCTCTTGGTCTCCTTATGGTCAGAAACCTGGCTTGATTCCCTGTCTCCCCATTCTGACCTGTGATTGTTCAGATAGCTCTACACCATTTGAGGCCACTCAAGCTCTCTTGAGTCACATGGGAAGTTAATGGCTTTGTTGGGGCTGGCCTGGGGTTTGACATTTGGGATAGAGCTGGGTTCAGCTGCCAGCTTCCTGCCCCCTACCTCTCCTGTCCATGTGCCCTAAGCACCTGTCATTGGAAGGAACAGGACCCCGCATCTAAACTGCTGTGCTCCAGGGGGAAAATAGAACCCCTTCCTGGCAGCACTTTGCTCCTCTCCCAAACCATGCAGTCCATTCCTATGACCTCACACTGGTGTCCCAAAGAGTCCCACAACGTCGCCTAGAGCTTGCTAGAAAGTCAAGGACCCTACTCTGCTACATCAGATGTGCAAGAAACATTCTAGGTGACTCCATGGTAACTCTACATTTGGGGACCACTGTTCTAGAATCTGCTCTAATTATACCAACTTGCCTTTGGACAAGGCAGAGAAAATGACTGGCTGGGTCCCAGGCTAATGGGGCTGGCAGGTTGCACAGGAATTTTGGGCCAGTGAGGAGCTCACACTATGCAGTGCCTAACAGCTCTTGGCCCTGCGTCCACCTGAGGCTGAGCCACCTCTGCCTGTACTAATACAGGAGCTCAATACTGGTTCATGTTATTGCATGTGTGTCTCCTGTCTGGTCTCTATGTGGCAATGGGGGCGGGGTATGAGCTGCTGAAGAAAGGTGCTGGCCATGTCCTGCTGATGCTCTCAGGGCACCTAGGACCTAATAATATCTGTGTTCTACTTCCCTCATCCTCGAAGAATCCAGATCTACCATGAACACACTTCCTGCCCTTTGCTGTTATTCTTCCAGGCTCTCATTCAAATTGTCATCTGTTTGGGCAGATAGTTGACATTTTGCTTCAATCATGTCCCCAACTCCTAATGTCCGGTCCCTAGTGTGGCATGAAGAAAGCACTCAGGAAATCCTTGTTGTAGAAATGAATGGGCCACAAAGGCACCCACTTTTTCTAGCACACCTCTGTCAGATAGGAGTGAAGAAAGGGAAGGTCTGAAGTTCCAAGCCAAGATTAGGCTCCATCTTCAAGTGGCTGTAGCTGGTCTCAGAGATGGCATCTGGCCCAAATGTTGTGGCAACCACAACCATGCTCTGACTTTGTGGCCCTGTGACTCCTGAACTATCAGCCAAATCCTGTGTCCTTCCTCCCCCACCCCACACAGATCCCTATGCCATAGTCTCATTCCTGCACCAGAGCCAGAAGACGGTGGTGGAAAAGAACACCTTGAACCCCACCTGGGATCAAACCCTCATCTTCTATGAGATCGAGATCTTTGGTGAGCCAGCCAGTGTCGCTGAGCATCCGCCCAGCATTGTGGTGGAACTGTATGACCATGACACCTATGTGAGTATCATGACCTGCTACCTCTCTCTGTTGCTCATTTCCCCGGGAAAAGCCATGCTGTGAGTGTCGGGACTCCACTTAGTGGCTTCTGCCCAAGGCTTGGGCTGGTGGCCGTCCTCCTCACTGCTCACTGAAATGATTTAGAGAAGTTAAAATGGTTCACTGAAACCTGGGCCATGCCCCTTGGCAGACATGGCTAATCAAACTGTGGGAAGGGAGCAGCTCCAGAAAGGGCACAAAGTTGTGGATCAGGGTCTGACTTTTCTCCAGGTCTACCTTGTCTCTTCTCACCACAATTTTTAATCAAGCACTTTCTGTACTGGGCTGAGTGACCCAACTCTTGCCTGAGGCTTGCTGTCTACGTGGGAACTGAGACGCCCAGCATGAGACAGAGTGTCTGGAGTACCATACGGCCCTGTGGTACAGGCAGGGCCTTTCCACTGGTGCTGTCCAACAGAATGTCATGTGATGATGCTATGCTTTCTGGCTGTGTTCTCTGGGAGGGGAGCCTCCAGCCTCATGTGGGGACACTTGAAGGGCACTTGTACCAATGGAGAAAATGAGTTTTAAAATCAAGTAACTGCAACAGGGTGTATTGTGTATGTGACATAACTGGTGGAGAGCTTGCTTAGCACGCACAGAGCCACAGATTTGATGCCTGGCACTGTATAAGCTGGGCATCCAGGCACGGTGGTGCATGTCTGTAATCCTAGCATTTGAGAGGTAGAGGCAGGAGGATCAGGAGTTCAAGGTCCTCCCTGGCTACATACCAAGTTTGAGGCCATCTGGAGTAACTGAGACCTTGTGTAAAAACAAAACAAATCAAAACAAAACACCCCCACAAAAATCTGAAGGTAACTTATGCTCCAGTATAACACAATACTGTGCAAAATATCAGGGGAAGTTGGGGTGAAGACAAAAATCCTGAAACAAATGTGGGAGGGGAACATAGAAGGACATTCTAGCAAATATTGAGGCTGCTGGAGGATGAAGAGAAAGAATGAGGCCGGGGAGCTGGGGTAGGGGTCAGAAGTAAGGGAGGCCATGTGGTTGCACACAAAGACTAGGTAGAGAGGTCAGGTCTGGGTGGGTGCAGTGGCAAGGAGGAGGGGTTGGAAGCTATTTCCAGTAAGAGTTGCCACAACTGCATGTCAGAAGTCCTGAGAAGGTGTGGCAGCCAGGGGTAGGAGGTGATGCTCTGTAAGGTGCCCACCAGATGATGACAGAGGCTGGCAGTGGGTAGCATGGGTCTGGTTTGGGGAAGCTGACCTGGGTGTTCTCGAGGAAGCTGAGCTGAAGGACGGGGGGAGCAACAGTATGGAGTATCATTGGGCCATAAAGGGAAGGAGTGCAGGTCTTGGTGCCTGTGGGGCAGGGGGAGAAGGGCTATGGGGGCTGGGAGGTACTAGATGGGTACAAGGCAAACTGGTAGGTTCCCAGACTTGGCCAGAGCTCTTTGGAGGCCTGCTCACCCACACTCAGCCATGGTAACTCCTTCTAGAAATGTCTCCTGAGCTGTGCCCCTCCCTCTAGCTCACTGCCACTCCCTACTCAGGCCAGGTCCTCTTTGACCTGTCCTTGGCTGGTCAGCCAGAAACTCTCTTTCAGAAGAATCTTCTGGAAATGTTGGTGCAAGCTGTCCTTCACTTGTTTGCCAGGCTAAGAGGGAAGGGAGAACGATGGTCTGTCCTGGGCTCCAGGGATGAGCTGGAGTTGTGACCATTGGAACCTACAAACCCCACCCCTCTACAGAACACAGCAGCTAATGGGGTCATGCTTGGCCCCGAGGAGCCCCAGACCCTTCCCACTGCTGTGCCTACTGTCCACTCTGAGTGACGATTCTGGATTGTCACTCACAAGTGTGGTGTGTGTGCTGGAGCTGGTAGCCATTCCAGGATGGCTCATAGAGATGTTGAGGCCTTCCTGTAGTGTAGTGTGAGAACAGCCAGGGCTGTCTCCCCGTTCCTCTCCTGGGTAAGGGTTGAGGCTTGTGATGCCCACAGCACCATCTGACTGAGACCTGGCTCTGCTGACTGCCCCGGGAGCTATGGGTGTGTCTGCTGTGACTGAGGTGGGGAAGGTGGGCATGGAGGGAGGTATGCTGGGAAGAACTGGTGTTCAATCGCTGAGGAGCGGTGGACCCTGCCATGTGGGCAGTAGGAGTGAAGGAGGAAGCCAGCTTCAAGACTTAGGAGGTAAAGACATCGTTTTAGTAAGGCTCACCTTGAGAAGGGAGGTCACCTGAAAAAAATGGGGCCGTTCAGGGTGAAACAGCTAAGCTATATGAGAGTCAAACAAGGGTGCTAAGGAAGTGTAGGCAGACTGTTTCTCATGGCCCTCTGATGGGCTCAGGGATGGATTAAACAAAGGCATGAGGAATACTAGTTGAACATACAGAAGGACTTCCACAACTGTTGTGGGAATTCCATCCTAGTGCAGTGAGGCTGCTTGCATCTTGACCTCACAGTTCCCCCAAGAGGGCAGTGCTCGCCATTCCGTATTAGAGGCTATTCTGACTTCTGGAGTCCTCTTTAGCCGTGGAGGTTGGATGCAGGCCTAGTCTGTGAGGGGGCACTGACTCTTCTTTTTCTACACTGGTCTAGGGTGCTGACGAATTCATGGGCCGCTGTATCTGTCAGCCCAGCCTGGAACGGATGCCCCGACTGGCCTGGTTCCCATTGACCAGAGGCAGCCAGCCTGCGGGCGAGCTGCTGGCAGCATTCGAGCTGATCCAGAGAGAGAAGGTAAGGCTGGCCACTTTCCAGGCCTGGGAGGCCCAGCTGGGGTGTAGGCCAAGGGTGGCGGGGCTGTCCACATGCTGAACTCAGTAGGAACTGGGATGTCTCCTCTGAAGTCAGCCCTCCTACTGACACCCACACGGCACACCGTTTCTCATCTCCGAGTGAGGACACAATCCACTTGAGGGCACAATGTTGGCTTCTGGAAGACTGAATCCTCTGGCCACAGCAATTTTTCCCAGGTCATTCCCTGTCATAGTTTCCAGGAGCCTGGGTAGCTGGGGCAAGGGGTCTCAAGTGTGATGAATGGGTACTGGGGGCTGGCTGTGCCATGCCTGACTCTGGTCATTGCAACGAAGACCCTACTGTTAGGTACCAGGCTCTTTTGAGTGCTATCCTCAGGCTTGCCATGCTTCGGTGGCAGCTCTGGGTAAGGTGTCAGGAGGACACAGCCTACTGCCCCTTCAACTTGGAACAGCTTATATCCATGCCCTGTCTGCTACTTGACAAAGTCTGCGGGTGTTGGCCCAGGGTGGCAATGAAGAGGTCTGGGATAGGTGAGGAGCAGGTGAACAATACCCTCTTTTCTTTACCCTAGCCAGCAATCCATCATATTCCTGGCTTTGAGGTAAGTATTGTTTGTGTGTTTCTCTTCAGTCTCCCTATCTTTGAAGACCCCTCTAGGCTTGGGAGGGCAGCTAACAGGTCCCACTTCATCCTACCTGATGGCCCAGGATTCAGGCAGAAGATGATTTAGTAGTGGCCTCAGGGTAGATGACCAGGGGCTGACATTCTTGTCTTACTCAGTGGCTCCATAACCTCCAGCACAGGTATCACCTGCCTGCAGAGATCTCAGAGCCACCCTTCAGGGGCTCTGGGTTGGGCTGGGTATCACTCTCACCAGAGTGGGTTTGACATTTATGGGAGTGCAGGTTTGACCATAGCTTCTGGGTGTGCAATCCAGGCTCAGGGTCTTGTAGTACTGCCTAAGGCCTTTAACTTGTGGCCCAGGCTGACATCAGAAAGTGTTTGGGAGCAGCCCAGTATTGTTTGAAATGCCAGTTTCTGGGTCCGCTGCCATCTAGGCAAGCTCTGAGGGTGGAGGCCCAGCATCCCATACCCCACCCACCTATGTGAAGCTTCTGACACCCAGGGAGTTTCAGAATTCCAGCTAGCCCATTCCTCCCAAGTGATCCCTTCCTCTCCTCTGCTGGCAATGTCCCCTTGGCCCTCCCCCTCCTTTGCCTGGAGGTCCCAGTAGAAAAACCTGTGTTGAGCCTCCAGCTTATTTTCTTCCTTGTTCCATTTTGGCAAGCTCAGCTGGAGCTGCTTGGGCTGTTGGTACACATAGGGTCCGATAGTTGTAACCCCAGAAGCCTCTCCCATACCCTTTGCTTCTCCTCACCCTCTCCTGCCAGCCTCATCCCCCTGCCCCCGCTTGTCCTGTCAGAGCTGGGGCACTCAGCTCCCTTAGTCCTGGGATTCTATGTGACTTTTCATGGCTGCACAAGTCTAGAATACAGTTCTACAGCTTTGCTTGAGGCCCGACTTCTCCCAGGGGCTGCTACACAGGGTCCCAGGTCTCTCCTACCGCCTGTCTGATGTTCTCCCTCCTGCCACTTCTGGAGAGAAACAGACATTCTCACAGTCCATTGTCCCTTTTTCATATGGGAGGGGTGTGGTGAAGGAGCTGCTATGCTCACCCTTGGTTGGAGGGCTTTCTGTGGGTGCCATCTTTCTGGTTACTAATGGAGACCCTTTGCTTTCCTGGTTCTCCCACTGTCTCCCGGATGCGGACCTTCCTAGATGCACGAAATGTCAAGTATACTGGATGAGGTGAGCTGGACTCAAGGATGAGGGAGGTGATGGACCTGGAGGTGGGGAGGTAAAGGCTAGCTTCCAAGTTCCTGTCACAGGGTGACTAGGCTAGATTTTAGTCTTTGTTCTTAGAGTTGAGCCACAGCTGCCTGGGGTACAGCCTGTGAGGTCATTCTAGCCCCAGGGGCTTGATGCCCTTTTAGAAGTTCAGACATATACAGATCACTTGAATAGCAATACTGAGTTTTGTCTGGTTGAGTACCAGATGGCATATTTTCAGACATAAAAATTGGGTAGGTGCCAGAGCAGCCAAGGAAACCTTTCTGGTGGAGGAAGCAGAGTAAGGACTTTGACAAAGCAATTAAGAAGCTGGGAGACACATGTCTTTGGTGCAAGGAACCTAGGTGCAGGGTGCAGATGGATGGGAAGGAGCGCTCTGGGCAGAGACTGAGCAGGAAAAAGCCATTCGTGTCCTCCACCAGGGAGTCAGGGACTCCCTGGGCTGGGTTGAGAACGGATACCACTTGACATTTTCGGTGCAATTTGGACCTGAAGTGCAGGATCAATCAGGATGTGGGATTGTAGCCCGCCTCCCTTCCCTCACTTCCTTTCACTCCCAGGCAGAGGTGGGGGCCTGCCAGCTGCTGGCCCTCTTCGCGCCTGACAGGCGGCCTCCTGCTTCTGGCGGCCATGCAGAGAGACTGCCGATTTGGAAGGCAACATAGAACCCTAGCCAAAACCCACAGCCTGTGCTGAAGAGGACCCAGCCTAGAGATGAGTTATGACAGACTCTGAATCCTTCATGACCGGATGTGTCATATGGAATAGCAAGGGCTCGGACTCAGGGCGAGGATGCGGCTGTGGCCTGGCTGGCATGAAGTAAATCAAAACTGCAGCTTGGGGCCAGACCCTGAAAGGCTGAGCATCAGGGCTGACCAGGCCCCCTGCTGAGGCTTCCTGTGGTCAACAGGGCCAGAAGACAGTGATTCTTAGGAGTTTTCTGGATACAGACGGCCAGGCCAGCAGGTTCAAAGGGTTCAAGGCCCAGGGAGGTGACCCATCCTATAAGATGACCTTGTGATGCCCCTTATCCCAGAGGGTACCAGTGTAACCCTTGGCCCTGAGTTCAGCACATTTCCCCTGACTGAAGGCTGAGTGTCCTGCCAAGAACTTGGGACTTACTCAGTTTTAAGGCTCCCCAGAGGTTGAGAGGAGGCAGGTCATTCTCCTTGCTGTTCTGCTCCTGCGGAAAGCCTGTTGACCCAGCAGAGGATTTTCTGTCTTTTATTGTGTGGTGGCCCAGGACCTGCTTATGTTCCCTGTTACTTCTCCCAACCTCCCAGTCCAATCGCCTTGCACATTGTGCCCACTCCCCAGGGAGCCTGGGAGCAGACCAGGAGTGAGGGTATGGTAGGAAGCATTCTTATGCAGGGTGCCTGCACTGTACAGCCGGGTGTTAGAAGAGAGACTGGGGAGGAGGCCTTTGAGACAGTTACGGTTGCAGGGCCTGCTGGAGCTGAGCCAGAGGTATAGAGAGGCAGAATTTCAAGGGTGGTTAAGTTCAGGAGTACCCAACTGTCAGCACAGCTAGGTGGCGAGCCACATGTGCCCCCATGATGCTGAAAGGCCTGTATGCAAGGCCTGGGACTGACTGCCCAGGAGAATGGTTTCTGGAGCAGGACAAAGGATGAGTCCCTAGAAGAGGGAACCCTGAGCTAGCATTTGAAGCAGGAAGGTTTTGGAGGCAGTGCCTTGGGCTGGAGACACTGTGCAGCTGCATAGGGACTCTGCAGTAGCAACAGCAGCCTCTCTCCCAGGCTCTCTGCCATGGGAACACTGCTCTGTGAGGCTCTAGGTGGGGGAAGCCAGGCTGCCTTGCTTGCTGGGGGCTTTACAGTGTGAAGAGTCCTGAGCCCTTGTAGAGAGCTGATGGTGCCTTTTGGCCTTTGTCCTCCCTCTTTTTTGAGCTTCTTCCCATCCTTCTTTGTCTCATCCTTCCTCTGTGCCCTCCTTGGCCCATCTTCCTTCCCACCTCTTCTGAGCCCCCCTCCCCTTTTTTGGTCTTGAGAACAAAGACAGTTCAGGCTGCCAAGAGGAATGAGTTCAAAGAAACTGCAATTTTAGATTTTCTGAGAACTGGCGCGTATGCTCATGCAGTGTGCATGGGCATGTTGGTGAGAACATGCATGCACACATACATGGCAGACGAGGTGCTGGGGGTTTCTTACTAGTGGGGCTCTTAGAACTGGGAACATGTGTAGAGGAAGACCTTCCCCAGGGCCTGGGGGACCTGACTGTCCAAAGGATATGGTTAGTTGTCCCTCTTCTCTTCTGCTCTGAGGTAAAGGATGCCCTGGTAGAGGGCAGCATATGTTTTTTGGCTGCTTGTGCTGCTAGTGTGGTTTTCCAACTACTCATCCTAGACACCTTCCCAAATCTAGGTGGCGGCAGGGTATGCAGCTTACTCTGAGACCTACCCCAGGTTTGCTCCTGCACCCCAGCATCCACTAGAAGGAAACATTTGGTGTTTTGCAATCAGGAAAATAAACCCAGTGCCCCCCATCCCTTTCCTCCTCCCCCAAGGCCTTAATTTGAAACACTATTTCCCTGGGAAGTGTAATTAGACCAGTATGTTGTTCCTAATGAGCTGGGTGGGGCAGACAGACAATGGAGCCTCCTGCTGCCTGCCTGCCCCCTGCCTGCAGCTCCCCAAGGAACCAGGATGTTCCCCTTGGGTGAGGTGGGATCTGAGGGCTATTGGGGACAGGGCAGTTCAGTTGGCAGCAGAGACATGTCAACACAGAAACGTCTGACTAGTGTGCTGTCACCTAGGAGCATATCTGGGCCTGCACCTCTCTGTGTTGAACTGGCCCTGGGGACATATGGGCTGAGAAGAAGCTAAGGGTGGCTTCTACTGCTGGGATACATCCCTCAATTGTTCCTGGAGATTTGGGGTTGAACTGGCTTGATCAATACCCTGCCCACCTGTGAACACCACTTTTGCTTAAGACTCAGGGTAGGTATAGGAATTCAGTTAATATGGCTGTCCCTGACCAGGCCAATATGGTATTGGCTTGTCCTTGGGGCCTGGGGTGCTTAGTCCCTGTCACCGTGAGACAATCAATTAGACGCCTTGGTTGCCTTTGCAGTCTGCCCCTTCTCTTTCCTGGCAGTGTAGAAATGCTGTCCAGTTTTGATAAGGGTCACAGCACGGCGTCTTACATAGACTGGACCAGGAGGAAACTGAAGCTTAGAAGCTGGCAATATGATCCAGGCTCACTTTTACCTCCTGAATGAGATGAGCAAAAGACAGTTAGATTCACTGGAACTATGTGAGGGGTGTGTGTGTGTGTTTTGTGTGTGAGGTGTGTGTGTCTCTGTGTGTGTGTCTCTGTGTGTGTGTGAGGTGTGTAAGACTCTGTGTGTGTGTCTGTGTGTGTGAGGTGTGTGTGTCTCTCTGTGTGTGTGATGTGTGTGTATGTGTGTGAGGTGTGTGTATGTGTGTGAGGTGTGTGTATGTGTGTGAGGTGTGTGTATGTGTGTGGGTGAGGTGTGTGTGTGTGTTTCAGGAGTTATTAAGGTTTGATAGATGTCAGAGAGAAAGGCTATAAGAAGTTTCTGGAGTGTTTGAAAAAATTGAGGGAGAGCTTGACTTAGGCCCTAAAGACTGACAGGTTCCAGAAGGAAGTGAAGGAGGTTGGTACAGCCATGAACAGGCACAGCTAGCAAGGGCTCAGAGAGGACCTGAGGGTGATGGCAAAGCATGTAGCAGTGTAGGCAAGGAGAGCCACTTCTTTACTCCCTCCTGTCCCCCCTCAATCCTTCCCTCACTCCAGTTACCTTTTCAGTCTTTGCTGATCAATTCAGAGCTGCTGGTTGGCTCGGGACAAAGACAGAGAAGTGGCCCAGAGTGATTCATGTCTTTCAGTGGGACTAAGGTCGGGGAAGACAGAGGCTGTGGGTTCATGGAGACATTGGAATGTAACATGCTTAGGGCACCAAGGAAGAGTTAAATGACACATAGAGTCCAAACAGGAAGTGGCCAGATGAAGAGGGACAGACTGTATTCCAGATAAATGGATGTTGAGTACCGAGTCCCGAGGTTAAAGGGAACACAGCGTCTCCATTTAAGAAGGGAGGGATTGAATATATTGAGAATTGGGATCCTGTGGGGAAAGTCATTTAGTGAGAGAAGTCATCAGTCACTGGAAGATGAGGAGTCTGGGAGCCTTTTTGGGCATTGTCAGTGTCCTGAGTGTAGGGTCACATGAGTGGTACGTCCTGACGGCATGCTCTCAGAGTGTTGTGGGCTTCGTTAGTTAGGGATACGTGTAAAACCAGAAGGGAGACCACAGAGTGGGTTGCTGGATATCTGGACAGGAGAAAGAAAATGTGGATGGGAGGAAGGAAAAGGAGAGAGAGAGAGGTGGGGGGAGGGGAGGCATAGCAAGAAACAGGAGAGAGGTTTAGGGAAGGGGTCACTAATGCTTGGTGACCAACCAGCATAGCGAGGCCGGAGGGAGGAACCAAGGGTGTCACTGGTTGTCTTAGTGGATGTTGGGGCCAATGTATGATATGACACCTGAAGGGAGCTGGTTTGGGGGAATGGATAAAAAATATAATCATTGACAAGTGCAAGATGCCATTAGGAGGCTTGGATGCTAAGAATGGGCTAAAGCTTAGGAGGGATACAAGGAAAAGCCTATGGGGTGAAGATTAGTTTTGCAGGGCTGAGGGAGGAAGGGGCTTAAGGTGGCCTGGGAGGCTTGTCCTTGACAGGAAGAGGGAACTTTGTAGGTAGGTGACTTTAGAAGAGACATTGAGTTCAGCTGGCAGGTGCTGACATGGGGTGGGAGTGGTTTAGACTGGTTGTTGACTTGGGAGAGAAGTTTCCAGAGAAGAGGTGCTGGAACAGAGTGCAGGGCAGAGAGGAGGATGGAGGTGGGAGGAGGACTCAGGGAAACAGTGTGAGGGATAGAGGACCCCGGGGTGGAAAGACAGATATGGAAGGAAGTGTGAAGGACTGGAAGGATGGGGTGAGGTGGGCTCAGGGACCTAGAGAGCACTAAGGACTTGGTACACACTCACAGCTCTGTGCTGCCTTCTGTGGCACACAAGACACAGCATTGCCCCAGAGGACAGAGGGCCATGGTGGTGCCTTGCAGACTGGGTAGAGAAGGCCATTAAGAGAAGGAGCCCGAGGAACTGCAGCCAAATGGCATAGGGCGGGAATGTTGTGGGACGTCTGGGGGCAGTGTGGTGGACAGCGGCAGTGTTGGGATGAGCATATTGGCCTCATTCTAACAAAGTGATCCCTGGATGCTCACTAATCTCTGTCTCTACTTTCCTTCCTCCTGCCTCCGCCTGCCTGGCTCCATAGCTGTGTACCCCTGCCTTCTTCCTGCAGGGCCTCTTCCAGACGGTACTGACACTTGCTTGGGCCTCCTTGCTTCCATCCTACGCAGGGAGTGGGCTTCCACTGTAGGAAATCCAGTTCTCAGGCCATACATCATTATCCTCACAGTGCTTGGGGGAATGAGACACGAAGGTGGTACATAGACAGCCCACAGCTTGCTGTTGGGTTTTCTTTGGTGGGTGGGTGAGGAAAATTGTCTTTTGACCTCCTCATTTGACAAAGCTTGGAGCCTAACACTTCCTGTTGCCACTCCTCCACATTACTTTGATCCTACAGTGACCTGAGAGTAATATGTCACAAAGCTTAGCCCTTGAAATAGGCCACCTGCAGCTGGTGGCAGATGTCATAGTGTGGCCCCAGGTTCTGTTAGTAGCCCAGTTTCTAGAGTGGTTGCACAGGTTCTTTCCTAGGCTCTGTAGTGGGCACAGCTCTCCTGCAGGTGTGCATCGAGGCAGCTCTGTCTGTCACCCTTACTGTATCATGTCACCTACTGTGGGCAAGGAATAAACTAGCCAGTTTCTATCTTCGTCCTGGTGAATTAAGGGTAGCTATAAAGCCGATATTGTTCTGAGAGATGCTTCTGGCAGCCCAGCTCTCCTCAGGTGACCCTTAGAAGAGCAACCTGAACACCAATGGTAACTCCAAGGTGCCGACAACAATGGCATCCATAATTACAGTCACACCGTTTATTAAGTGCCTTCTGGTGCCAGATACTCCTCTTGTTCATCTTCTCACTTCTTTCTCAGAGTGACTTTGTTTAGCATCTTGTTATTCCTTCTTTATGAGGACACTGAGTCACTGGGGCTGAGTAATCTGCCCAGGGCCACACAGCTAGGAAGCAACAGAGCTGGCGTTAGAGTCCCAGGCTGCCTGACCCTGGCCCTGACCTCCTTTCTGCCATGGGTCAGGGGGCTGTGGCATCACCAGTGGGGCCACTGGGCAGCGGGTGGCTGGCGTTGCTGTCAAATTTGCCGTAGGTGTGAAGAAGCTGTTCTTCTCTGTTCCTGTCACCCTTCTCATCCACACTAGCAATTGTCTGTCGCTATACTGGTAGTTCTTTCCAGAGCAAGATGGTTGGATAATAAGTCAGATGACCACAATGCTTGTTAAGGCACATCCTGCTTGGTAATAGTTAATCTCTGTAACATCAAGACTTCTGTGTATGGATGTGTTGTCTGGGAACCCCACAAGGATGGTGTATCCAAGGAGGTACAATTTCTAGCATAACCTGTATTTGTGTTTATTATAAGGGTTTCCCACTAGGTGGCAGTGAAGCGTCTTGACCTAATAAACTTACAGAATTTCCAGACATGGAGTCAAAAGTCTTAAGAAAAGGGCATTTTCTTCTAATTGCCCTAGGAGTGCTGGTGAGCATGTACCTGTTGCAGGCACTCTTACAGGTGTATGGCACGCCATTCTCAGCTCTTAGGCTGGAGACTGGCTAGAGACTATCTTCTGCTGTCTAGGGCTGAGCGACAGAAAGGTGATGGGAGAGCTCATGGTCACACCCAGAAGTGCCATGCTAGGAGTCCGTAAACCTGACATCACACCTTCCTCTATTGCCTTGCCCTGCTTCACACATAGCTCTTAGTGATTCCTGCCCAGCTCCCTTTGGAAACCCCTGAGCAGGCCAGCCTTGCCCCATTCCCCACTCATCTCTGATCTGTGCTGGTGAGGGAGACCCCTCTGGAATGCTGATGATGGTGGCTTTATATCCCATGTCTTGTAAGGACAGTGGCCACACATCCCTGTGTCTCATTTGCCGTTGCTCTGTTCTTCCTGGCTTCCTGTGAGCGTGCTCTCTTCTTGCTGATGTGATAATGGGATTGGGGGTTGGAGGGGATCTGGCTGGAAACAGGGTGTGTCTCAGCTGGTGGGCAGGAGGGTAAGCATGGGGGGAAGTGACCGAGAGGCTGAAGTATGTGGGCCAGGATGGAGCAGGAGGGTGTTCATGCTCATGTCAGCATGTAAGTGCATTCCTATGTGAGCACACATGTGTGCTGTACAGGGGGAGACACGGGCATCTCACTGGTGCTGTGGAGCCTGTGTTGTGGGAGGACAGCCTTGGCCTTGTGCAAAGATGTGTGCATTCTGACCCTGGACAGCACAGTGCCCAGCTTAGGCTGATCCAGCGTCCTCATTTTTCCTGCCTGTCTGCCCACCCTAAGCTCTGTCCTCCATTCTATGCCCTCCAATGCATGCCATTGCTTTCTGCCTGTGTGTCCTTCCTAATCCCACGGCCTTGGCCTTCCCCCGACTGCGGTCTCTTTTCTGTCCCCTGCAGACGGAGGACACAGACTTGCCTTACCCACCACCCCAGAGGGAGGCCAACATCTACATGGTCCCCCAGAATATCAAGCCAGCTCTCCAGCGCACAGCCATTGAGGTGAGCCTGACTGTGGGACAGGGGCTGTCTCCTTGGCCTCCCCACTTCCTGCTCCAGCCTTGCTCAGCTGCTCTCCTCTTTCTGTCCCCAGATCCTGGCCTGGGGCTTGAGGAACATGAAGAGCTATCAGATGGCCAGCATCTCTTCCCCCAGCCTCGTGGTGGAGTGTGGTGGCCAGACAGTGCAGTCCTGTGTCATCAGAAACCTTCGGAAAAACCCTAACTTTGATGTCTGCACCCTGTTCATGGAAGTGGTGAGCTCTACCTCCCCACTGTTCCCTTCTAGAGCCCTGAGGGATAGAGTGGCTTTATGATCCCAGCAACCCTGGGCTTCAGGTTTTCAGAAGGGTCCAGGTGTGTGTGTGTGTGTGTGTGTGTGTGTGTGTGTGTGTGTGTGTGCGTGTGTTTGTGTTTCACAAGGAAAGCTTCTTTCCTTAGAAGGAATTACTTCTTGCTCCATCGAAGGTTTCTGTCCTGTGTGCAGCACACATGGCTACCTCCCTCTCCTGCCTGATCCTGGGCCAGCAGAAGCCTCAGGAGCCATTCTCAATCTGTTTCCTTAAGGAAGGCTTTCATTGCCAGGGCCTCCTCCCAGGGAGTCTCCAGGGCTGACCTTCAGCCATTCTCCCCACGTTTCCCTGGTTCTACCTTAGCTTGAGCCCTGCCAAGAAACTTTCATCCTCCAGTCCCAGCTTCCCCCAATTCCAGTTTCTTAGTCCCCTTGTCCCCAGGCCATGGGGTCCTCAGCTGTCAGCCCCATCTCTGTCCCCTGTCTCTAGGCCCATGTCAGTCCTCAGTTCTCCATTTCTTAGCCCCAAACTTTCAGCCCCTAACCCTTGGCCCCCAGTTCTCAGCTTTCAGCCCCCAGTTCTCCAGACTCTAATCCCCAAGTCTTCAATCTTGTGGCCCTTGGGCCCCCAACCATCAACCCCCAGCCTCTAGCCCTTGCCTTTCCAGCCTTTGACACCCCAGCCCCTGATCTCCATTCATTGGCTCCCAACCCCTGCCCAGAGTCCTCTTCCTCTATTTCTCCAGCCTCTGATCCCTCAGTTTTCATCCCCAAGTTCTCAGTGTCCCAGCCTGAGTCCTTAGCCTGGCCTCCCAGTTCCCTTCCAGTTCCCAGCCTCCAGTCCTGGCTCAAAGAATCCATAGCCTCAGCTCTCAACAGTTCCCATAGCTCTCAAACCTGATCCTACATTATGGGCCCAGACCATGGTCTCCCAGCCCCTGTCCTCACTGGCCCCCTAACTTCTGATCTCTCAGCCCCTGGCACCCCATCCTCACCCCCTACAGATCTCAGCTCCAGTCTCTCCCTCCTCCCCACAGTCCTCTACCATTGGCCCTGAACTCCCAATCCCTGGTCTTCCATTCATCAGACCTGTAGTCCTTAGACTCAACCCCCAGCGCTGAGGCCTGAACCCTGAGTCTCCCATTCCTCAGCCCTCCAATCCTTAGCCCCCAGCCCTCTCCAGCTCCCTAGGTTGCCTGAGCCCAGTGGCCGGTGTAAGTCAAGTCTGAGAAAAGGAAAATAGTTTGCGAGATGAAAGCACGATAGAAATTCCAGGCCCAGTGGCTGTCAACAGGAGCCTTCTCTTGGCTCAGCCGAGACGCCACTGAAGGAGTGCGTATAAATTATTTCAAGTTGTGTTCAAAGTGCTTTTGGGGTGGGGGGAGAAGAATCTGGGTCTGCAAGCCAACTTCTGAGTATCCACTTGGGGGGGACTGTCTGTGAGAAATGTTGAGTTGCAGCCCAACTCCCCTTTCACCCCCCAAGCAGTGCAGGTTCAGAGAAAATAGACTTTGCTCAGACTTCAAGCTGACCTGGGTGTATTTGAAGGGAAAGCTGTGGGAAAGCCAGCCGCCACACACAGCAGCCAAGGGCAGACAGGAAGGTGTGTGGCCTCTGTCCCACCGGCTAGCACTGGCTGGTGGCTACCATTTTGAATTTGGGGCACTTAGGGAACTCAAAATTATTCTCTGTCCCTTGGTCCTGCCCATGAGGGTTTTCCCTCGCTCCTTCCCCTGAGACTTCCTGGAAATTGGCTGAGGACCATGTTTGAATTTCCCCTCCTCTCCTCTCCACAGATGTTGCCCCGAGAGGACCTCTACTGTCCCCCAATTGTGGTCAAGGTCATTGATAATCGCCAGTTTGGCCGCCGGCCAGTAGTGGGGCAATGCACCATTCGCTCCCTGGAGAAATTCCTGTGTGACCCCTACTCGGCAGAAAGTCCCTCCCCACAGGGTGGCCCAGGTAAAGAGGCAGAAGTAACCTTTGCTGAGCTGTCCCAGAGGTGAGGGCCTTTCTTTCCGCAGCTTGGCACATTTGGAGCAAGTGATCCTTGTGGGTGGGTGGGAAGCATAGTTCAAAATAGGGGTGGCAGTGGAGAAAGCTGAGGGGGGATGTAGAGGGAGAGGGAGAATGGGAAGATGCGGGGGGATAGAGTCAGGAAAGGGAAGAGCTGGGGGCAGAAAGGAACACCTCCACTATGGTGTGAGGGCAGGGAGATTGAGAGGTCTGGAGATGGTCCCTTGACTGAGTCCCTCACAGGAGTGCACTTGCTCTCCCTGCAGATGATGTGAGCTTGCTCAGCCCAGGGGAAGATGTGCTCATTGACATTGATGACAAGGAGCCTCTTATCCCTGTCCAGGTAGGATAAGTGCCCCAGCCTCGGGTAAGCTGGCCTTAACTTCCCCACCCTGCACTCCACATCTTGTCTAGCCTCTCCTCTATCCTTCACGACCATAAAGCCATTATACCCATCCTTCTATGTTCTGGTGGCTGGTGCTGCCTGGTGCAAAGGCACGGGTGGGAACTTTCAATCTGATTGGAGAAGGGCTATGTAGTCCTTAGGGTAAGATCTAAACTTTTTTTCTGGAAGCATGTGGGGAAAATGGAACATCTACCTTGGGGTTTCATTGAAGGCTTTCTGCTGGAGATCCCTCAGTGAGAAGGAAATGGGAGGGAGTCTCTCTTCTCTGAGGGAACGTTGTACCATGATCTTATGCTGGGCAGCTCCTTGGAGGTTGCTTAGAGAGAGCAGGCTGTGTTTAGGACTGTAGTGTATCTCACTTGTCTCCCACCTTCAGGACCAGGAAGGGAAGATTTGAGGTAAGACCATTGCAACCTGCTGGTCATCAGTCTTTTTTTTTTTATGGGAACTCTGCAATCTAGGTCCTGTTGGTAACCACAGGACATGTTGTCAAGGCATATGGCAGGAAACCTATAACCTAGCTTACCCAAGGGAGCACTGTTCCTATCTTGATGGGCTCTGCATCCAGTACTTGTCCACGAGAGGTGGGGAAAGCCCTACTGTGAACAATGGCCTGAACTTGCTCAGGCTGTCACCCTTGTCTGTGGCTCTGCATGTCCTTGCTTGCACCTGATGCTTTTAGTGATCCTAGAACTTCAGGCTACCTGAGACAGAGCCTCCCAGCCTGTCTGAAGGCTTCCTGCTCTCAGGTTGTAGTGACTAGATGGGGAAAGGGAGGTCAACCATTGGACAGACGGATGGACAAGCAGGCGACAGCCAGCAAGGTTCTGCATTCTTTGAGCCACCATTAATCTTAGCTTTGCACATGAGAGCACACCTAAGAGCTGAGATGGCCTCAAGATCCTCAGAGCTTGGCTCTGAAGTGTTCCATAGGAATACTGAGTACCACTGTCTGCCACTTTCTCAATCTTCCGTCTTCCAGCTGCTTCCAGGGGAGCACCTCCAGTTTTGCTCCTGGAGCCATGCTGCTGCAGAGTCAGGAAGTCTTGCTCTCTGATCTGACCAATGCTGAGAAGGTGTCAGAAACCCCAAGCCCTCATCTCTCAGCCTCTAGCACTCACCATGGCTCTGCTCTGCCAGCTTACTGATGAGACAACCTTTGCCTTTGTTCTCTTGCTCAGTTCATTATTTGAGACTCGGCTTAGGAATGTTTACCACTTCTCTGGCAGGATCTCGGCCACTGCATCAGCTCTAGGTCCTGCATGGCTCTCTGGGCCTCAGCATCTTCTCTAGACTAAATGCATGACAACAAACAGAGTGCCTTCTTTTTATGTCTCCAATGTCCAGCACAGGGCCTGGTGTAGAGGAGGTATTCAATGAGAATTTATTTAGATGGCCAATGGGTAGATGAATGAATAGATGGATAGAAGGATGGGTAGATAGATGGATAGATGAATGGATAGGTGGATAGGGAGTAGGTAGATGAATGGCTAGATGGGTGAATAAATTAATAGATAGATGAGAGATCAGGAGGATAGATGGGTGAATAGATAGACTGATGATGGATGAACAAATGGGTAGGTAGATGGGTATCCATGGATGAGTGGATGGACATATGGATGAATGGATAGATGGGTAGATTGATTACTGATGAATGGATTCATGGATAGGTAGGTTGATGGGTGGTTGGGTAGATAGATGGAGAGGTAGATGGATTGGTGAATAGATAGATGGATAGATAGATAGATAGATGGATAGATGGTTGAACAGGTGAATAGATGGGTAGGTGGATGGGTACATGAATTATGTATATATGGATGGATGCATAGGAGAATAAACAGATAATTTGCCCATTTTTCTACATGGGTCTGAGGAAGAACATTTCCTCACAGGAAAACTGAGTGGAACTTTGAGAGGGCTCCATAGTGATGTCAGTACAAGTTTGTGTTTGTCTTCCTTGTTGGTGGGTATTTGTAGCTAAGTGAGTCCTAACCCATGTCTTGCCCTTTTCCAGCTTCTGTTTCCTGCCTCCATCACAGGCCTGTCTGAATTGCCACTAAGTACATGGCTTCCCAAAAGGATTATTGCTCTCTGTGTGCCACCTGCAGTGTCCACAAGCTTAGATAAGGAGGGACTGTTTGGTCCCTGCTGGCGCTAAACACAGCCAGAGGTAGACAGTGAGGAGGTCCAGGCTGGGCAGACTCCTGGCCCTGGCATGAGGGGCCCAGAGCTGGGCCTGAGCAAGAGTCAGAGCCAGAGCTAGGCCTGTGCTCTATGTGAGCAGATGGCCATTCTGACTGGAGCAGTGGGCAGGCAGGTGGGTGGCCAGCAACTGGGCTGCTGGAGGTGTGCCACACACGCAAGGCTGGCCTTGTCTAGTTTGGGAGATGGCAAAAGGAAGAGGAAGACAAGAAAAGGAGGAGAAAGAGGGACCAGCTTGCTTTGATGGGAGAGGCCTGGGCCTCATTCTTACTGAACATACCATCTGGCAGGAACATGCCATTTTGGAGAGGTGATATGTGTGTTTACATAGCAAGGCTTTGTGTGTGAGTGTGTGTGTGTGTGTGTGTGTGTGCGCGCGCGTGCGTGTGTGTGTGTACTCTGTGTGGGTTTCAGACTGGTTGTTGGGGTGTGTATGTGTGTTTATACATGTGGTGTTTGTTTGTATAGAGGTGTATGTTTGTGTGTATGTGTGTTCCATGCAGGTTTTAGATTGGCAGCTAGGTTATGCTGTGTATATAAGGGATATATACATAAGGGGTGTATGTGTGTGTGTGTGTGTGTGTGTGTGTGTGTGTGTGCATTTGGTGAGTAGTATGTATGTGGTAAGGTAATGTGTGTAGCATAGTGCATACATGTGGTGAGGTAACATGTGTGTATATGTGATAAGGTTGGTAACCGTGTGATCAAGTGGTGTATGCATGTGGTAAGGCAGTGTGTGTGTATGTGGTAAGTTAGTATGCATGTTTATTGTAGGTATGTGTGGATATGTCAGTGGTGGTGTGTTTATGTCTCTGTGTGTGTTGCGGTGAGGTGTGTATATGTGGTAAGGTGCTATGCATGTATACATGTGTGGTATGTGTATTACTGAGGATACAGCTAGAAGGTGGAATGGAGGAACCCCGAGAAAGTGGCGGGGACCTTATCTCTTATGATGGCCTAGGATGTGGGCAGCTCTCAGGCTCAGGCTAATTTGGAGCTCACTGCTCCAGTTATAGCCTTGAGGCTGCCGTGAAGGTGGAAACATAGTCCCAGAATTGGAGCAGCAAATTATGGCCACAGCCCGAAGGGGAGCGTGTAATTTCTGCAGCTGCACGGAGCCTTGGCGCTATGTTTAGCTGCATGTGTTTCTTTTGCTCTGGTGACCTGCCTGTCCCCCTCTCACCTTCTTTAAAAAGGAACACTTTCAAAATAACAGCGAGGCCTCTGAAGGGTCAGAGCAAGAAGGGGAGGAGTCATCTTTGGTCATCTGGGGGCTGCTGGAGGTACGCACCAATATGTTCTGGAAGGTCCTACTGTACCCAGTATTGGCCAGCAGCCCTGGCTGGATGCCATTTCATCTGCCTGCCTTCTCAGGTTTGGGATCCAGAGCTCCTCAGTGATGCTTCCTACACAGAAGAGAGGGCTGGAGTCAAACCCCCACTCCAGGTCTCCTCACTTCTGCCCTGCACCTGACCATTCTTCCTGCGCAGGAAGGGAACCTGGCCCCAGGCTTCACCTGTTTCAGGGTCCTCTTGGAGTCTCTGGGTCACTGAAGAGGGAGGCTAGTGCTGGTGGCTGTGGGTCCCCACTGACCCCTGGCTTCTCTTGTGGTAGGACCTGTTTTCTGCCCCACCTCATCTCAGATCTGCTGTGTTGTTTTTTTCCCCTCTGCCCCTCTGCTCTGCTTTGTTCTCCTGCTATTAGCTGTTCACCTGCCTGAGCTCTACCCTCTCACCCTGGCCCTTTGCCATGGCCTCCAGGCATGTCTGAGGTGCTCCTGTAAGACACTGAATTACAGTCCTAGAGATGCAGCAGGGTTTATGGTAGGGAGCCATTTCTAGGACAAACAGTAGGGGTGCACTGTGAGACTCCTTCAGTTTCCTTTGTGTGGGTCTGGGAAACCATGTAGCCCCCAGCTTCTGGAGGATCGAAGCTGAGCATCTTGCTCTTGCTTGGCTACCCTACCTAGAAGGTATGTGGAGGTTAGTGACAGAAGGAGAAGATGATGGGGACTGGAAATGTCCCTGAAGCAGATAGGTTTGAGAAAGGCAGGGGGAGTGGCTGAGTAGGTGGCACCTGAACAGGTGGCACCAAAGGCAGGTCTCAGCAGGAGGCCAAATAGGCTGGCAAGGTCTTCCTCACATTTAGACCCTGACTCACCGTTCATCGTTGCTCTGGGTCATTGTGGTTCAGGGAGGTCACAGAAATGGTTGGGTCATGGAGCTGGGCTTGTCCAACTGGGGACTGCATACTCTTCACACAGCTGATGCAGATGGTGCCTAGAGGGAAGAGGGGGAGAGCCCTACTCCCTCAGGTGGCCAACCTTTCCTGTCACAGGATCTCAAATCCCATCACTAACTGGCATGTTTAATTTGTAGCTCGCAGATGGGTTGCCAAGCTTGACTCCAACTAACCTGAGGTCTTCTCCGTCCAGTCCTCGTGTAGGTATTCTTTATTATTTGTTGGCTCAGTTTTCCTGGCACATCTGGGATAGTGAGGAGAGGAGGCATTCCTGAGCATGATGCAACCATGGAGGGGTGGGGAGAAGGTTCTGGGGTGCACTCCATAAATCTCTGCCTCTGGTCGATGTCCTGCTTCTCCTGAGCCTTACTTTAGTCCTGGTTACGCACGTGGGCTGCAAGGGCCAGAGGAAACAGGTGTGTCCCTAGCTTTGACTCTGCTCTTTGGGATCTGGGCCTGAGAAGGCTTTTCAGATGGCAGCAGCTAGCCTTCCTTGTTTCTCCCAACAAGTCGGGGTGTGGGTGTGGGTGTGGCGGAGGACTCCTGGTGGGTCCTGGTGTACCCTGAGATCCAAGTGGTTGGGTCAGCATCAGCGCTGCAGTACCCAGCAGGGCTGCTTTCTGCCTCTGCCGATATCTGTGGTTCAGGTTTCTTTCTGAATTACCTTTTGTGGGGAATACAGAGGACACAGAGAGTGCAGGGCAGAGGTAAAGCTATCTGCATCTCCATTCTCTGCTAAGACTGATTAGACAGGCCCCCATTCCTAGGTATCTTTTATGTACTTGTTTATACCTCAAGTTTTACAATGTTGCAATCATATTGCATTTTCTTATAATCTTCTTTAAAAGGCTTTAAAATAGCTGGGCAGTGGTGGCACACACCTTTAATCCCAGCACTCAGGAGGCAGAGGCAGGCGGATCTCTGTGAGTTTGAGACCAGCCTGGTCTACGAGAGCTAGTTCCAGGACAGGCTCCAAAGCTACAGAGAAACCTTGTCTCGAAAAACCAAAACCAAACCAAAACAAACAAACAAACAAGAAAAAAAAGAAAGAAAAAAAGCTTTAAAATACAGTGTGAATGCTCTCCCACTATTTATATATGTGTGTGTGTGTGCGCGCACACACACACACACACATGAAGGGGTGTGGTCCCTTGGCCTGTGACCACACCCTGCTACCACCCCCAAGGGGGCAGGGTTACCCATTATTCAGGAGATAAATACTAGAAACCCAGGCAGGGAGCTCTCTCTCTGCGTGGACCGCCGACCTGTATGGTTTGTCTGCATCTACAGAGGAGACTTTCCCGGTATCGTACCCTTGCCTTTTCCCTAATAAATCTATATTATCCCTACACACACATATTAGATATGGCCAAATGTTTCATGGGGCCTCTGGAAGGGCCAATGACTTAGCACTTGATTTGCTAATTTTCACTGCTTTTCTCCTTACATCCCCAGAAAGCTTAGTTTATTATCTATAGGTTAGGTCATTTAATTTATCCCTAGGTATTTTGTAGCCTTTATTACTATTCTCAGTGGAATATCTTTCTTTTTTGTGACTATAATTCTTGCTTTGAAATGCCCCCTTTCCTTCCCTCCTCTCCTTTCCTTTTCTCTCTCTGAGCCAGGAATTGAGCCCAGTGCCCTGTGCATGCCAGGTGAGCACTGATACCCTGAGTTACACCCCAGCTCCCGGAGCAGCACTTCTGTATACTTACATCCAGCCATCTCTTTAGTAAGCTCTTTCCCAAGCCCTTATTGATTTAAGAAAATGTCTCAATGGATAAGACTGTTCAAACAAGCTTGGTTTTATTCCTCAAAGCTGTACCTTTATTATTCCCCATTTCATAACAATATTTGACAGTAGAGGTACCACTGAGCAAAGTTATTTGGCCATTAATTTATGAGAATGGTTCTGTTATTTTCTTTTAGTTATGGTAAAAACTAGCTGTTTCAGATAGTCCTGGCTTTGCCAAGATTTTTGGTTTTTTTTTATTGTTAGTATTATAATAGCTTAAATTTGAATGAAGTCTGGCAAGGTGGCTCAATGGATAAGAGTGCTTGTTGCCCAAGCATGAGGACCCGAGTTCAAATCCTCAGCATCCACATAAAAAGCCAGGCACGGGCACATGGGTCTATGACCAATGCAGGGGGTGGCTAGCAGAGACAAGAGGATTCCCTGGAGGGCTGGCTGGCTGCCAGCTTAGCTCCAGCTTCAGTGAGAGACCCCGTGTCAAGACAATGAGGTGGAGGGTGGAGCAGGACATGTGACGTTTTTCTTCAGCCTCCACGTAAGCACATGGTCTTGTGTACCTGCACATACATGTGTGTATTCCCCTGGCAACACACAAAGGAAAAATAAGTCTAAGTGATTAATCTTATCAATATCATTTGCTATTTATAAAGATATTATATTCTGATAACATAAAGAGCAATGGCCCCAATGTTCCTGGGGTAAATCCAAGGTTGCCATCTGTCAAGGGTTCCTAGCTTACTCAGGCGGAAACCCTCTTCTCTAAGACAAGCGGGAGGTCAGCTGGCTGGCTGGACAAGTTGGTTAGACTGAACCATTAGGCTCCTGCATATTGAACACTGGCATGCAGGCTCCCCTTAGTGTGCACGCTCACCTTCCCGTCATCTGACACAGCCAAGCTCTCTGGCTCCGGTTGTGCTGAATGGAAGGGCCATTATCCTTTCATTTAAAACCACAGCCAACATGTAATAGCTGTGATTTTTAGCCTTTAGTTTATTAATGTTTGAGAAGGGTGTGATGGTGCTACAGAAATATCTGAGTGTGGGGTTCTCTGAGAATTTAAGATCTGTCTGCCATCTTCATGCCATTTTGCTTGTACTTTTTAAAAAAAAGCTGAAAGCATTAAATTCAAAATTTATAGTTTTTTGGTCATATTTGTGTCATTACATTGTTAGTGCAGCTGGCATGAGGAGGTTGGAAGCAGTTGACTGTAGTCACACACACCGCTTGCTTGCCGGGAACCGCTGAGGGGATGCAAGAACAGCTGCCGGCCTTCAGCTGGCCCTGGCCTTTGTGGCACAGACTGTGGAGTGTGTCTGTCCACCCAGGCAAAAGAAATCCTCTCATAGACCTTTGAGGTAGACTTGCTGATTCTTATTTAGAATTTCTGCACCTTTGCTAGTATGGCTTTGGGCTGTCTTAATTCGATTTTGGTGCCAGAGTTACACTAGCTTCCCACGTGTCTTCCAAACCTGCCACTGCTGCCTCTGCTGTTGGGTAGTCTCTGCCACCTGAGGATTGACTTTTTAAATCTCTTTCTCTCTCTCTCTGTATATTGAAGGTTAGATCTGCACACACACACACATATATATATGTATATATATATATATATATATATGAAGGAGAACATGCATTTTTTTTCTCGTTCTGATTTTGAATCACCTTGCTTAATACTATACTTTTTAGACTCATCCACTTTCCCAAAAGCAATTTTGCTTTTCTTTGTAGCCGAATAAAGCCCCATCACGTAGATGCACCACAATTTCATTACCTGTTCATCTGCCGACACATATCCAGGCTGGCCCTGTTCCTTGTTCTTTTGAGGCACATTTTCCAGTAAGTTGTTATTTTTATGTGAATAAAATCGTCCCTCATATATGCTGGTCTTATTTTCATAACTTTTACTAAGACGCTTATCATTTCTCCTAACTTAAGTGTTCTGAGTTTTAGGCAGTTATGCAATTTGTGACTAATCACTTTTCTTCTTTTGTGTTTTTTATCTTTATTGTTTTCTTTTCCTGACTTATTGCACTGGCTAGGACCTATTCCTATTTGTGTAGCTATGGAAATGGTCCTGTGATTTTTCTCCTTTGACCTGTTCCTGAATCACTTCCACTTATTTTCCTTTTCTTTCACTTCTTAAACAACTTCACATGTCTGAAACAGCAACCTGGCCACGACATTTTTTCTTTTTCTGTTGCCAGATTCCATATGCAGATATTTAGTTCTGTCTGCCTTTGATTCTTTTTTTTTCTTATATAGCCCTGGCTGTCCTGGAACTCACAGAGATCTGCCTGCTTCTGCTTCCTGAGTGCTGGGATTTAAGGCGTGTGCATGGCCCAAGGATTTCTTTTGGCCTCAGTTTTGGTGAATGAGAACAGCTTGAGAAGTCCTCCTTTATGCCCTCCACGCTTTGGAGTCTAGGTGACAGTCATCTTACAAGTAGCTTGGGTGAGAGTGAACTTTCTCTGGTCTCTAAGAAGACAGAGTAAGCCTGGCATTATCATTGCCTGTGTTTGGCAAATTCACTTGCAAAGCTGTCTAGACTCAGCATTCTTCTTGGGATATTTTAAACTGCTGTTGTAATTTGAAGAATCTTTATAGGACCTCTGAGATTTTCTGCTTCTAGGTGAGTCACTTTTGGTGATTTATATTTTACAGGAATGCATCCCCCCCTCAAATATTGGCATAGCATTTTTTTTTGTAATGTCCTCTTGATTTTTCTAGTTTTTTTTCCCTCCATCTAGCCATGTCTCCTTTATTCCTGGGATTTTATTTTGTTATTCTTGCTACACTTTGTCAGATTATTTTAATCATTTTCAAAAATCAATTTTTGAGTTGATCTTCTGTTTTGTTTCCTTATTTCCTAGCTGATTAATATTTTTATTATTTCCTTCCTCCTCTTTGGGGTGTTTATTGTATTTTTAACCTCTATGTAAACATCCAAGGCTATAAACTTCCCTGTTGAGTATTGTGTTATGCTTCCCACAGGACTTGGTGAGCAGTATTTTTGCCATTTTTTCTGTTCCGAATATTTCTTATTTCTGTTATTTCATTTTGACACCTGAGTTGTCTAAAAACATTTTGAAAGTTCCAAAATTATATTTCAAGCTATCTTTCTGTTGTTGTTAATACCGGCATAGCTTAGCTTTACTGTGTTCCAGAGGGTGTAGTCTGTTTATAATAATACTTAGGTGTGACCCTTATGGCCCAAGAAAAGGTCAATTTTTATGACCTGCTTGTGTATGCCTGAAGAATGTGTATCCTTCAAATGTGTTTTACAGGCTACATGTCAACTTAGGACACCTTGTTAATGTCTTATCAAAACCTGGGTTCCTTTGTTTTGTTTAATTTTAAAAACTATGTGTGTGAGTATGAATGTGAGTATGTGCACATAAATGCAGGTACCTGTGGAGGCCAGAAGAGGACACTGAATCTCTAGAAGCTGTAATTACAGTGACTGTGAGCCACTAACATGGGTGCTGGGAACTTAACTTGGATTGCAAGAGTAGTTTATGCTGTGTGGTATAAAATACTATACACATTTCATATATAATATATATTATAGTTTACTGTACACAGGGATACAATCCTGGCTGACCTAGAACTTCTAAGTAGACCAGGTTGGCTTCAGACTCAGAGATTCACCTGCCCCTGCTTCATGAGGCCTGGGAGTAAAGACATGTACCACTCCACCTGGATTCTCTATTCTTTAAAAATGCATCAGCCTGTCATTTTTTACTGATTATTTGTGGGGTTTTTTGCCATCTTTGTGCTTCTATTAGCTTAATCTTTTTATATCTCTCTCTTCCTTCTTCCCTCCCTCCGTTCATCCATCCTTCTCTCCCCTAGACTTGGGGGTTGAATTCAGGGCCTTGAGCTTGCCAAGCTAGCACTCTACCAATGAGACGAATGCTCTTCAAATGCTTTCACACTGAAATGTTTGTTGAACATTTCAGTTTCATCTTGTAAACTACATCTAAGCCTGTTTTTATTTTTTAAGTAATCAGTTCTTTTAGCTTTGTTAAATTTACTCTTCTCTCTGTGTAGCAGCCTCCTCCCTCTTACCTTACCTTTTCTCTAAGTAGAATCTGTTGAAATTATTATGTGGGAATCAGTTTATTTTAGTCTTTACTGCTTTTCAATTGTTTGAGAATACTTTTATTTTACCCTGTTTTGAGGACTCCAGTTTCACTGACATCATTTCTGTCAACAGTGTCTCTCTCTGAAGACTTTTCCATTCTCATTGGTTTTGGGTAGTTCTCAACTGTCATCTCTTCAAGTGTTATCTAGTCCTTGTTCTTCCCTCCATTCCTTCTGGAGCTCCGAGGAGACACACCATGGACCATCTCAGTCCTCCATGTCAACTAAGTTTGCTTGTTGCACCTGACACTATCTGTCACTTCTGCATCCACAGATGTAAGCAACACAGATTGAAAATGTTTAAACAATGATTGTGCTCATGGGACATACACATTCATTTTCTCATGGAATGCAGTTTAATAACTATTTACATGGCATTTGCTTCACGCTGAGCATTACTAGCAATATAGAGCTGATTGACAGTATTCAGGAGAATGTGTGTAGGTTATATGCAGGCTATACATAATCATAGGTAAAGGCTTGAACATCTTCAGATTATGACCACCCAGGGGTCCTGCAGAAACTGAGGTTTACTCTGTTAATTTCTTCACACACACACACACACACACACACGCAAGTGTCTACAGAGGCCAGAAGAGGGTACTGGAGTTGTGACAGCTGTGAATAATACCATGTGGGTGCTGGGAACCAAACTTTGGTCTTCCGGAAGAACAGCGAGTACTCTTAACTGCTGAGCATCTCTCCAGACCTGGGAATAAATTTTTTAGAAAAGGTTTATTTTTTATTTTAAAAATATGTGTATATGTGTACACCTGTGTGTGGGTATGTACATGGCAGTGCAGGTGCCCAAAGCAGCCAGAGGGATTGGATCCTGCTGGAATTGGAGTTTCAGATTGTTGTGTGAACTGGTGTCCTCTGTAAGAGCGGGGCATGCTCCTAACCACTGAGTCATTCCTTCAGCCCCTGTGTTTGTTTCTTGACATCACACTTAAACTGATTTCTAAAGATCCATCTTTTCTTTATTTGATGGTACTAGTTTCTGATCTGATATTTAACCCAGTTTACTGAGTTTGTCATCTCAAGATGTACATATTTTTTTGGACGTTCTTTTCTCTCCAGTTTGTTTAGTTTTGAAGGTCTCAGTCTGTCTTTTGTTTGCTGGAGGGTCCTTTGGTTCACATGTTATTTCCGACACTTCTGCTTTCTGTTCTCACGGGTCTGCTCCTGCAGAGGGTTGATCCTCACTGGCACTGGCTCACGGAGTCTTGTTCCTCATGCGTTGTACTATTTTTTGATTGTGAACTCATGCTCTTTGGAACTTTATCTGAGAATTCTTTGAGGCCTGGATGGAAGTCACATTCTTCCAGAGAGGATGTGTGTTTACTTTTACCAGAAGCCTGGAGACACTACAAACCCAGATTCACTTCAAACTAAATGTTCAGCCATGGCTTTGGGGGTCTCATAGTAAGTATGCATTTGGCTTCTCATTTCTCCAGATTTTTTTTTCCTTTCTTGTTTGATGCTAAAGATTTTCTTTATGCCCTCATCATCTCTAGAGTGGATCAAGGTTTTAAAGATGCCTATTGATGTGACTAGCTTGCTGGGGAGATTTCTCTGGTTGTCTAGTTTGTCTTTTAGTTGAAAATCAAAATCTGTTTTAATTTGAAATCTGACAGTCCTGTTTTCCATCAAGCAGGTTATGTCTCCTCCAGGATCCAGCGCTCTGAATTCCCGTCAGTGGCATCTTCTCAAGCGTCCCACGAACATGAACAAAGCCATTTGTTCTGTTTTGGACGGGCTCTTTGGCTCAGGGAAACATTTTTCTCAGTCCCCAGATTGTTTCCTTCTTTTGACCCTCAATGCCATCATCCTGTCCTTTGCTTAGCCTTACAGTTCTTGAAGTTCTTGCTCATTAAGCATTGGGAGCCAAGGTTGAGTCTGTCCCTGAACATACAGACCTTTTTAAAAGTCAACTCAGATTAACAAAAGATGGAGACAGTTTAGAGTTTCTTGAGTCTTACTTTGCCAGTTGGGAATCCAACGGGGTGAAAGAAATCAGAAGGAACTCAGAACCACAGGCACTCACCATGGGTTTTTCTGTGAGCTGAAGATTGTGTGTTTACTATGGCAGCCAGCATTATCTAACAAAGTCAGAGCCACAGTCCTTGCTAATGGATTTCTGTGTAAGAATTTCCTAAGCAAAGCAGGGTTGACTTTTTACACTAGGCCATCTGGGCAGGAATCTCACTTGGGGAAAATTCCTACAGTGTTGGTTGAGCAGATTCTAAAGTTTGTGTCATCCCCTAAGCCTGTTCAAGCTTCCGCTGAAGAATCCCAGCTTGCATTTATTTGCAGGGAGAACAATGGCTGCCTGGTCCATGAGACCCTGGACATTGGTCTAGCTCATGGCCTCCATGTAGGCCATACAAGTAGAGAGGCAAGTTGTGTTTAGAAGTGGTTAGGAAATTTAATGGTAGCTGACCAAGAATGGCAGACACATTTATCTCTGAAAGTGGAGACGGCTTTATTGCTTAGAGCCTCGCTTCTCTGATGATGCTTGTGCAAACACTATCACTATTCAAGGCTGACTTCTTTCCCCATTCTCCCTCACTTGCTTCTCACTTTCTATCCGCACGTTCTTTTCACTAAGAAGTAAGACTCTACAAGAGGACATTTTTTCCTATTGAGGTGACTTTTGCCTCTCCTTGTCTTGACCTAGCACTCATTAGTTTAAGGTCACAGCCTTAATTCTAAGTTTGGAGAGAATGCCTTATTGTGATTCATGAGTCTCGACAGCAATTTATCCCAGGACTTTGAAGTAGATGTTTTTTGACCAAAGCAATCAGTTACGGGGCGTCGCTCATAAGCAAGGAGCATTTCCAGCGGCAGTTCGTCTCCAAGCTGCGAGGCTGCACCTCTAAACTCCAGAGTTAACGCTGCGAGGCTGCACCTCTAAACTCCAGAGTTAACTTTAACCGTGTTCATTGTGTATGCGTGTCTGTGTTTGTGTGCATGCACATGTGTGTTATATGGAGGTCATAGGTCTGTGTCAGACATTTTCTTAACCATTCTCCACCATCTTTTTTGAGACAGCTCTCACTGAACCTGACACTTGCCTGGCCAGCCAGCAAGCCCCAGAGAGCCTTCTGTCTCCACCAGCACTAGAATTACAGTGCTGCTATGCTCAGCTTCTTATCTGGGTTCTAGGGATTGAACTTAGATCTTCATGCTCGTAAGACTTTACTGACTCACCATCTCCCCAGACTCCGTATTCTTAGTTTTACCTTATTCCTGTCTCTATCAGCTGAGCTGCTTAGGAAGATAGGTGTAGGTTTCCTGAGGGTATGTACTCATGGTATTGGGGAAGTTAGGATCACTACCGACATTTGATAGTTACCAGAATCTTCTGCCATCAACCATATCCCTGTTGTCCATGGTATGGGTGGGTGCAGGCTGATCTCCGTGACTCTCATGAGATCTGATTCTGTGTCTGATGCCTGTCCTTGGTGTCATTTGGGTCTTCCTTGGGACTCATTCTCTCGTTTTCTCTGAACAAGTACAAATCGCCCATCAAATGACAAGTGAAGGGATGGGGTGGGGTGGGGGCGAGGGGAGCGAAGGCAGAGCCACAATCTGTTAGCTATTTGGAGTAATTGGTTATTTGCTGTGTGTGCGGGTTGGGAAGCCCAGCACATACTTTACGGTCTCTCCTGTTACGGGGGCTGGAGTCACCCCGCCGATATTGGATCCTGGTTGCTGGAGCCCTTGGCTCGGGGCGCCTTTCCCCTGCTTGGCATTCCTGTGGTCTCCTCGGGGGTGCACCCCTCCTCCCTCGGTGCACACTGCAGGGGGGACAGCCTGGGGTGAAACGTCTGGCAAACTCCAGGCCCCCATCAGGGTGGAGGCAGCCCTAGTTCCTTCCAGCCAGCCCCTCCTTGCTTCTGCCCTCACTCTTTTACCACCCTCCTCCCCAAGGGGTCTTTCCCTGGCACAAGGGACCTACTTGTCCTTCCATAGAAAAAGATTCTTCTTTTTCTTAGAGGGGTATTCACAGCTTTTCCTGACAACCTACTGGTCAGAGGCTTTCATCAGTATTTAACATAATGCCTTCTTACCCTTCTTGGTCCGATGCATGGTCTACTCCCTAGCCTGGGTTAAAACAGGCTTAGAAGGGGTGAAGTCTTCTGTGCTGAGCACAAGACTCCTTTAGGGCTCTTGGTGAAGCTTCATCCATTACCCTGTGACTTCAACACATCTCTACAGGAGCTGAGACACAGGAAATCAGAACTGAGTAACAAGTTTGACAAAGATTTGAAAAGTTAACGTGATTTTGCGTATGAAAATGCACACGGTAACTAGAAGTGGGTTGACTTTGGCACAGAGAGAGCTCCCCCCAAATCCCTTTTAAATTGAATTTAAGATAGCTAATATTAGTGTCTGTAGTTTGATGGATGCTTCTGCAGTCCCGGGAAGGCCTTCAAAAATACTTTTTCTCTTAAGTAGATTGCTGGAACTCTTGTTAAGCAAAACTGTCTCCACAAGCAGAACGAAGGTTAGGTAAGCTCCCGCGTCCCCCGGGCCCTTCTGGAACCACCACAGATTCCGAATTAGAGATGTTCATTGCTTTCTTCACAGGATAGAAGACTCATCTGGAATCTTCTGTCTCTCAGCCCACCGAGTAGATTCCATTCTCTCAGGCCTTCTGCATGATACCCTTAGGGAGCCAAGCTGTGTCCAACTTAGACTTCTGAGTCTGGAAATGGCTATCAGCCCAGTTCCCTCAGGCCCCTCACCCATGTGTCCATGTTTCTTCAGGCCCTTCATGAATGTGGCTAAAAGCCCAACTTCTCCCAGGTCCCTTACCCATGTGGTCAGCAGCCTGCCTCCATCAGGTCCCTTACCCTTATGGCTAGACGCCTGGGTTCCATGAATGTCCCTTACCCATGTGGAGCACATTTCTCAGAATAAAAATTAGCTAAAGATTCGGCGGAAGTTATATAGCAGGCCTGAATTCCCTCTGGGCCCGTACTTACATGTTCAGCAAGTCCAATTCCCTGTAATCTCATACAGATATTGCCAGAAAGCCTGGGGTCCCCAAAGGCACCCTGCTCATGTGGGCCCCTATCTGTAAGAAGCTGAGAGATAACCAGGCCCTGTCTTTGCCAAAGCTCATGTGTGTATATTTACTGGGCCTTGGAAAACAATACAGCACTTGAGCTAAAGGTCTCCCTTCTTTACCCTCTGCTGTCCCAGTCTGAAGGCAGGATGAATGGCACAGGGTCCCTTACCCTCTGCTGACCCAGCTTGAAGGCAGGATGCATGGCATAGGGTCCCTTACCCTCTTCTGTCCCAGTCTGAAGGCAGGATGCATGGCATAGGGTCCCTTACCCTCTTCTGTCTCAGTTTGAAGGCAGGATGAATGGCATAGGGTCCCTTACCCTCTGCTGACCCAGCTTGAAGGCAGGATGCATGGCATACGGTCCCTTACCCTCTTCTGTCCCAGTCTGAAGGCAGGATGCATGGCATAGGGTCCCTTACCCTCTGCTGACCCAGCTTGAAGGCAGGATGCATGGCATAGGGACCCTTCTACAGACAAGAAGGCTAGCGTCCAGGGAGTGTCAACAGGAGGCTGGAAATGATTGATGTTTGCCGTGAGTGTGTAGAGTTCTTCTGAGTCATTGGTAGCAGGATTTGGGCATCTGTCTTTGTGGTTTTGAGGGTATCAAGTGGTTTACTGTACACAGGGTGAGGTAGGTTTGAAGTCATATCTGGTCCGTGTCAGCCTGAGGACTTATATGGTGCATGTGTGTTTGTACTTGTGTGTCAGGGGAAAATTGTCCTCAGTTTTTTAGAGTTCAGGAAATTGACAGTCTGTTGTTATTTGAGCTGTGAAGATGTCACACCTGAGTTAGCAAAATTAGGTATCCACACTGAGGGTGTTGGGACTGTCAACAGCAACAGTTACCATGGCAACTAATACCAGGCTCAGAATATTTCTTAAACATCAATACAGAGCCTCATAATACTCTGTTGTCTGGCTGGTTGAAAATTATTTCTCTGAGAGAGGAATAGCTCTGTGACGTCTGGGATATTCACTTAGTTTCATAAACAACAGCCCATTGCTCCACTTAGAAGAGGGGATGTGCTTCTACCTGGTGACCTCACCTTAGCTTTATAATCTTGGCAGTCAGTGAGCTTGGCCAGCAGCTCTTCTGTTTGATTCAAGTGGATGTTCTGGGATGAGAATCTCTGTCCAGGAGCTGCAGCAGGAAGCATAAGTCACCTTAGTTACTTGGGAGGTTGAGTTGTCACAATCAATAGTTCTAGACCAGAGTAGGCAACTTTGTGAAGACTTGTCTCAAAATAAAAATAAGGTAAAAGGGGCATGTAATTCAGTACTAGAGCACGTGCTTAGCACATTCAAGGCTCTGGGTTCCATCCCCAGTGGTGTGTGTATGTGTGTGTGTGTGTGTGTGTGTGTGTGTGTGTGTGTGTCCGTCCATGACCCCCAGTTTCCACTTCCTGACCTCACAAGAAGAGTTAGAATTTTCACTACAGGTTTTGCCTTCCATGGTCACAAGAGGCATGAGGCACTGGGGTGATGGTTTGGATCTCACCATGTCGACTCGGGTCTTGGAGGGTTGGGGTGCCTGTTAGGCTGACGGTCTTTGTTGCCCGGCTTTGATTGGTCAACAACTGAATGTTGGCTGTTAGTGGAAATCCAAGAGGCTTCAGTCTATGCCTTGATCAAACTGACTTTGTTGACTGGTGGAAAGAGGAATGATCTTGAACATTGGGCATGGGATGACACAGTAGCAATGGTCAGATCTCTGACTCAAGCTTCAGATGACACTTTAGAGACCAATCTTTAAGTTTCTTCCCCCTCTTTGCCGTGGTCCACAGTTGATGCTTAACTGTTTCTAGATGAAGCCAAGGACATTGGCACTGGAGGCCACAGGACCAGTTTTCTCCCTTTGTGGGGGTGGAGACTCAGTTGCTGGGGCACACCTGGCTAAGATCTGGATAGTTCACCTCAAGGCTGTGCTAACTTATTCTGGAACTTCCTTGACAGGTGAAATGGGCTTGAAATAACTCCCCAGAAGCCAGAATGGGGTAATGGCAGGAATGATATTTTCAAGCCGTATCCGTGAGTGTGTTAAAAATATCACTTTATTTTCTGTAAGTCAACTTAATCTCCCTTTTGAGCTCTCATTTTTTCCTAATGGCAGAAAATCCCTGGTAATCTTAGGCATTTTAGGTTTAAACTTAGTCACTTTGGGCTTACTTTTCCCCTCCACACCCCAGAGTGGGGGGTGGTGGCTAAATTCTGGTTTGGCCTTCCTTAATGTTATTTCTCCAGGGAGGGCGGCCTGGTTCCCAGTACCAGTCCACCGTGGCGTCTCTGGGCTCTGGATCAGATTGTGCTTTCTGCCATCTTCTCTTAGTCCTACCTCTCCTGGGTGTCTCTCTCTCTCTCCTCTCTTCTCTCTCTCTCTCTCTCTCTCTCTCTCTCTCTCTCTCTCTCTCCTCTCTCTCTCTCTCTCTCTCTCTCTCTCTCTCTCTCTCTCTCCTTCCTCCCTTTCTCCCTCCCTCCCTCTCCCTCTTTCTTCTTCCCGCCCATCCTCCCTCCTGTCCTAACCTGCAGGATTAGCTGTGGAGTGTGTAACACTAATGTCCCATGTCACTCTACAGGTCTACAGGAAAGTGCCAAGGACTTTCTTTTGTTATATCTATGTGACTTCCTGTCCAGTGCCTTGGCACAGTTCCTTGGAGCCCTCTGGCTAGCTGTATACCAAATTCTGCAGTTCATAGAGGATGAATTCAGGAGAAGTTAGGATGATTTGTTTGAAACCATCATACCCCTCTGGTTCTTTCTTCTATGCCCCTTGAAAGTCCATCTTCTTATTCTATGATGGAGAAGAACTGGCTGGGCAAAATGCTTCCTTAAACCTTTATTACTATTGTGTTTTTAGATAGGTCTCATGTTCCTAGGCAAGCCTCAAGCTCACTCTGGAACTGAGGCTAACTATGAACTGCTGATCCTCATTCCTTCGTCTTCTAGCTGCTGAGATTACAGGTGTGCATCAGTGTACCTGCTCTGTGCAATGCTGGGGAACAAACCTAAAACTTTACATAGACTAGGCAAGCACTATATCAACTGGGCCACACCTTCAGTCCCTTAGATACATAATTTGATGACACGTTATCTGTCCTTTGAATGTTGCCGCTTGTTTCCCCTTCTCCGATGTTTAAGAGCTCATATACCCATCACATATCTCCTGAGATGCAAGCTATCACCAGGAAGTAATCTAAGAACTGAGACTGGTCATGTGATCAAAGGCCATAAGACCCTGCCCCATGGAAAGACATCAAACAATAAAGACCTAAGTGAGGTATAGCTAATGTCTGATGGGGATGACCACTGTTTAAATAAAGCAAGTTTTGAGGGGGATAGAAATTGCTCGGAGGGAAGCTGTAGTTGAAAACAGAGAACTGGAGAGAGCGGATGAGAGTGCATTGGAGGAAGACTTGAAGGGGAAGGAAGTGTTCATGGATCCATGGTGTAGAACTCAGGCATTTGAGCAAATTGGATGCCATCTTCCTCAGATCAACTTTGTCTGCCTGCAGGAGGCCATCAGGAATGGGGCTGTTGACTGTTGGCATTTCCTCACTGAAGGAGGAGGTGGGGAGGATCAATGGACCCTCACCTGAGAGTCCTGCTGCTCCGTCTCAGCCATCTGGATTCTGCCCTAATTGCACAAGTTCCTTGGGGATCTTGGGAGGTGCTGGAATTTATAGTCTGGTGAAGGTTAGTTGAAGGGGCGTTGCCTATGTGGCTATGGGGAAGCCATTGTCCTCTCTGGGTGAAGACTTTCCAGTGCGGCTTCTTTGATCACTCTTGTCTCTCACTCATGCTCTTTGAGTAATCCCAGGACACTCACTTGTTCCTCCTTGTGAACTTGGGTGGAAACATACTTTGGTTTGTAGTTGGGATCTTATGAGGAGGTGGTAGGCACTGATGGTTCCTCCCCTCAGAAGGACAGAGGCCCTTCAAGAGGAAGACAAGGGAGTGTTAGACAAACTCGGGACCAGGAAGCCTAATAAGACTGGAAGAGGTGAGCTGGCAAGAGGGCTGCAGGCTCTGACCTCTGAGTCTTGTGAGGTTCTTTGAAAGGCTTTAGCTTATTCCCAGTCTGCTGACAAAACATCAGAAGGTTTTGCATTCAGAGGGCCAGGATCCACTTACATATTATATGGCTGTGGTGGTATGAGTGGATTTAGAAACAGGGCAGTAAGAGGAGGGAGACGGGAGGCCAATTGAGACCAATATGAGGGGACAGGGCGTGATGGCAGTAGCAGTGACAGAGAGGAGGTGGGGAATGGCAGATTCAGAATGTACTCTGGAGCTGGGACTGAGAGTTGCCGTGGGCTGCCTGTGGGAATGAGGAAGAGAAGCCTAAAGATGGTCTGAGCATTGGGAGGAAGGGCTGCCAGTCATTTATGGGAGAAAGGTGGCCTGCTGATAACAAGGGTGTTAGGGAGGCTCATAAGGCGTACACTAGACCTTTGGAGGCATGAGTCATTAATGAACATATAAATATGATTGGGTAGTTCAGAGAGAATGATAAAACAAGAATTATAGACAAGCTGGAGATGGAGCTCAGTGAGTAGAGCACTAGCTCAGCATGCACAGAACCTTGGGTTCCATTCCAGGCCCTGTATAAGCCAGGCATGATGGTATCTGTAACCACACAGCACGTTTAAGGCCAGCCTGCTAGATGTGGGACTTTGCCTCAAAATTATAACAGCAACAGCAACAAAAGATGTTCTTGCTGGGCACTGGGGAGGCAGAGGCAGGCAGATCTCTGTGAGTTCAAAATCAGCCAGGTTTATATAGCCAGTTCCATAGCTATTTTGAGAGGCCCTGTTTCAAACAAATAAACAAAAAGTTGTTCTTAAGAAAGCTGAGTGTAAAAAAAAAAAAAAGAAAGAAAGCTGAGTGTAGCTGGTGGTGGTGGAGCAAGCCTTTCTCAGCACTCTGGAAGTGAAGGCAGGCAGATCTCTATGGATTCGAGGCCTACCTGGCCTACAGAGTGAGTTCTAGAACAGGTAGGACTATTACACAGAGAAACTCTGTCTTGAAAAACCATAAATAAATAAATAAAATTTTAAAAGCTGCATATACAACAAGCTTTAGACACTGTTTAGTGCTCAAGTTTGTCTGTTAAAAACAAAGCAAAAATAATATCCATTTTAATTCCTTAAATTCTTAATATTTATTGTGTGTGTGTGTGAGAGAGGGGGGGCACATGTTTGTGTGGAGGTCAAGGTACAATTTTGGAGGTATTTCTTGGCCTTCCACCTTGCTGAATTATAATTCCTATTGCTTCTGCCTCACTGTGAGCTCCAGGCTCGCCCATGAGCACCTGAGTCCTTCTCTGGTGTGGCTCCATCTTTCCATAGGACTGCTGGGTTTACAGATGCCCCCCCCCATATGTGCTTTTCATGTGATTTGGGGATTGAACTTAGGCTTGTGTAGGAAGCACTCAGAGCTACTGAGTCATTTCTCAGGTGTCATGCCACCCAGTTCTTGCTTGCTCAGAGAAAGTCATTGAGATTCTGATTATTCTTAGTGTGAGCTTCTAAGCTCGTGTTTGAGCATTTATCCTGTTTTCTAAGTTTTGTTGAGATGTCTGTGTCCACACAAGCCCTTATTTAAAGTGTGCAGCTTGGCAGGTTTCCTCCCTGTGTAGTGACAGAGTTGAGCAGTATCCCCATAATCTATTTTAGAGTATTTCCCTCACTGCAGGAAAGAGCACCCACTCCCTGTAGCGTCCAACCATCCCCAGCTCTACTTCGCCTTTGGTCTCATTTCATACAAATTCATCTATGCAATATATGTTCTGTTGTGATTGGCTTCTTTTGCTTAGCATGTTTTCAGGGCTCATCCAGGTGGTAGAATGTTGACAAATGTGTGCTCTTCAGAAGACATGCTTTTGAGTCATGCCCACCTGGTGGCCATTCCGAAAAAGGCTGCTTGGCACTTTCTAGTGCCTGTTTTTGGATCATCCCCATTTTTCTAGGATGTATATCAAGAGTAGACTGGGGGTGTCACATGGAACTCCTTGACTCTTTTCAGAATGGCTAGGATGTTTTGCATTGTTCACCATGTTTTACATTCTCACTAGCTTCTCCCCATGCCCCTGCCACTGTGTTACCTGCCTGCCTGAGGACAGTCACCCTAGAATGCTATCTGTTTCTCATTGTGGTTTTGGTTCACATCTCTCTGATGACAAGGTGGGCAGTGGCCATGTTTTTATTTCTTATTGGCTGCTGTGTATCTTCCCTGGAGCAATGTGATCTTAAGACTTTCAAAGATTTATTTTATTGTTTTATTTATGGATCTCTGTGTGAGTTTGTGTGCACCACGTGCATATAGGAGTCCTCAGAGATCAGAAAAGGGTGCCAGAGTCATTCCTGGAACTGGAGTTATAGGTGGTTGTGAGGCACCATGTGAATGCCAGGGTTTGAACCTGGGTCCTCTGCAAGAGTAGTATGAATTCTTAACTCATAAGCCATATCTCCAGTCCCCTTTGCCCATTTTTAAGTTGTATTTAAAACATTATTGAGTTGTGTGAGTTCTCTAACATTCTAGATACAGTTTCTTATCAGATGTATGATTTACTAATATTTTCCTCCCATCCTACCAATTGTTCCCTTCCCATTCTTGGCAGTGTCTTTTGAAACATGTTGCTGTTCTTTACCTAAATTAAAAACAGTGGGTTTTGTGGGGAGAGGGGCAGTGAGATGGTTCAGTGGGTAGAGCACTTGTTGCACAGTTCTGGGAAACTAGGTTTGGTTTCTGTAACCCATGGATATCGATGTGGAAGGAGAGGACCAACTCAGAACCATCTCTCCACCCCTCAAACATCTCTTCTCCCTTGAGTCAGGGTCCCATGTAGCCCAGGCTGACATCACACTGGTGGAAATGCTCCTGCCTCAGCCTCTAAAGTACTGTGATGACAGGTATGAAAAGCTTCTCAGGCCCATGATGCTTAGCTATCTCTGGCGAACCATCATTCTATAACGATCCAGTTGGATCTCACCAGGTCTGTTCATTTACAAGTTTTGTATCTGTACCCAGGAGTGAGAGTTATACATATTCCTCCCTCCATCTCTCCCCTGTGCTTCTTTGTCACAGATGAAGGGGAAGTTTATTCATTCTTTTTTTTCTTCTATCCTGTGCACCAAAAAATAATTTATTCTTTAAAGACTTGTAGAACTTTCTTCCAAACAAAAAGTCTCCTGGATTGATAGCTCCATTGGCAGGTATTTTTGGAAAGTTCTTTCACTTTTAAGGACAGGCAATGTTTTCTTGTTTTCTATTATTTTTGCGTTGATGTTGACATTCATATTTTTCTAGAAAATCTCCTAGTTTGTCTGGATTTTCCAGGATTTTGTCATGGATTTGGGACTATTTTATTCTTCCCCATAATGTCTTTTTATTTCATCTCTTTTTTTGAGGGTGTTAGTTATCAATTGTGATATTCACCTTTCTGATATGTTTATTTCCTTACAATTTTACTTTAAATTTACATTTTATGTTTTACTTACTTTTTTGCTTTTTCCAATCTCATAAATTATCAGGTTATTTATTTTCATCTTTTCTTTTTTGAAAAGCAAGAGCATTTCAGATGGAGTTTCCCAGTGCCTGTGGGCCTTTCTGCAACCTGGGTGTCTTGAGTCTAGTTCTGCTTTTCTTTGACTAAGTGGGGTTATAAGAATGTGTCTTTTAATGTCTAACAGCCTGGGACATTTTATCTTTTCTTATTAATTTTAAGCTTTATTGAATGGTCAGAGAGGTGACCACCATGAGTTTATTTCTCAGTTTTTATTGAGACTTGCTTTTGGCTCTTTTCCCCCCTAAGTGCTCCAAAGGTTCCAGAAATAAAGGTATTCTTCCTGTTTTCAGTTTTCAAGAAGTCTGTCTATTTGAGTGTTACTGTTGATGGTATTATTCTCCTCCTCTGTCTCCTAGTTTCTCTGTCTCTCTGTCTGTGTCTCTCTGTCTCTGTCTCTCTCAGTGTGTATGTATGTTTAAAGACAGAGAACTGTATAATATCTTTCCCACAGCTCTTATGTTCCTGTCTTTTCTTTGTGTCAAATATGCTGGTTGACTGCCTGTCTTGCCAGACTTAACATGTTAAATTTTTAAATACCTGGGCTGGGAAAGGAAATAAACCTTAGGAAGAGTCAAGCAACTAAACAGGATCCCATCCTAACCAGTCCTACCTAAGCCTGTATGCTTGTCTTGGTGTTCCTGTATGTCCTGTGTGTTTTCTGTGGGAACACATGGATGATTCGGCACTTTCACCTCCCTTGGACGTGGCTGTAAACATTGTCTCCTGTGTGCTGGTCTTCGTGTGTGTCCGGTGAGAGCCTGCAGTAGCAGTAGCTCTTTGTGTTGCTCTGTGCTGGTGTCTGCTGGAGCCCTCTAAGTCCAGAAGCTCCGTCTCCCTGCACTTTAACCCATTTGAACCTGTTTTTTTTTCTTTTGTGGCTGCAGAAGATCCTCCTGGTAAGTGACAGCTTCATGCTGACACTCATTCTCTGCTATGTAGGGTCCTGGGGATGCTAGGACTGCACTTCCAGGATGGGCAGGAACTCTGGGCACCTCTGGTACCCACACTGCCTGCTTGGATCCCTTGACCTGGTTGATTCAAAAGCAGAAACTAAAAGGGTTTGGCTTAGAGGAGCATTAAGTATGTTCATGCTTAGGGTGGTTACTCAGTTCATTCTGTAGACTAATGCAGCTTCTAGGAGATGTCCTACTCAGCCTTCAGTCGTGGTTTCAGAATGTTACCTATTGACATCTTGTTCTTAGCCCTCTTCACTGGACTAGCTGGGTTTCAGTGGTATGGAGAGGCCTCAGCCTGAGGACCTTGTCCGGAGTAGCTTTCTGGGGCGATCCTTCAGGGATCTTGCAGATTCTCTAAGGAGAACATTCCAGAACAAAGTTGGGGAAGGGCTGAGGCAAGCAAGAGCTGAGCTGGAAGGTGTGGAGGGAGGTTTGTGAGGCAGGCAGTGGGCCCCTTCCAGTGATTATGGCCAATGAAGGGAGAAAAGGGCAGAGCGAGTTGTCCCAGCTCACTCTGTGCTCCCTAGCTCCCCTCACTGACCAGCGTCTTTAGAATAAAAGTCATTTGACAAATGCTTGCTCAACTTTAGGAACTCTGCCTTGATTCCACCTTGAAAAGTCTGCATTCTGGTTCCCAGTCTAGAAAGCAGAGGGGTGGACTGGGTCATTTAGCTGCCCGGAGTTTTCCTTACCTTACTTTTAGGCAATGCTTTCTCGATATCCTCCCGGCAGAGAACTCTGCTTACTCTTTGGACCACAACCAACTCATCCCTGAGATGCTACATGCTACTGTGGTTATTCCTGCTTCACAGAAAGACAAGAAAGGCCTGAGTGCCTGATGGGAACACAGGGATGGAAATGGAGCCAGGGCTGAGCCAGTTGCTCAGTGACATCCAGGTGTTGCAAATTTCCCCAGTCTGCACGGCCTTTGCCCCAGAGAGGCAGAGTTTTCTGGCTGCCTGTTTTCCAAGCCTCTTGATCACTTGCAGGCAAGCCTTGGGATCCAGGTCATCCCAAAGCCTTAAGAGGAAAATTCCCATTCAGAAGGCCTTGGTTGGCAGATGGTCTCCTAAACCCTCTCCTCCTTTCTCTTTGCTTAGGAGGAGGAGTTCATTGACTGGTGGAGCAAATTTTTTGCCTCTGTTGGGGAGAGCGAAAAGTGTGGCTCCTACCTGGAGAAGGATTTTGACACACTGAAGGTAAGACCTCTCTCCTAGTGTCCCCATTCATTAGGTTCAAGGATGAGAAGTGGGCAGTTACACTAGAACACCAGGGATGCTTTCATGAGTCTAAGTCTAATAAAAGGTCACCCTATGTCAGGGCGTGGATTGGAGCAAGAAATCACTGTGGACCACGTCGAATGAGAAAGTACTGTGGGAGAGTGTTGACAATACTGAAATGCTGGCTGTGGGACGAGTTCTGTGGCGTGTCGGCCAGCATGTGGGGTCCTGGGTTTGATCCCCAGTATCAAAGGATGAAAGACAAATGGAACAAACCAGCAAAATGACTCGAGGGTAAAAGTGCTTTCTACAGAGACTGATGGTCCAAACTTGATTCCTGAACCCACATGGTAAAAGTCTATGTGTGTGCCATGGCATGAGTACACGAGTACTCAATAAACATAAAAATAGCAAGAAAGAAAACGCCGAAGTGTTTGTAGGTGAAATGATGTCAGGGCTTGTTTTAAAATGCCTCTTTAGCCCTCTCTTCTGAAAGGAAAAAGGGAAGTGAGGCTGGCCCTGCCACAGATTTTCAAAGTTAAGAATTACTAAAACTGAGAATTGCTGATGTCCCTAACCATGGTGGCCACCAAGGGCTTTGTGGCATCTTTCTGTTGCTTTTGGAGGTTTTGGGAAACCATTCTGCAGTAGAAACTCTGTAGTGAGCTCAAATGTGAAATCCAATTGAGAATATACCTTTGTGTTGCAATGAGCGCAGGCTGGGTCCCTCCGCACAGCTCCTGGAGAGGGTGGGCTATGTTCTCGGCGCCTAGCTAACTTAACCCCCGAAATGATTACACAGAAACTGTATTCATTTAAACTCTGCCTGGCCCATTAGTTTTAACTTCTTATTAGTTAACTCTTACATATTAGTTTAACCCATATCTAGTAATCTGTATATCACCACGAGGATGTGGCTTACTGGCATAAGTCTAACCAGTGTCCATCTTGGGCCAGAGAAGCATGGCATCTGCCACACTTTCCTTCCTCCCAGCATTCCATCCTGTCCATTCCACCCACCTAAGGGGTTGCCCTATCAAAAGGCCAAGGCAGTCTCTTTATTCAACCAATGAAAGCAACAGAAATACAGAAGCACCTCCTACACCATTTCCCCTTTTTCTGTTTAAACAAAAAAGTATCACCTCCTCCACCACCTCTGAACTCCAACCTTTGACCCCTATAAGAGACAAAGAAGTTATCTAACAAATATAATTAAGATGCTAGACTTTGTTTCTGTGAATGAAAACAGAAGTGGCCTTAAATTTCTGGTATTTTGAGGAAATTCTACAAATACAATTATGCTTTTTCAAGGTAGACTAGTTTTTACAAAGATAACCAAAGATGACTCAACAATTGTTCTCTAAGGTGTTATGTGGTCTCCGTTGTCAGGTGACCAACTGCATCCAAATATCAGATACAATGTATGATTTTTTTATGCTAAGTATGTCTTGAATATGGCATGGGACACACTTCCCTGAATATGATTTCTTATTTATATGAGACGAGTGCGGTCAGATGACCTATGTTGTTTCTTCTGGACTCTAAAATGACAGCAAGTTTGTACTTCATAGCCTCATTCATGGTTGGGAGAGCAAGCAGAGGACTCAGGCTAGGAGGTGCCATCAAGGGACTGGACTAGGGAAAATTTCAGCTAGTTGAAATGGTGTGGGCTGGGTCCTCTGCCTCTGAAAGCCCGGGTGTGGGGACTCTGGAGGGGACAGTTTCACAAAGTGGTGGTGTCCTTCCAGTCCCTTGGACTCTTGTCTGGTTGCTGGACCTAGAGTCCTGGCTGTCCTGCCATGGAGCCGCAGGAGCTCAGCAGCACCTCAGTCAGCAAGTAATTCTGGCTTCGTGGCTGGGCGTGTGAAGCTGGGCAGACAGACAGACCTATTTGTGTACCAGGAAGAAGGTTTGGCCAGTTAGGTCTGGCATAGGGTGAGATGGCCTTGCCAAGAAATGGGACAAAGCAAGCAAGGGTGAGGATTGCTGCCAGGGTAGCTGGAGGCCCCAGCCTCTCGTTCCTCAGGAGGATGCCGGATGCGGAGCTGGCACTCGGCCTCCAGCTTGACCTCTCTGAGGAGGTCTCCAACAGCAGCCAAGTGAGCAGAGGCTCTCCAGAACAATGGCATCCAAACTATTTCTGGGGCAAAATGAGACCTGGAAGGAATGCTGGTCCTTTAATATCAATAAATAGAAGAAGACCACCATTATCAACAAAACCAGCTTATAGTATGACGAACAAAGGAATACAGAGAGAAAAAGAACTATACTTTGGAAATCACTAGCAAAGGGGGTAAGAGTTCATGGTCTAAATGGCAAAATAAAGAAACTACAGGGCACAGCAAAAAATGCATTAAAGTCAGAAATCAGAAAAAATGCAGGAAAAGTGAAGAACATATTAACTTTCCTAATAAACAAGAATGCATCAAACTCTCCTGCTAAATGATAAGGACTTCGAGACTACTTTAAAAGTCAAAATTCATTGTACTCTCCTTAAAGAAACTTTTAAAATAGTAGAATGGCCAGGGGGAAAGCAACATTTCAGGAAGCAATATTTCTTGCTATCTTGGGAGATATCATCAGGTTAAGTGTAAATAAAAAGGAATCGTGTAGAATTTAAAGTAGAAAGCAAAGAAGAAAGCAGTGGTTTTATTTCTTTGGTAAAAGATGTATTTCCCAAATAAAGGCTCCCAGAGCTTTGAAATACTCAGAGCAATAACAGGGCTATATAAACTTTTGTCTTAAAAGGTAGCATCTCAAAATAGCAGAAATTAAAGTTGAAGAGGAAATTTTAATATACTACATCTTTGACCAAAGAGACAGTAAATAAAAGAACCAAACAACAAGCTAAGGCGTTTCTTTAAGCTACAGCTCGTTACGTTGCCGCTTAATAAAATGCTCAATTTGTAGTCTTGAAACGGGCAACAAAAATAATTTTAAAATGGAAGACAAAAGTAATAAATAATAAAGAATATATTTTCTACCTAATGCTCAGAGCACATTTACAAAATCTAATCACAAATTAGGTTAGTAATAAGTTACCCAAGACAGAAATCAGTCAGGACATATTAAAGTACAATAAATTGAGGAATTAATAAGTTTAAACAAAAAGTCCATCCAGTTGGAAGTTTATAAAGTATTTCATTCGGACTCCCAGAATGAACATGCCTGCATAAGTCAGCATTTTCCCCCTTTTCTCTTGGAAATCATTCAAACCCACAAAATCCATTTTTCAGAGAAGCTGGAAACAAATAAAAGCCGCAGACTCCAAAATATAAGTAAGGGCTGCTCAAGGACAACTGCGATTGGGCAGGGGCCACGGGACATGAAGGATGATGGCAGCTCATGGGGACAGGTTCTCATAAACCCCTGTGAAAGTGTACTTCCAAATGGGAATGCGGTAACTGTGTCAGACAGCGGGTAGATGCACGGGTCTCTATTGCTGTTTCTCTTTACTTTCCTATACTTGGAAATTTTCATAATAGTCACAAAGTGAAATGCTTGCAACGTGAAGTAGGAAGTGTGCCTCTTGTTTCCAAAGCTGCAGGAGTTCTGAAGACAGGTCAAGCTGACTGCAGAAGCCTAGACCTGGTTTGATTCAGAGGAGCTGGGTAGGTGGAGCGACATGGAGGAGCCATGTCTGTAGGAGGCCTTGTGCCTCCATGGTGGGAAGGAAGGAAATAGCCAAGCTAGAAAAAGCCAACTCATTTAGTGGTTAGTAAATGTAATTGCACAGCATTAATTCAAAGATCCAAAGTGGAAAAAAGAAGAGAAAGTAGAAATCAAACCAATAAAAGAGAAAAGAGGCCACGTGCCTACCAGGACTGTTTTGCCAGGAAGCAGAGGAGAAGGAATGTTTCGCTGTGAACGTTTTAGAAATGAAACTTCAGAATGGGAAGCATGTAGGAAGGAACTCAAGAATGGACAAGGTCTGTGAACGGGAAGGACTCTGGCAGCAGAGAAAGCATGATCTTGGTGGACAGGGCAGAATGGCAGCTTGGAAAACACAGTCGGGGCACAGAGGGTAGAGGTGGCAATCACAACACAGAGAAAATGGAGAGGAAAAGTCCTGAGGCATAGAGAGAAAGCAGCAGGTGCAGAAGCCAGGGACAGGAGACCAGACACTGCTGTCATCAGAGTCTTTGAGAATGACACCACAATCCGTAAAGTTAAACAAAGAAACATGTAACCGTTTAATCAAATTTCACCATTGTGAAAGAACATGTGAATATATGGTTGGAAAAGGTCCATTTAAAATAGAAAACAAATCAAGGTGACTTCAGCTTCCCCAACTACACAAATCCAGAGACCCTGAAACAGCATACAGGATTGTCAGTGACACACAGGTGGCAGAGGGTCAGCAATACTGCCTGGCAAGCATTCAGGCAACAGCCAGCTGCTGAGGGGGGTTGGCACCTCCCAGGGATGGTTCCTGGGACCAACAAGCTGAGATTTGGGAAGAGCACAGCAGAGGAACCAGTTACAATCGCACTGCTCCCTGGAGCCCAAGTGAACTAATGGTAGGGTCAGGGTAATGAGACCATGGAAACATTCTTACTGAAGATGTACCAGGGTAACGATGGCAAGAGGTAGTGCAGAAGGAGGGAAGATGAGATACTCAGAAAGTTCTCTCACAGTTGTGTTGTAGAATAAATGGAGTGGACAGATCTTTTCTCAACTGATAAATTATGTATGTAAGTAGATTCTAAGCAAACAGTGTCAAGGTAAATACTGAGGAGGAGAATCTTACCTAAAACTGGGTGATGGGGATGAGGAAGAAAAGGAGGAGGAGGAGAACGGGGATGAGGAGGGAGAACAGACTATGGAAAGAATTTTAGGAAAACACATATGAAACTAGAAACTTATAAGGCTATATAAATATAAATGTATGTAAACCTTAGACCAGAAACATCTGCCTGATCAGTACATGTAGTTCCAGTCATGTAACATGAGGGCCTGCTAGTTGGGGTTTCTGTCCTGCCCAGTCCCAAAGAAAATCACACAGAGGTATCCATAAGTTACAAACTGAATGGCCCATTAGCTCAGGCTTCGTATTAATTCTTACAACTTGTAATTAGCCCATTATTCTAGTATATATTAGCCACACAGTCACTCATTACAGCCTTTCCTTCTGCTGCCGCCGCCTCCCCATCCCCCTTCTTCCCTGCACAACCCTTGCTGAATGGAATGTGCTGTGTAGATCAAGCTGACCTCAAACTCACAAAGATCCACCTGCCTCTCTGCCTCCAGAGTCTTGGGATTAACAGTGTGGGTCTCCACGCCTGGCCTTATTGCAGCATTTACCATCAGGTCTGGAAATGCTCTCTAACTCCAATAGAGAGATTCAGGTAGAGAAGTTGGCCACGTACCAGGCTGAGAAGAAAGCCTTGAGTTTTTGAGAAGAGGCAATGACTCATGTACCACTTTCTGACTGCAAGACTTTAAAACTAGAAATTAGTAACAAGACCATAAGTCCCAGAGCCTCCCTTACCTGGAGAACTCAGAAGAAATTGTACTTGTAAACACTTTTGGGAGGCATGAGAACTTCTGTGCCCTAGGCTGTTTGTCCTCAGATTCACCATGTAGTGAGGACGGCTGGGACCTTCTGAGCCCCCTACAGTGCCTGAGTACAGGGATCACAGGCATGTACCACCATACTTAAATAAAATAAGATTTGAGAAGAGGAAACAACCCAAACTATTGAATATTAAGGAGACAGCCATAAAATGCTAGACCTTGGACTTTACTTAGGGCTAAGGTAACATTCAGAGCCATTTTTTAACCTTAAGAACTCATGTTAATTTTAAGAGATTAGAAACCAATAAACAGTCAAGTCTGAGATTAAATGATTCAGATAGAGTGAATTATAGAATATATAAGGATTATGACTCACTCTTTACACAGAAATTAACTTTTCATTTTATTGTAATCTTAATGCCTTAAAACACATGACTTTTAGCCGGGCGGTGGTGGCGCACGCCTTTAATCCCAGCACTCGGGAGGCAGAGGCAGGCGGATCTTTGTGAGTTCGAGACCAGCCTGGTCTACAAGAGCTAGTTCCAGGACAGGCTCCAAAGCCACAGAGAAACCCTGTCTCGAAAAAACAAACAAACAAACAAACAAACAAAAAAAACAAAAAAACCCACATGACTTTTGTGAGTCTCGGGTAACTTGAAACTCTAATTAAGCTGAAACCCTACATCCTAATAGTCTAACAATGCCTTTCTCTTCTCCCTTCCCTGGCTTTCTCTCTTTTCATTTCTTTCTCTCCTCTTTTCTTCCTTGTCTTCCCTTCCTCCACCACTCCAACGCTGCCCTTCTGTTTGTTTTTGTTCTTCTGTTAACTTTGACTGGTCAAATGTACCGCCTTCTCTGTGGTCCCTTCTCTTCCTTCACCCACACTGTCTATTTCCCTTCCTTTCCTGTTTCTTTCCTTTCTGTCCCCCTAATTTCATGCTCTTAAGTCTCTTCTCCTCCCGTTGACAGGTCTATGATACACAGTTGGAGAATGTGGAGGCTTTTGAGGGCCTGTCAGACTTTTGTAATACCTTCAAGCTCTACCGAGGCAAGACTCAGGAGGAAACAGACGATCCCTCTGTCATCGGAGAATTTAAGGTCCGTCCCTGGCTTGACCTATGATCATGAGGTTGCAGCAATAAGCGAATGGGGGAGGGGCAGTGGCAGCAGCAACCATGATGCTGCTACTGGTGTCCTCGGGGTGACCTTGTGGTTGATGTAAATTGGATGGTGGTGTGGGCTAGTTTGGGGCTTGGCTTGATGATCCGCATTGTGATGGTGCTCAGAAATGAGAGTAATGGTCCTGTTGGTTACTGTATTACTGACAATGATGACAAAAATGAAAATCAAGTTCCCAATTTTTTTTAGGGTCTCTTCAAAATTTATCCCCTCCCAGAAGATCCAGCCATTCCTCTACCTCCAAGGCAATTCCACCAGCTTGCTGCTCAGGGTCCCCAGGAATGCTTGGTCCGTATTTACATCGTTCGAGCATTTGGCTTACAACCCAAGGACCCCAATGGCAAGGTAACATTTTTGGAGCCCTTGGTCCCCTGAGAGCAATAGCAAGCTTGACTTGAAGAAGGCAGACAGAGTTTCTGTCTCAGGAAGGCCACAGTGAACCTGGGAACCCAAAGACGCTTGCAGAGCTGAATAGGAGCTGGGGAGTCTATGTGAAGAGCAACCCCAGGAGATCAGGGAGGCTAGAGTCTCTTTGAGACTCTGGAAAAATGGAGAAATGTTGAAGAAAGGAATAGGATCCGTGTGGGCACATGAATGTTGGGAGGCTGGGAAGGACAGGAAGTTGGATTTTTAAGAGTGGCTGGAACATAGACAAAGGCTTAAAAGCTGACTACTCAATTCACAGGTAGAACTTGGCTATGGCATGTGGTAAAGTGGGCAGAGGTTCAGGCTGAGCCTGGTAAGGTTTCAGTGCTGGGAGGGAAGGAGTGCAGGGAGGAAGGTACAGGCTGGTGACATCTGTGGGCTGTGGGGCTAGAGGCACAGGGAAACGGAAGGCTTGTCCTGCTAATGTTGAGGGTCTGTTCATCACAGGCTGTTGAGACTGGCTTCATAAAATTATTTTTATTATCACTTTATGTGTATGAGTATTTTGTGCATATACGTGTGTGTGTGTGTGTGTGTGTGTGTGTGTGTGTGTGCCACATTGTGCTGGTGTCCACAGAGGCCAGAAGAGTGCACCATTGGATCCCTTGGAACTGGAATTAGAGTTAGTTCTAAGATACCATGTGGGTTCTGGGAATAGAATATGTGTCCTCTGGAAGAGCATCCAGTTCTTAACCTCTGAGCCATCTCTTCAGCTCACAAAATACCACAGTAAAATATCATTTCTCTGGATTACTGAGTTTTTAGATCTTCCCTTAAATTTCATGTCTGAAGCAAGAAACAGAGCTAAGTCCTGGCCAGAGATGGAGGAGGAGTGGGGAGCTGAAGGCGAGGCGTTGGCAGATAGGAGCTAGAAAGGGAGAGAGAACAGCGAGGCAGGGGTGGGTGACTGGAGTTCTGAGGTCCAAGCCTGGGTCCTTCTTTGTCCTCTCATATGGGTTCAGGGCCAGCCGGATTGGGGACAGAAGCCTGGTATCCCTTCTACACAGTATGGCCTTTCAAAGATGAGAGGTCACACACTTCAGCCTGGGCAGCACAGGTGGCCTCCAAGTTGACTGTCGTCCTGGCTTATATTCTTAAAGCCTTCATGGCACTGTGCTAGCCCTTGTTCCTCTCTCTTGTCATATTCCTGCAAGATGGTGCAAAGTCTGCTGGTGCTTACAGGTAGCACCCAGAAGACAGGCCCAGGCTGATCTAGTAGATAAAACTTGGCCCTGTCTTTCTCTTTCCATCTTTGGAAATAGGCCATTTAAAAATAGAGGGGACCCTAATCTTGCCTAGGAATATATGGTTGTATGTGTATGGGGGTTAGGGTCAAACCACACCCACCTCTTCCCATGTACCAGTGGGTCAGGAGTATAGGACACTCACCCTTCCCACTGCTAGATGTGAGGCTAGAAGACCTGTCTGGCCATAGCGTGTGACAGGGTGAGGTGTGGTATGGTATGTTGGGATTTGATGTGGTATGGTACAGTATATATGGTATGGTGTGGTATGGCATGGTATGGTGTGGCATGGTATGGTATGCTGTGGTGTGGTATGCTGTGGTGTGGTATGGTATGGTATGG
>JAQHUG010000047.1:1027647-1039245 GCA_028555095.1 Dicrostonyx torquatus | reverse complement strand
ACACACACACACACACACACACACACACACACACACACACACACGTACAGAAGCATAAAAGGCCTACCCAGTACAGCTGCAGTGTGGGTAGCTTGTTCTAGAAGTGACAGGAGACCTGAGGAGGGTAACCCCTCTAGGTTGACTTTCAATCCTCTGCCCTTGTCCTGCTGCTCCTTGACTCCCCACTGAGTGGATGTCACCAGATTTGCAGTGTCCCTGGCTCCCCTACAGGATGTTTGAACTCACCTGCACCCTGCCTCTGGAGAAGGACCTCAAGATCACACTCTATGACTATGACCTCCTCTCCAAGGATGAGAAGATTGGAGAGACAGTCATCGACCTGGAGAACAGGCTGCTGTCCAAGTTTGGAGCTCGCTGCGGGCTCCCACAGACCTACTGTGTGTAAGTGCCCAAGGCTGGCTCTGGGTTCCCACAGACCTACTGTGTTGTAAGCTCCAAAGGCTGATTCTTTTTTTTAATTGTTTTTTTTTTGAGCTATATATTTTTCTCCGCTCCCCTCCCCTTCTCCCCTTCTCCCCTTCCCTCCTACCCTCTTTCAAGGTCCTCATGCTTCCAATTTACTCAGGAGATCTTGTCTTTTTCTGCTTTCCATGTAGATTAGATCCATGTATGTCTCTCTTAGGATCCTCATTGTTGTCTAGGTTCTCTGGGATTGTGAATTGTAGGCTGGTTTTTCTTTGATTTATGTGTAAAACCCACTAATGAGTGAGTATGTATGATGTTTGTCTTTCTGTGTCTGGGTTACCTCACTCAATATGATGTTTTTTAGATCCATCCATTTCAAAGGCTGATTCTTACTTAGCATGAGGTGCCAGCCCAGGTGTTCTCTCCTTGAACACAATGGAAAACCCAATTGTTCCCGTCCCACAGATGTGGAAACAGAGACTTGTAACTAGCAAGATTAGAATTTGAATCTATGTATCCAGCTCTTAATCATGTCACAATTCAGCCTTATTTTTGAGACAGGGTTTCAGTGTGGCCCTGACTGTTCAGGAACTCACCTTGTAGACCAAGCTGTCCTTCGACTCAGAGTGCTGAGATTAAAGATATGCACCACCACACCTGGCTTCAGTCTCTTGTGACACACACAGAAAGGTCTTCAGGACTGGGTACCTAGAAGGATAGACGGAGGGATGGTAGAGAGACATAACAGAGAAGATAGCATGAAACACACACTTCACCTGAGTCTAAGGGGTTACTGTGACTGCTGGGGCATTTGCATATGGCATTTGAGTTCCAGTTTCATGAGGGCTTCAGTCCTTTGCTCTTTGGACCTCTGTTTCCCCTCTGCCTAATGGGGATGCTGAGCTATCAGAAAGGACACAAGCTCAGATCGTGAAGGATGGGCAGTATTGTGTGGGCGCCTCCCTCTGTTCTTGTAGTGTCTCATCTTAGTCTTTGTATTTGGGCCTCAGCTCTGGACCAAACCAGTGGAGAGACCAGCTCCGCCCCTCCCAGCTCCTCCAGCTCTTCTGCCAGCAGCACAGGGTCAAGGCTCCTGTGTACCGGACAGACCGAGTGACATTTCAGGATAAGGAATACACCATTGAGGAGATAGGTGAGCTGCCCTGTTGTCCCAACTGTGGTGGGCTCTTTGTCTCATCAGAAAGACCCAAGTGGACACCCCGTATCAGCAGAGTAACCTACCAGTTTGTAGGTCAGAGGTCAGGGCAGAGCCAGGTCAGCTCTCTGTCCAGAGCCATGGTGAAGTCATCTGAGGTTGTCCTGGTTAGCTTTGGTTGTCAACTAGGTATGGTCTAGAGTAATCTGAGAGGACCCTCAACTGAGGAACTGTCTTGGTCAGGTTGGTCTGTGGCCATGTCGCTGAGAGATTGTCTTGGTTGATGTTGGAGGGCTCAGCCCACTGTAGCTCAGCAACATCTCTAGGTAGGTGGACCTGGCTGTGAGAAAAGCAAGCTGAGCACGAGTGCTGTGCGAGCCACTGAGAGCGCTCCTCTGTGGTTTCTGCTTCAGTTCCAGCACTGACTGACCCGCAATAATAGATCATAACTTGGCAGTGTAAGCCAAGTCAGCCCTTTCCTCCTCTGAAGGTTTTATCACTGTAAAAGAAAGCAAACTAGAACAGAGGGTGAGATTTCAGGCAAGTGTGCAGGCAGGGTGGAGGTCAGGGGCAGGAGCTGTCTCCTTTGGGCTATAGTGGTCAGACTTTGGTCAGAGCTGGTTGTACATTCACCTCCGAAGGGCTCTTGCTACTGAGTTATGCCAACCTGCTTGCTTGACCAACATCTCCAACCTCCTACACCTAAGCATCTGGGTAGCAACCAACAGGCATTGCCACACCCCGTCCTTGCCCTTGGTTCTGTCCAGTGTGGTGGCTGAGATGCCTTGCCACATGCTCCCCATGTGTCTGAGATGCCCACACTCCCACATCGCCCACCCAGAGCAGTTCCAACTCCCTGAGGTGTTTACAGGCCCAGCTGGCCCCGCGTCTCCTGCTTGTTGCAGAGATGTTTGATGTCAAGGCTGTTGCTGAGGTTATAAAAGGAAATGACGGCTTTGATGCCTGTGCCCCACCTCCTCCTCCTTGCCTTATGCTCCTGACTCTCCCAGGGCTTGAGCCAGGCTCAGCCATTAAGAATGAGCATCTGGTTGAGGAGGGGAGTCTCATTTCCTCTGGGGGCACCCGCTGCTCTGCTAGCCACTTTAGCACAGGGGTTCTAGGCCATAAAATTCTGAGGTCCAGCATCTGCCTCACCTTATAGATGAAGCCATTGAGGCCAGGGATACTTAATGACCTTCCCAAAGTCACTAGCCAGCTGGGTACAGACCATTCTCGTGGCCCAGCAGCACATACCAGATGACAGTGTGCATGGCTCCAAAGAACAGTGACCCAATAGCATATATGAGTGGACAAATGGGTATGTGGGTGCATGAGTGTGTGGGTGCACACATGTCCATCATTCCTGTACTTCTGTAGCCAAGGCCTCTGGCACAGAGCTGAGCATGGCTTCTTCCTGTTCATAGCACCTGTCTCCAAGTCGTCTGTCAGTGGGGAGCTGTCCCACGGGAAGCAGGAGGCAGAAGAAGCACAGGTTTCTTTTCTAACTGAGTAGGATCCCAGCTGCCCTGGTGCACAGGTGTGCGGCTTCTGCAGGGTTTGTGCCTGTGAAGTGGGGATGGCAGTGGTACTCAGCTGCTAGGGTCCTTCTAGGGATCAGACATGCAAACATTCGTGTAAGCAGTGCATGGCACACAGGTCCTCTGTAGATGCATTCACTGTGATTTCTGAGTGTAGCGACCGAGCTACCGCCACACTTACGTGAACCAGAGCTTCATTCTGGCAGCGCTGAGACACCAGATTTGTGGTATAGGTTGCTGGGGCTCAGAGTTGGGAGAGGTTAAGAACAGATGGATGAGTGGGCTTTAGAAGACAGGAAAGGCTGTGTGGATGGAAAGTAAGAATTTTCTGGAAGAGGCTTGGTGGAAAGGACGGTAACAGGGAATGGAGGCTGTGGTAGTGACATTTCCCTCGTAGAAAGCATAAGGACCAGCACAATGCATTTTTGTGGGGATGGTCTGTCATGGGAGGGATTCCCTGAGGCTCCCAGGAGTTCTGCCCAGCCTTCAGAGGAAAGCACCCCTGCTGTCTTGTGTCTCACGTCCCCACCCACTTTTTATTCTTCTGGGGTAGAGGCTGGTAGACTCCCGAACCCACACCTAGGCCCAGTGGAGGAACGCCTTGCCCTGCATGTCCTTCAGCAACAAGGCCTGGTCCCTGAACATGTGGAGTCACGGCCTCTTTACAGCCCTCTGCAGCCAGACATTGAGCAGGTAAGTCCTTGTCCCTTGGGCCATGGAATCCTTGGACCCCAGAGAGCTACATCCAGCCAAATTACCAGGGGAGACTTTGAGATCTGTCACTCTCTCCATGGCTCATTTCTTTGCAGTGTCGTCTACCCGGGCTTTCAGGGTGACCCTTACTGCCTGGGAAACAAAGCTAGCACTTGCTTTAGGCACATGTAGGTCTGGCTTCTGCCTTGCCTGGGTGTCTTCCCATTTCAATCCTACCTAAGGGTGTCCTCTGTCTGCCATTGTTAGTGCTTTAGTTCCAGAAGGTCATCCTGTACTGAGCTACAGCTGAGGGCTCAGATTAGATCCAGGACCCCTAGAATGGCAGAGGCCCATGGAGAGTGGGTAGGAGGGCTGGAAGCTTCCCTTTTGGAAGTCAAGTGAACACAGAGAGCAAGCTTAAGACTGGCAGCCAGCCTGGTTAGAGGAAGCCGGCTCAGGGCAGGATGAGAAGGAGAGGGGAGAAAAGCCAGAGGAAGCTCTGAGGAACCTTTGAGAGGAGCGGGCTCTTCCCTAGGTGGGCTGGCTCCCAGCCTCCCAAAGCAGCCCAGGTTATACTCTCTTGTCCTCCAGCCCCATGACTCTGCAGACATTGCTGAACAAAGTTCCTTTATTTACTGCATTTTAAGAGAGACCATTTCCTGGGCTTGCAGAAGGAAACAGGATGGGAAAGTGGCTTCTGCCATGGGAACCTGAGTCCTTATGACTAAACCCTGGCTCCCTGGCCTTCTGTGGCTCTGCATACATCATTCTCTGCACACTGGGCCACAGTTATCTATCTCCTCACTGTCTCTAAGCGGCCTGTGCCTGGAGGACAGTGATCTCTCCTCTGCAGTGGGTCCTGAACTGATCTGTTTAGGCTCCCTTCTTTCCTGTGTGCTGAGTCTCTTTCTGACAGGCAAGCAAGCAGGTTTGAGTATCATTTCCTTTGGCCTGATCCCCAGGTATGTACAATAGACAGGTATAGAAGCTATGGATGCAAGAAGTGTGTGTGCGCACATGTGCATGTGTGCATGCCCACACATGCGCGTGCATGCATAGAGCATGAATGAACTGTTTGGGTCTTTACAGGGGAAGTTGCAGATGTGGATTGACCTATTTCCAAAGGTACTGGGCCGGCCTGGACCTCCTTTCAACATCACCCCACGGAGAGCTAGAAGGTAACAGGCCTGGCTACAGGTGCTAGCTGGGATGAAGGCAGGGCCATAGTAACTGTGGGATAGAGGGAAGAAACTTGCCTGTTGGGCAGATTGGGTTCAGTGGGTTCTTGGAACAAAATTTGTTTGGGTCTGGCTAAAATGTCCAGCCAGCCAGGTAGAAGGACTCCTTGGATGAGTGTGGATGGCTAGTCAGGTGGGGACATCCTTTGCTGGAGTACCAATGTAGCTACATTCTCCTCCTCCCGCACACAGGTTTTTTCTGCGTTGTATTATTTGGAACACGAAAGATGTGATCTTGGATGACCTCAGCCTCACGGGGGAGAAGATGAGTGATATCTATGTGAAAGGGTAGGGTCCCAGGGCTAGGTGGGGTTCCTCTCTGTGCAGATCTGTGGTGTAAAGATGGGGAAGATACTGTTCTAAGGAGGGCTTCACAGCGGTGGTCTGCACCTTTTGGGGGCCATTTCCCTCAAATTTCTTTGAGCTAAAGTGGCAAGGACTGAGGCTGCTCTTGGGGACCAGCTGAGACATTAGATGGTCCCATTCTGTGATGTGTTGTGGGCACCATGGAGAGTTCCTGGGAATTCCTTTACCGAGTTCCTTTGCTTCCACAACTCTTTCCCGGTCCAAGGCGAGGTTGCCCACCTGGTTGAGGAGGTCTGTAGGAAAAATTGTGGGATTTGTGAGCTTTGGACTAATGAGGACTGTCCTCTCTCACGTGTGGCCAGCTGGATGGTGGGATTCGAAGAGCACAAGCAGAAGACAGATGTGCACTACCGCTCCCTTGGTGGCGAGGGCAACTTCAACTGGAGGTTTGTGTTTCCTTTCGACTATCTGCCCGCCGAGCAAGTCTGTGCTGTTGCCAAGAAGGTGAGCGGCCCTTGGGACCAGGCTCTTGGGGCTTCATATTGCAACTGATATGGTCACATTCTCTCTACCCATGCAGTTCTGACCCCTATCTCTGTCACCCTCAAGGGTGTCATCTCCATCTCTGTACCTCGCGTCTCTCTCTTTTTCTGCTAGTATTACTGTTGCCAGTGTCTCTACCTACCAGGATGACCAACAAGCACACAGCACACACCTAACACGTAGCCAGGTTCAAGTCCTGCTGCCCCTGTGTATCTCACTATTCCACACATATACCTAGCAGCATGAAAGAACCTGGTGCCAGGCAGAAGAGTCTGGAGGCCCAGTATGGCCATCATAGGGGCGGAAGGTAGAGCCGGCTCTGTATCCTTGGAGGGCAGGGCTGGCCTGTGGAGGGAGGTGGTGGGACTTAGATCTTAGGTTTCATCTAAGCGTTTGTCTCTGCAGTCTTGAATGGTCCACATTCAAGATGGCAGCCTCTTACCCACACTTGATCTACCCTATGAGGTCAGCAGAGCACAATGCTTGGCTATGGGACCTTGTGGGTCTTCAGCCAAGATGGTTTGAGGAAAGTCCAATGATGCTTTCAGCCCTCTTCCTCCTTTGACACTAATGGCTACCTGGAGGTGCTCCTCTCCCAGAGCGCATGCCTACATATGCTTAGGTCCCATCGGTCTGATTTCTACCCAGAGGCAGCTCACGCTCCGGGCATTATAGCCTCGGCAACACCTGTCTCCCCAAGCTGCAGTGTGGCTTTACCTTGAAGGAAAGTTCAAATACACTTGGCTTTCTTGTTCTCTGAACCTTCCCAACCCAACACACAGATCCATCTGCACTTCAGAGAAACCAGAGTATCCTGCCAAAGATCCAGAAGCCATCAAAAAGAAAATAAAGATTTGTTAGGGTTAAAGGGATTCTTCAACTCTGAGATAGCAGTAGGGGCCACCAGAAAAGTAAGTCAAATTCAGCAGCAGGGTTGTATAAAGTCCAGCAGTGTCCAGGCTTTATAAGTTTTGAGGTTGCCTTTCCTTGGAGTTTGTCTATTACAAGCCTACTTCCCTAATGAGCAGATACCGTGCCTGTCTTGAGAGCCCTTGTCAACTATAGAAGTACCTCTCCTTTAGCTGTGGACAGAGAGGATGAGGCTAGGAGCGAAGCAGGAAGGGCCAAGCATTGTACACATTTTCTCCAGGACTCAGTGACCCCCATGAGGGGGTAGACCTGGTAGGGAAATTGAGTCAGAGATGCACACTTGAATGGGAGGGGCCACAGCCTTTTTTTTTTTTTTTTTACCAACACTAGGGGGATGTAGCCAGGCATGTCTGGAGTAGGGGCTTCCTGTTTTCTTCAGTGAAGTAATAAGAGAATTTCACACTATGACAAAGAGTTGAGATAGGCGGAACAATGGGGAGTAGCTGTCATGGTAATGAGAGACATGAACCCATGCACATACATGTGCACATATATGTGACTGCATCCAGAGGGAGTGGAGCAGGGGCTGGGGGAGGGAGTGCTATTTGGTAGCTGAGAATTGTCCCCTGGCATTTCTGAGGGCCCAGTTGCAGGTGCTGGCTAACAGCTAGAGTAGCCCTGCTCTGGCACCCATGGAGTTTAGGTTCTTTTGAAGGCCCTGGTAAGAACGGGAAGCTGACTGAGTCACAGTGGAGGCGGGGGTCCAGACAGAATGACTTGTTTAGGCTACAGGGCAAGAGTATGGCGGCCTGGTGGAAGAAGGGAGAGTCCACAAAGGGATAGGGTGCCCAGGAGTGAGGACACACATCTAGGGAGAAGGAGAAGACACCTCCCCATGCAGAGGATGGCTGGAGACAGGAGGGACAGATCAAGCGGAAAGGTTAAGGAGGGCAGCAGGGCTAGTAGGCACTTCTGGGGGTGGATCCTGAGAGGCAGATGGAGCTTGCCCACAGCAGGGCACTGATTAGCTGAAGGACAGGATGGAGTGGGTGAGGGCAAGGCCTGCAAAGGTTGTGGACTCCCAGGCTCTGCTGCAGAAACAGTCTTCTGCCATGAGGTTTGGGGCCCCTGGCAAGCAGGCCGACCCTCCAGGGACCCCATTAACCAGACTAGACTGTCATAAAGTACAAGGTCTCCTTTCATCCCACTTTTTTGAACCACCGCTGGTTGTTCAGCCTTATTCCCCACCTGGAGTCCAGCACACCCACTGGGGCCTGCCATGCAGGCAGGCCCCCACCCTGCAAATAAACAGCTAGTAAAAGGGCCCAGGCCAGGAGCATAATGAGCGCCTGGGACCTGGGGGGCTCATTCCCCAGGCTGAGCCCCTGACCAGCTGCTCCCACCAGGGGCTGTTTGAACCTCTGGCTCATTACTGAGCCCATAAACCAGCCTGTTGAGGAATGGAGGTTGCTGGCGGCCCTGCAGGCAGCCTAGAGCTGACTGTAAAAGCTGGCTAGGGGAAGCAGGCACCTGCAGGAGGCTGGGCCAGGCAGCCAAGCAGGAGGTAAAGACAGAGAGGGGTGGCTGGGGCCAGCCTTGGTCTGCTTTCCTTCAATGCAGGCTGCAGTCTAGGCTCTGGTGCTGGTATGATGGCCATTCTTTGTGGACAGTGGCCATGGTCTTCCCTTGGGAAGCTTGGTGAGGCATGTGTGACTCTGAAGGCTGGATTCATGGTGGCTTTGATGGGTTCGTTAGTTCCTTGTTGCTGTGACACCATACCAGATCTAAATGTAAAGGATGAAAGGTTTCTTTTGGCTCATGGTTTAAAGAGTGACAGTCCATCACGGAAGGCATGGTGAGGTGACTCCGTAGTGTGGGGAATGTGGAGTGACTGCCAATATCTCCACAGAAGAGGAAGCAGGGAATGGGGGTGGTGGGGGCAGTGCTAGTATTTAGCAGTCCTCCTCATTTACCCCATTATATTCATTCTGGGAACCCAACCCATGGGACATGCCTCCTGCAGAGGGTGTTTTCCCTCTATTAAACCTTCTGGAAACACCCTCACAGACATAGCTCTATGTGTGTCCCCTCGGTTATTCTAAGTACTGTCAGGTTGACAATGAGGATTAACCACCTCCATGGCACCTGAGGCCAGACACTCCCATGGTTCCCTGGGCTACCCAGCTCTGATCTCCCAGCTTTCACCAGGAGATATGGGTCCAGGTCTCAGGCTGTCCCCAGAAGATGTTTCCTATACATACTTCCTGCCCAGGTAGATCCACAGTGAACAGAGAAGTCCAGCGACAGTTTTTCAGATGGAGAGTGCTTAGACCCATTGGCCATCTCACTCCCATGCCTTCCAGGTGCCTGGTTCTAGAAGGAACTGACCAGGGGGATAAGGGAGAGCGACCAGGATGCGAAAGTGTTCTCCTCTTCTAGAAGGAAGGAGAAACTTCTTAGTGGGTCCTGGAGGTGGAGGTGGTCTGGAGGAGTAGGAAGGAGAAAATCTGGGGACCTGCCTCAGTGTCAGCTACTTACAGCAGTGTGCCTTGCTTCCTTCCAATGACATCTGGGATATACCCTAGTGCTCTCTGCCAGCACATGTCCTGGAGACTGCATGGGCAAAGCCCAGTTGAGGGCTGAGAGCAGGACCCTGGAACCTGTCTGAGTTTGAATCCCAGCTTTCTTTTCTTTCTTTTTTTTTTAAAAAAAACGATTTAATTATTTATTGATTATGTATACAACATTCTGCCTCCATGTATGGCCACATGCCAGAAGAGGGCACCAGATCTCATTAAGGATGGTTGTGAGCCACCATGTGTTTTCTGGGAACCAAACTCATGACCTCTGGAAGAGCAGCCAGTGCTCTTAACTAATGAGCCATCTCTCCAGTCCGAATACCAGCTTTCTACTCCCTATCCTGTGCCCTGGACACTCTAGGTGCTTTGGGTTTCTCAGTGGAAAGCTTGCTTGTGGGAAAATAGTTCAGGACCCTGCCTAGGGAATGGTGCCACGGACTATAGTCTGGGCCCTTCCTACATCAATGAACAAGACAATTTCCTACAGATGTGCCCACAGGCCAAGCTCATCTAGACAGTTCCTCAGTTGAGCCTCTTATTTCAGGTGATTCTAAGTCATGGCAAATTGACATTAAAAACCAGCTATTGCACCCTGGAGCACTGCCAGGCCCTTCTTATTCTTCCTGCTAGGACCTGGCTTGGACGTGACCTTCAGGGATACACTGCTCCACAACCTCTACCTTGTAGCCTTCCAGGCTAGAGGGGCTTCCCTGTCTGTGGCCTTGGACAAACTTTTCTAACCTTGCTTCCTTGATCCTCCTCTGGGTCAGGATGCCTTCTGGAGACTTGACAAGACAGAGAGCAAGATCCCAGCACGTGTGGTCTTCCAGATTTGGGACAATGACAAGTTCTCCTTTGATGACTTTCTGGGTAAGTCTCACTTCTATCATCCTGAGCCCCTCAAGAAGCCCAGTGGAGGAGTTCAGGGTCTCTGGGTCCCCAGCATAAGAGAAGTATATGACAAAACAATATCAGATCATAGTGGCCTTCGAGTAGGGTCCTTAGCTGAGGTGTTCCTTGAGCCATGTTGGACAGTGGGACTCATGAGGAAGAGCAGGGACATGGGTTACACTGCTTACACTGCCTGGCCTTACTTCTGACAGGGAGGTCCCAGGTCATGCTAGTCTAGCAATATAGAGCCCAGAAATAGTGAGAATCAGGTCACTGGTCATCTCCATGCCCCAGGGACTGTCCTAATAAACAGGTCTCTGGTTGGACAGCTTGAGGAGCCAAGCTGAGGCTTGGGATCCTAGGCTGAAGGTTAGGGAAGTGTGGGGTCCTGGGCTGAAGGATAGGGAGGCATAGGTACCTGGGCTGAAGGGTAGGGAGGTGTGGGGACCTGGGCTGAAGGGTAGGAAGGCATGGGGACCTGGGCTGAAAGGGTAGGGAGGTGTGGGGTTCTGGGCTGAAGGGTAGGGAGGCGTGGGGACCTGGGCTGAAGGGTAGGCATGAAGACAAGGAGGAATGGTCTGAGGCCAGCAGGGACTGTTGGGAAACAGGTTACTAACAGCCTTACCAAAAGTAGGAAAACAATGAAATGTGGTTCACCCATACATGGGCTATTGTTCATATACACAAAGAAAAGAGATATTGCCCCTGACTCCATTTGGCGGACCTCGGAAGTGTGCTGAGTGACAGGGGAGGAAGGATTAGCACTGCAAGATTCCACATCTAGCCTGTACCCAACAGATCTAAAGAGTGGAAGAAGGCTGGGGAGGTGATTCTGTCAACGTGCTGGGTGTGCAAGCATGAGGACTTGACTTCAAGCCTAAAACTTAGGTTAAAGAAAAAAAAAAACAACAACCAAATGTGGTGGCACTTACCTCTGAAATCAGAGCTGGGAAGGTAGAGACAGGCAGGATCTTGGTACTCATTAGGCACCCAGTGTAGCCTACCTGACCAGCTCCAGGCCAATGGAAGACCTTGTCTCAGAGAAAACAAGGTGGACAGTTCCTGAGGAGCAACATCTGAGGTTGATTTCTGGCCTTTAAAGGCACAGGTACATGTATACACAAATGTATGTCTGCACAAACATGAACACACACACAGCATGCACGCGCGTGCGCGCGCACACACACACACACACACACAAGTCAGGAGAATAGACGAATGGGAAGCATGGGGGAGCAAGTCTGAGAGATAGAAAGAGGTTTCACAGGTTTCTTTCTTTTCTTTTCTTTCTTTCTTTCTTTCTTTCTTTCTTTTTTTTTTTTTTGGATTTTTGAGACAGGGTTTCTCTGTAGCTTTGG
>JAQHUG010000047.1:985871-1027641 GCA_028555095.1 Dicrostonyx torquatus | reverse complement strand
GGAAATATTTGGAATTAGGTGGAGCTCTATGGTTGCACAACTCCTGGCTCTATATTTGAATATGCGCAGTGATGGAATTTTTTAAATTGAAGATTTGTTTTTATTTTATACATATGAGTTTTTTGTCTGCATGTATGCATGTTTACCGTGTCCATTACCAGTGCCCACAGAAACCAGAAGAGGGCATCATATCCCATCACTGGATGGTCGATATCCATCATATGGGTCCTGGGAATCAAATCTGGATCCTCTGCAAGGGCAGCGAGTGCTCTTAACTGCGGGCATCTCCAGCCTCTAGAGTGGTGCATTTTATGTGCATTTTACCACTGTTGGAACAAAAACGAAGCATGATAAAGACAGCCTGGGGGGTCAGAAGTCCCCGTTCCAAGTTCTGCCCTGTCATCTGGTAGCAAAGGGGCTCTGAGCAGGTCACTGGTGCCCTCCTGCATGGCCCTTGTCTATAGAAGTAAAAGGCTCCTGACGGGCGTGCTTGCCTGCCTCTGTCGCTCCAGGGCCTTGTCGCTCCAGGGCCAGTTGTGGCACATGGGATGGGAGTACTTTGGGGAGTTCATTGAAATAGTGGGATATAAAAATGATGCCTCTAAGTTTGAATTTTAATATTTTATCTGTTCTATATAGGATTCTTATAGAAAATTAGAAAGATAGAACAAAACAATGTATTCTTCCCTATTTCATCATTCAGAGATAACCTGGTATATATGAATATAAATGAGCACATCTGCATTATATCTGCATTTTAAACATGCACAGATATATGATGAGTATCCATGTGTACCTCCTGTATGTGAATGGACTTGTCCCCTCCTGACCATGGTAGGTGTCTCTCTATATAAACACATGTCTGTCTGGCATTCCATCAGGCAGATAGACCCTGTTTTGCTTGGTTTATATCTCTTGGTGAATATTGACCATCTTCAGGTTCTCCAGTGTGATTGGTCCCCACCCCCTATGGCAACTCTTAGAAAGGAAAACATTTAATTGGGGTTGGCTTACCATTTCAGAAGGTTGGTCCATTATCATAATAGTGGGAAGCAAGGCAGTGTGCAGGCAGCCATGGTGCTGGAGAGGTGCTGAGAATCCTCCATCCAGATCAGTAGGCAGCAGGAAGAGAACTGGCCCATGTATGCCAGTTTCTAGCCACCCAGATGTCTGTAGGCATCACAGGGACAAGATGATTCATGTACACCAATAGATGATGGATAAATAAAATGTATTGTCTCCCTACAGCAATATGATTCAACTGTAAAACATATTGACATTAAGGGATATGGAGAGACTGAAAATATTTTGCTCAATGAAATAAACCAGATGCCTAAGGGCAGATGTTTGTAACTATAAAAGGCATGTCCATACAGACAAGCCAACACTGGTACCCAGAGCTGAGGACACAAGAGAGTTACTGCTTAGCAGACAGTTTCTCTTTGAGGATGAGAACTTTCTGGAAATAGTGGTGACAGCTATGTAACATCATGACTGTTTCTAAAGCCACTGAATTAGAATTAGTGGGGGTTGGCAGATGGCACAGTGGGTAAAATGTTTTCTGTGCAGAAGAATGAGGATTTGAGTTTGGAGCCCAGTACTTACAAAGCAGCAAGTGTGGCAACATGTGCCTACAGTCCCGGTGCTGGGGAGGAGTACTGAGGCTCAGTCAGCTGACCTTTGAGCTCCAGGTTCAGTGAGAAGGACTGTCTCAGAATATGAGGGGGAGAGTGACTAATGAAGACACCCGTCTTAGTTAGGGTTTCTGTTGCTGTGAAGAGACACTATGACCATGGCAACTCTTAGAAAGGAAAACATTTAATTGGGGCTGGCTTACCATTTCAGAAGGTTAGTCCATTATCATAATAGCGGGAAGCAAGGCAGTGTGCAGGCAGCCATGGTGCTGGAGAGGTGGTGAGAATCCTCCATCCAGATCAGCAGGCAGTAGGAAGAGAACTGGAAGCCACTGGCCTGGCTTGAACATCTGAGACCTCAAAGCCCAGTGACACACTTCCCCCAACAGGGCCACACCTATGCTAATAATGCCTCACCTCCTAATAGTGCCACTTCTTATAGGTCTATGGAGACCATTTTCTTTCAAACCACAACACCTAAATCAACTTTTGATTTCTACATATATGAACACGCAGATGCACATCCCCAGACATTTGTGTATACACACACACACACACACACACACACACACACACACACACACACACACACACACTCCTAGTTTGCTTCCTAATTGGTGTGATAAACACCATGACCAAAAGCAAGTTGGAGAGAAAAGCATTTATTTGGCTTACAGATTACAGTCCAACATCAAAGGAAGCTAAGTCAGGAAAGAGCATGGAGGCATGGGACAAAAGCAGAAACCATGGGGGAATGCTGCTTACTGGCTCGCTCCCTGTTCCTTGTCCAACTGCTTTCTTTCTTTCTTTCTTTCTTTTTTCTCAAGACAGGGTTTCTCTGTAGCTTTGGAGCCTGTCCTGGAACTAGCTCTCATAGACCAGGCTGGCCTCAAACTCACAGAGATCTGCCTACCTCTGCCTCCTGAGTGCTGGGATTAAAGGCGTGCGCCACAACTGCCCGGCTAGCATACTTTCTTATACAACTCAGGACCACCTGCCTAGGAGTGCCACTGCCCCCCACATCAATCATTAATCAAGAAAATGGCACACAGATATTTTCTAATGGGGGCATTTTCTCAATCAAGGTTCCCTCTTCCAAGATGATCTTCGTTTGAGTTAAGTGGAATAAACAAACATAACCAGTGATTATATACACACACCCACTCACACCTACACTATATGGATGTGTGTATGCATATATATAGATCTAGTATACATACACATATATATGTGTGTATATATATATGTATGTATATATTCTACCCTGATAAAAATCATTTTAAGCAAATGAATGGATGAGTGCGTGAAGGCCATGAGTGTGTAAAGGGTTTGTATGGTTAGATGTACTACTGCAGAAGTGGGCATCTGTGCTCAGGTGAGGAAACAGAATGGGTGGATTACATGCTCGTGCACGAATGGATGATGGGAGGCTGTATGGAGAGAGCAAGAGGAGATGGACAGGAGCTGGGGAGGTGGTGGATCTAACCCCTCAGCTGAGCCATGAGTACAAATTGAAGAGGTAACAGTGAGCTCTTGAGTCTGACCGCCCAGAGTGGCCTTAAATGGCCAGTGATTGCTACATCCTCTAAGGGCATCGCTCTGCCACAGGCTCCCTGCAGCTGGATCTCAACCACATGCCCAAGCCAGCCAAGACAGCTGAGAAGTGCTCCTTGGACCAGCTGGATGACACCTTCCATCCTGAATGGTTTGTGTCCCTTTTTGAGCAGAAGACAGTGAAAGGATGGTGGCCTTGTGTGACAGAGGAGGGTGAGAAGAAGATGCTGGCGGTGAGTCTGCTTTCCAGCCCAGTGGAAGGCAAAGGCTGTCTCTTCCATGGAGCCCAGTGACACGGGCACACACTGTTCCCCCCTCCTCTCTATTATGTTCCTCTGTGCACATGTGCAGCCAAAGGTCAGTCTCTGGTGCTAATCCTCGGGTGCCAGGATTGTTTTTTTAAGATAGGGCTCTCATTGGTTTCCGCTCATTCGTTAGGCTAAGCTGTCTGGCCAGCAAGCCACAGGGAATGGCCTGTCTCTGCTTCCCAAGTCCTGGAATTTCAAACATATCACCATGCCTGGGGTTCTGTGCGGGTTCTGGGGATCTAGCTAGGTCCTAACGCTTTCATGACAAGCCCTTTAATGACTGAGCCATCTCCCAGGCCCCTTTTCTCCCCATCTTCTATTTTCTAGGGTTCTCCCCCATCTTCCTAGCCCAGCCTTCTTCTCTCAAGGCTCCTGTTGCAGGGAGACCTGTTGAATTGAACAAATGGCCTTCTAGAGATTGGCTCCGAGTATCTCTGATTGGTGTTTCCTGCTGGACAGACAGAGGCCATGTCTCTTCTGTTTGTGTGGGACCCTGTCAGGGATCATTCTTGCCTGACAGAGGTCTGCTCTGGTGGGAGGAGAAAGGGTAATTAGAGGAACAGTCCCTCCCTAGAGTCCAAATCAACACCAGAGAGGAAGTTAATCTTTGGTTTCAGAGTAGCTGACCAGCCCTCAAGTGGCCCTTGAAGGAAAACGCCCTTGTTATACGAAGACTTGTGATAACCAATAAGAAACACATCCCAAAGAGAAAGTCAGCAAGCTACATGCACTGCTAGTTCACAGCATAGACACGCATTACTCATGGGAAGCGAGTTGTTCTCTAGTAACTAAAGGACTATTTTAGAAGCTGCTGTTTGGGCTGTTAAATTAGATTAGCAAAACAAACAAACCAGAAATGTTCACATTGGTAAAGTTTTGGGAGACAGACCTCACTTCCTTCTGCCAGAGAATGCATGGTTTGTTGCACTGTGTGGGGAGCAATTGGGTACCACACCATGCAGGATTTAACACGTCTTTGCCCTTGTACTTTGCCATCCCACTTCTAAACTCTTGTCTCAAAGAAAATCACTGGTTAAATTAAAACTTTAGGTTCTGGGATGTTTGTTGCACTATTATTTATTCATTTCAAACAGTTGAAAACAACATAAAATAAGCCAAAATAAGTAGTTATTAAATAAATTATGGTCAACCAACCATAGGATGCTTTACAATCATTAGAAACCAAACTTTGGATAATATGTAATTATACAGTGAAATATCTCCCCAAGCGGAGAAACTATGGAGCCACATACACAGTGCTGTGCCTCATACACTTGCAGCTCCAACAAATATGATGTTGAGAAACGGGGGGCTGGAGGGATGGCTCAGTCTTCTAAAGAACCCCAGTTCAGTTCTCAGTACCTACATTGATTGGCACACAATTACCTGTAACTCCAGCTCAAGGGGAGTTACAGTGCCCTCTTTTGGCCTCCTTAGTCACCTGTGTGCCCACACGTGTGCATGCACACACACACACAATTAAAAATAAATTAATAAACCAAGATAAAATGTAGTAGTATAAAGGTTAAAATGGTATTTAAAATAAAGGATGCTGAGAACACTTGTCTCCACATAGAAAGGGTGGGGTGACCACCTTTCTTTATGTAGTTATGTAACTCCTTAATGCTTTTGTGGTTAGGGTAACTTAGTGTTTAAAAACATATTTATTATCACAGCTTGCTTTTCTGTTGCTGTGCTAAACACCATGAACAAATTCAACTTGAGAAGGAAAGGGTTTGTTTATTTGGCTTACAGGTCACAGTTCATCACCGAGGAAAGCCAAGGTAGAATTTCAGATGAGAACCTGCAGGCAGGACCTGAAGTAGAGGCCATGGAGGAGTGCTTCTTCCTGGTTTGCCTCTTCTGGTTTGCTCAGCTACCTTTTCTTTTTTTTTTTCTTTTTGGTTTTTCGAGACAGGGTTTCTCTGTAGCATTGGGGCCGATCCTGGAACTAGCTCTTGTAGACCAGGCTGGCCTCGAACTCACAGAGATCCGTCTGCCTCTGCTTCTCGAGTGCTAGGATTAAAGGCGTGCGCCACCACCACTACCTGGTCAGCTACATTTTCTTATACAGCCCAGGACCACCTTCCCAGGGACAGCCTCACCCACCTCCATGACAATTAAGAAAATACAGACATGCCCAAAGGCCAGTGTTTTCTAGATAATTTTTCATTTGAGAATCTCTCTTCTCATTTGACTCTGTTTTTGGTGAAGTAGGCAGTTGAAGCTGACAATGTGTTTTTGTTTTATTTGATGTGTCTATGTACGTGTCTAGTGTATGTATGTGTACCACAGGTGTACAGGGTCCAGTAGGTGTCAGAAGAAGAGATGATGGTTGTGACTCACCATCTTTCTGTGAGCTGGATATTGTACTAGGTTCTTCTGTGCGAGCAGTGAGCACTCTCAGCTGCTGAACTGCTGCTACTCTAGCCCCATAATCCTGCATTTTTCAAAATAAAAATAGCAATGCAATCCTTCTGTTTGTTCTGGGATGCTCTGCTCTGGGTCACTGGCCAGAGGCCCCAATCAGGTTCCATTGATGTCCACAGGGAAAGCTGGAAATGACCTTGGAGATCGTTGCAGAGAGTGAACATGAAGAACGGCCCGCTGGCCAGGGTCGGGATGAACCCAACATGAATCCGAAGCTAGAAGATCCAAGGTCAGTTGGTTTTCCCAGGAAGCAGGCCAGTGCCATCGAGGAGGCACCTGGTACAGAGCTTTACCGTGGACACCACCTTAGTGAACACTGAGCTCTACTAATTCATGAAGCAGGTGTAAAGCCAGGCAGAAGGTGCAGGCGTCTTATCCTGGCAGTTGAGAGGCTGAGGCAGGAGGATAATGGGTTCCAGGCTAACCTGGGCTACATAGCAAGACACTGTCACAAAATCCAAAACACAAAACCAAACAAAGCAAAGAGAAGTTGTTCCCTGTGGGTTTGTGTCAAGCATACTGCATTAGGGTCCAGTGTCCTGGAATCTCCCCTGCTGCGTAGCTACCTCCATTTCACAGATGAGACTCAGCTTACCAAAGTTAAATAAGGTCATTCCAGCTAAAAAACGGAAGACAGGAAGCTGTTCTCCAGCTTCCTGGGCAGTTGCTGACAATATTTTTTGGAACTCAGTTCAGGGCTATGTTTGACACCACCCACCATGGTGCTTTTGAAAGTGAGCATAGGTATATGGCTTACTTTATCACAGTGCTGTCCCATATGTGGTTAGAGAACAGGGAGAGGCACCTTTACTCCAGAATGCTGGAATCTGATGGACAAAGGAGGAAGTCCCAAGACCCAGGACTAGCCAGCGGATATTACAAAGGCCAAGATTGAGACTCAAAGTCCTCTGTGTTCTTTGAGTGATTTTACTGACCGAGGGGAGGGGTTTTGCAGTTCTTTGTTGGGAGTGAGTGAGTGCAGTTATCCTCCGATGTCCAGCCATGTACATGGGGCAGCCAGCCTGGCTTATCTGGGGGCCAGTGTACTCTCACCAAACAAGACATCCTGGAAGCTCAGCCCCACTCCCAAGCATGTGATCTGTGGCTGAGTATGGGTTCTGAAAGGAAGAGAGCAAGAAGCATGGGGTCCTGAAGATGGGGCTCAGTAGCACCAAGGACACAGGTGGCACAGGCAAGAATCATCTCAACAGAGGCTCTGGGAGGAGGGGCGGAGGGCATGAAGGCAGAGTGCTCCTCTCGCATAACCAGGCTAGTTGACTCACTGTCCCAGCTGAGAACAGGGTCTGGAGGAAACAGTCCTAAGAGGAACTCTGCTGACACTTGGAGTTTCACCTCCAGGCGCCCCGACACCTCTTTTCTGTGGTTTACCTCCCCATACAAGACCATGAAGTTCATCCTGTGGCGACGTTTCCGGTGTGCCATCATCCTCTTCATCATCCTCTTCATCCTCCTGCTCTTCCTGGGCATCTTTGTCTACGCCTTCCCGGTGAGCATGGCTGCTGTGGGGAGACACTGACTTGGGAGAGTCCTGCATTTTCCATGTGTTCCCAGAGTCTGGTGGCAACCAGTGACCTGCTCCAATGAGGAGATAGAACCCAAGCTCTTGGTGTCCCCTATCCGGTAGGAGGGAGACAAAGCCTTGTCCCTAGGGAATCATTACTCATTGAGCAAGTACCTAAGAATGGGCTATCAAGGAACTGGCAGAAGTGGAGGGGTTGTATGACTTCCTGGAGAGATGGGAACAAGTGGCTAGCTTGGAGAGCCAGTGAGTTGACTGCAGTTGCTTACTCCACCACGTGAGACTCAGAGCCAGTTGCACACTGAAAAGCCCACCACACCATGGCTGGGAAAACTGTGTTCCTGGAGCTACCTGTATGACTTGCACAGGAAGCTCCACTGGTTGGAGAGGCTCTTCTTCCTAGTACTGTGTAATACTGGAGTAACCTTGGGGGGCAGACTTGTGAAGCTTGTAAGTTTCAGGAACAACCTGAGACTTGTAAGTTTTGTTTGCTTCCTGAACCTTAAGATCAGTTTGGGGGAAATTCACATAAAAGGAGGCTTAATCCAAGGCTGGAAAGGGAGACCATTGAAGGGTGAAGTGGAGCGTGCTGGGGAGGGAAGGAATGAGGTGGTGGAACAGAGGACAGCACAGTTCTCTGAAGACCTTGCTAGAGTTTGGAGAAAGTAGGAATGAGCAGGGACTGTATCTCGAACCCCTCACAGGAAGCATGCCTACTCAGGATACCTTACATCTGGTAAGAATCAACTGGCATCTGACCAAGAGATACCAGGGCCTCATCAGCCATACCATCCAGGGCTGCTTGGTACTTAGCTCCCTGGCTCTGTCTGTGGTGGTTGTGGGGCAAGCCTCTGCCCTCTGCCTCCTGGATCCTGTTGCCGTGCTTGCTGTACTGGGCAGGAAGTTGAAGTCAACTGACTAAGCTGCCTGAGGTCCTAGGTGGGTCCAGGCTGAGGGCTGAAGTTTGTACCATGTAAGGGGGTACTTTAAAGAAAGGAAGACAGCAAATACAGCGTCAGGGGTAGGTCTTCTCTGGAGTGAGGGTGGTCTTGCAAGTACAATGTCCTGTGGGCTGAGCTGCTACCAAAGATGACCTGGGATCAGTGCCTGGCAGCTGGGCCATCTAGGGCTATGGAGGTGAGGTAGAGGTATAGCGTCCCCCGCCTTTCTGGACTCTCAGGTAACCTTTTCTCACTTGGTATGGTCAGTTTCTACTCAGAGAATGGGGTGACTTGAGTAAGTAAGTTTCTGTGCTCAGGAGAGGAGGACCTGCCTGGGGACCCCAAGAGAGAAGCCGGGAGGCAGATGTCCTAGGTAATAGTTAGGACACTGACGATTACAGATGAGAGTTTGGAGGCAGAGCTGGTGTATACTTTGCTTCTCCAGGTATGGTCCAGTGAGCATCAGCTTCTAGGAAGCTTCTGGGATGCAGAGTTCTGGGCCAGCTCAGCAGGAAGCTGCCCTCTAGGACAGTAAAGAAGGAATAACCCCCTGTTGTAGGAAATGGATCATTGTTCTTGAACTTAGAAACATGGGTTCTACCAACTTCCCACCAACTTCTATGTGTGTGACCTTGTGTGTGGAAGGGGCTGGACTATGTGAGCCCCAGGCTTCTGATTGGCTCAGGTCAAGTTTGTTTGTCTTTTCGATTTGCTGTATGTTAAGCTGAGTCCTTTACTTAAGGGCCTGGAGGGCAAGAGCATGCCCCAGGTGCTGTCACCGCAGCTACTTCGGTGCCTACCCAGTCCTGTGAGGCCCATGAGTGGTCTTAGGTCTCAGAGCTGTGTCTGGAAGAAAGGCCAGTTCCTTCTATCCTGCGGAGGTCTTCCTGCTCCTGAAGATAACTGAGGGATACTTTTGGGTGTCTGAGCAAAGAGCCTCCTCTGATGCCTGGGCTCCAGTAGCTTCGTTCCCCTGCTTTCATTTTCCCTGAGTGTCTTCTTTTATGTACTGACCTCCCAGAGCAGCGTGTGGAACACAGGTGGATTCAGGCCAGGGTTTCAGGATCCAGGGGCCAGTAGGATTGGGCTATAGGCCTTCTGCTTGCAGTCCTGGATCCAGCCCAGAATCCCATCTTTGTCTGTCCATGTCTCCAGTCACCTGGCCTGTTTCATGAAGGCCGGGCCTGACAGCTCATCTGCTTTCAGCCAGGTGGGGCAGAAGGGCCTATTCTAGGCAGTGCAAGGGTACCGGCTTGTCAGACCACCCCCACTGTCTTAGAGAGTCCCCTAGGAGGGTTGAGTAGGAACTTCTGACTCCTCTGGCCCCTCTGAGCCTGCCAGGAGCAGGGCCAGATTGGGGCAGCAGAAGCGATTTGGCGGGGAAGGAGGGCCGGCTTTGTTTCCAGGGTTGGCTTTCCAGGCCTGTGCTGGAGAACATACTGTCCCAATTAAGAGCCTTGTGTTGTGTTTTTGTGTTTTCATGGTGTTTGGGAGGAGTGGTGGTGAGGGGAAGCTCCTGTCGGGCCTGTAGGAAGCACTTTGTGGAGGGTGACCACTCTCTAATGCTGGCCCATGTTATGGATTGTCCTATGGCCACCCTCCCCCCACTCTCTGGCTTTCTGGGCAGTGGTTTGGTGATGGATTAGCTCTGGGTCTCCCGTTTGTGCGTATGACAGTAGGGGCCTAGGAATCATGGAAATGGTCAGAGTCAGCTTGATGGATAAGAGTGTCTTAAGAGTAGTGTAGAGCCTGGCATGGATTGACAAGTGGCAAGGACAGGCTGCAGGCAAGGGATGAAGACCCAGGAGCCCAACTCCCTGCCTGCAGCTTTACTCCCGGCCCCAGTAACAATAGCTCCCACGGAACTTTCCCTGAAGGGCTGATGGTATGTCTCTGTCCTTGTCTCTTTCTCCTAGAATTATGCTGCCATGAAGCTGGTGAAGCCCTTCAGCTGAAGATGTCTACTATGGAGAAGGGTTGCTTCCTGGCCCAGGACTGGTTACTCCTCCATTCCTCTGGGGCCCGGTGGTCTTGCACATGCTCACTGAGTTGTTGGGAATAACCCTATTTCTATCATCTTTTTCTCCCCCAACCCAGCTCTGTTTTGGATGAACTCTTGAAGATCTCAGTATAAAGCAGACAGAACCACAGACTCTGTTACTATGTGTCTACAGTCCCTGAGTGAGGGAGATTATGTGGGTGGTAGGGGGTTATCTGGGGAGATGGGGTGCCAGCATTTTGGAGGCAGAAGCAGCTAGGGCTGGGGGCTTTGAGGCTTGATATCTGGTGCAACATCCGGTATCATCTGTCCCCTCCCTTCTGCAGAACTCCTCCCCCTCCTTCCCCACTTGACCTCTCCACCTTTCTGGTTCAGGTGAGAGACTCCACTGGGAGGATGGCCTGATCTGTCACACACACTTCTGCTGTTCCTCTCCACTGCTTCCACAACCTACTTAAAGTATCTGGCTGGATTCAGACACCTTTTCCTTGTGGGCTGAAACTTGGCCTTGGCATTGTTCTGAAATTTCCTGCGGGAACCAGACTAATCCTCAGGAGCAGCGGGGACTGCACTCCGAAAACGTAGAGCTGGAAGGCTTTGCTCCAAGGCTTCTGAAGAGAGGCCTCTGCCTCAGGGCAGGGAACGCTGGCTGTCTCTTCCAGTCACTGGAGGCTTCTCCTATTTCCTGCTGTGAGCTGGTTCCCCTGGCCCAGGGAGCTGGGCCAGGGAGGGATCCTCCACCATCCCCTCTACTATTCACCCCTCCCAGGGCTGTGAGATTCAGGCTGAGGCGCCACCTGATTGACATGATGGAGCTGGTACCCTGTTACCCTTGCTTCATGCTGGACCAAGAAACCCTGGCAGCCAGGCCCCAAAGGCTTGCTGCCTGAGCCTAAGAGGCAGAGACACGTGTCACCCAGAAAACAGAGCATAGACAGGGCTGCAAGCTCTTTGGGAAGGTCCCACCTAGTGAGGAGGCTTTGCTGGGTCCATTCTGTGTCCAACAGTGTGTGGCAGGAGGGATGGCAGCCTTTGGAGGAACCAGAGGAGAGGAAACAAAGCTTGCTCAGCCTGAGGATAGGTTAGGGAGCTTTGCTCTTAGGATAGCCTGAGGATTTTTGAAGGTGTGGAAGAGGAAGCTACCAGCCTGAAGGGATCAGAGACACAGTGGAGGGTAGAGCAGAGGTAGTTTCTGCAGACAGAAATTATATATATATATATATAATTATTATAATATATATATATTAGTTTAGATAAGGGGCCGGGTGGTGGTGGCACACGCCTTTAATCCCAGCACTCGGGAGGCAGAGGCAGGCGGATCTTTGTGAGTTCGAGACCAGCCTGGTCTACAAGAGCTAGTTCCAGGACAGGCTCCAAGGCCACAGAGAAACCCTGTCTCGAAAAACAAAAAAAAAAAAAAAACAACAAAAAAAGGAAAAGATATACAGTAAATAAGTAAGTTCATGTCAGCCCTTCCCCCCCACTCCCCATGCTATGCTGTAAGAAAAACTGTGGTCTGCCCACTGCTTTGAAAGAATCTGGAGGGCTACTGTGAACATTATTTATTTTTCTATTCTAGATGATAAGTAATAGAAAATCTACTCAGATGAGTAAAAAAAAAATCTCAATGGTTTCATAGAAATGGAGCCTATCAAAGAACAGGCTTCAGGCAAAGCTCGATCCAGCTTCACACATAAGGACTTGTCACCTTTCTCTGCTCTGCGCCTCTTGGGTTGGTTTCTGCTTGCCGTTTTGAAAGTTGGGCTTGAAGCTGCTTCCTGAGATCACACTAGTCATTAAGCAAATCTCAAACATGGGAGTAGGGTTGTGGGATGGATGGCCAGCGAACACATGTCTGGCCAACATGTATGATACTGAAATGCTTCATATGGCAGGCCTGGGTGGGCTCCATGATTGCTCCCAGTGAGTTGCATATGGCTCCCATAGGCTGAGAAAACATCTTCTCATGGGGAAAAGCTTCAGAGAGGCACACTGCTCTGGGTGTGGGAGGGTGTGAGACCTTCTTCAGGGCATAATGGCAACATTTGAACAGGGAGCGCACCTTGGAGCAGCATGGAGTCAGCTAGTCAGCAGTGGTTCCAGAGAAGAAGGGAGGGCCTGAAGGAAGGGCAAGGCCTACTGCAAAGACCTCTGTACACTAAGAAAACTGAACTTCATTCTGAGACGACAAAAGAACCTAGGAGGGTGCAAAGGTGAACTGACCTGGGTCAGAACCATGTGTTTAATAAGTAACTCTAGTTTTTCTCCTGGGAGATGAGTGTCCTCCAGGGACAGGGTAGCTTCAAGTATGTAAGCACTCTGGAGGACTGTCTGCTGGAGACAGTAGCTGGGGAGCGCACCTGTGTCTCAGTGTGACTTCAGGTCACAGAGGCCAAGCAGGATGCTAAGCTGTTGGCATTTGAAGGTTACACCAGAACACTGGCTCAGTAGTTCAAAGTAATTTACTCATTTGTGTAAGAAGTCACATACATGGAGTGGGGGCTGGAACTAGGCAAGGAGCAAGGTTTCATAAGATCTTCATGTATGAGGTATTGCATATGGAGAAGGAGGAACAGGCTGGCAGGTGCACTGAAGGAAGGGCCAGGAAAGAGAAGCAAAGGCTTGCAAAGACAGACCCTCATGGGACATGGAATCCTCACATGGTCAGGCTCAGGCACAGGCTGGATATGGTTCAGATCTTGGAACTGCTGTGGGAGGGCAGGATGCTCCATACAGTGGCTGGCCCAGGACAGGCCCTGCCCAGAACCTCAGGGATGAATAGGGTCACACAGTGTAATCTCCATACATGACCTGATATCCCGGGACTGTGGGATGGCAGATAATTCCCAAGTCACCCTGTACTTTCTGGTTTTATTTACTGCAGGTGGTGGGACTGTTTATCAAATCCCTTTGGACAAGTGGATTCAAATGCATTCTTGTATCTGGTACTGGGCTCTCTCTCCTTTTATAGAAAGTTCTAGAAGGTTTCTTCCCTATAACCGCACTTCACCCTCTCTTTTTTATCTATCATGATCAGACTGATCAAAGTAAAGCCACTGTCCTTGGCAATGACAGCTCTGGGAAGGGGTGATGTAATGAGGGAAGGTGGTGGGGAGATGAGGAAGGCTTGGGTATCACTAGGAAGGTTTTCTACCAAATAAAAGCACACATGGAGACAAATCTCCATCTTCTTGCTCTTACTCTTGTGGGAAAATGGAGTGATGGCATCAGTGGCTGTTGTCCTGTGACTGAGCTGGGCCAGGCCGGGAGCTGAGACACAGAGCATGGCAGAATGGAGGGGAGAGAGCCAAACCCTTAATCATCTGACTCTTGTACAGATGCCCTGCATGCAGGGTCACAAATTTCCACAGCTCAAGCCCCCGGTGGATGTGTTTCCTCCCTGCAAAGCCGCACTTACTCCTCAAGACCTGCTTAAACTTCCACCGCCCTCATAAGGTGTGCACTTCGTGTGTGAGTTGAGTGTGTGTGTGTGTATATATACAGTCAGGGGTTAACCACACTCCTATCTCTTTTTTTTAAAACAGAGTCTCTCACTGAACCTGGAGCTCACTGATTGGTTAGGCTGGTTAGCCAGTGAGCTGCAGGGACCTGCCTGTTTTCGCTTCCCCAGCACGAGGATCACCGACATGCACAGCCATGCCTGCCTGGTGTTTTAAGTGGGTGCTGGGAGGGAGCTCTGAACTTAGATCCTGTGCTTGTGTGGCAGGCATTTTGCCCACTGGGCCATCTTCCCAGTTCCTATTATACACATTATATATTACAATATTTTCCCCACAGATGTAGTCAAGCGTTTTATTCTAATAAAAGCAGGGCAGTGCTGTAGTTTCCTCGTAGTGTGTTACCCTCCAGCAAGTGATATCTTTCCCAACTCATGCAGAGGCACCACCTAATCCTTCCCAAGCCTCTACCACCCTTCCAGTTGTCTTGACTATTACTTTATATAGGAGGCACAGCCCACCGTGGGCAGGAGCATGCCCTTGGCAGGTGGTCCTCAGCTTTCTAAGAAAACTGACTTGAGTATAAGCAAGCATGTCAACAAGCAAGTGGCATTCTTCTGTGATTTCTGTCTTAGTTCCTGCCCCAAAAGATTTTATTTATTATATACAGTGCTCTGCCTGCATGTATGCCTGCAGGCCAGAAGAGGGCACCAGATCTTATTACAGATGGGTGTGAGCCACCATGTGGTTGCTGGGACTTGAAATCCAGACCTCTAGAAGAGCTGTCACTGCTCTTCTCCTCTCAGCCATCTCTCCAGCTCATCTAAGTGGCTTTTTAGTCAGTGTTTTATCACAGCAACAGGAAGGAAGCCAGAACCGGGGCCTTATGCCTCAAGGGTGATGGTGGGTCCTGTACTTCTCTCTGCATGGTGCTGACCAAGGTTCTCACTCTGCTCTTGTGTCCACTGCCCAGGCATGAAGCTGCACATGGAAGTGCACCAGAACCCTGTCTTTCCAGACGCCTGCACTCATGTCAGCAGAGCTGGTGCTGGCACGCCAGTATCCCGCAAACAGGCTGCTTCTCAGCCCAGTATCAGGGCTTCTGCAGGATTCTGCCCAGCCACCTGCCTCCCTGAAGTGCAGAGCCCCGCCTTTTGCCTTATCCTTTATTCTCTGCACCCTGTCCCTGGGCTCCAGTCCCGCCTAGTTTCTAACTTCCTTCCCTGCCTCAGGAGGGAGTGAGACTCACCTCCCATTGCCCCTGGTACTCTGCCCCGCTGGCCCTGACCTCCAAAGCACAGCGCTGAGATGGCTACAGACTGTTGGTCCACAGCATATCTCCAGGGCTGGATCTCATATCTACCTTCAGTGGGTCCTCTACTTGTTTTACTGATGGGATTTTTCTTGGGGCTGACTGCAAGTTCCTTCAGCAGCCAGGCTCTAAGAACCCACTGAAGAGGACTTTGTGTTTTGAAATTCTGTCAGTTTGCAACACTGGAGATCATTCTGGTAGCAAAGTGGGGGGGGGGGTCTCACCATTAAAAATGAGTTCAGACAAAGGTATGGCTTCTTGTATTCCTGCCTCTGCTGTTTTTAAAGATTTTCAAGGAAGATTCTACATACATGCATACCTACACAAACATGTGAACACACAAAACACTTGTACACAAACACATATGCAAACACACATGTACATACATTAGCACAATCATGTAATACAAATATTACTTATACAAATAGGTACACACACAAATACACAGATAAGCATACAAAACACCATACATGCATATACATAAACATACAAATAGGTATACTTGCAAATGTGAAACACAAATACGAATGCATACACATGTATACAGTATACATGCATGCACATATGAGCATGTATTTGCAAATACACACCAAAGGCATATATGAAACACATATATATGCATACACAGAAGCATGTACCCACAAACGTGCCCATGAAGATTCACGTCACATAGACACATACAAACACATGCACTCACACACACATCGTTTTCTACTTCTGTCTGGTCTGGTGTGGACAGTTCCAGCTGGGCAGACAGGAAGGTGAGCAGACCAAGAAAGCACTGCTTCTCCCCTTTGTGCCCCAGCTCTGGGGACCTCAAGTTTGTTGCAATTGTCTCTTCATGTGTTTCATAAATGTGGGATTATGGGATTTCCAGAGGAACTAGGTGGGTATCCCCTACCTGGGAGCTGGTGACAGCCAGGGCATTGCGAGGGTTCACCTGGCTCTCCAGTTCCCTCCTCACTGAAGGATACTGAGGGTCGGTAGGCTGTGGCTATCTTGATCTGTGCTCTGGGGAAAGAGTGCCCACTTAACTCCTCCCTGTGGCCTGGCTTCTGTGTTTGTCCTTAATTTCTTGCCTTTGTCCTTGAGCGTGCCCCGCCCCCGACAGATGAGGTAGATGTGGGCAGAGACTGTTGTGTTGTGAGAGACAGAGGCAGACAGATAGAAGGAGAGTGACAACATTCCAGGAGGGAGTCCAGGTGCCTGTGAGCTGGAGCTCAGGTGGCTCATTCCACTGGTGGACAGAGCCAGTTCCTCTCTGTCTTCTCCACTGTCTCAAAATATGGGAGAAAAGGAGAAAGCAAGCACAGGACATGGCCTGTGTAAGCCCCACACTCAGGTAGGCTGGCCTGACACCCCACTTTCCTAACCCAGCTGACTGGGGGCTCCCTAGGGTTCCACTTTCTTCCACTGGGGCTGTGTGTGTGTATGGGAGAGTATTTTCTGCTCTCTGAGATGTCAGGAGCTGACCCAACCTCTGTCCCTCATGCTGGGCTTGGACCCACCTGTGCCCTTGCCTGGCTCAGGCCTAGGCAGGAAACTGTTTTGTGATGGTTCAGCACCTAGTCCTGGGAACTTTCAAAAGCTCAGTTTTCAGACTTGATCAAGAACAAGTGGTCAAAGACCAAAGTCTACAAGAAAATCATATACAGGAGTGGGTCCATTTTTACACACACACACACACACACACACACACACACACACACACACACACACACGGTTTTGGGGAAACAATCACACTCAGAATAGAACCACATACATAGACACAAACATACATAGTAGGACCATTCCCATGCACACAGTGGGACCATTCCCAGGCACATAGTGGGATCATTCACACACACAAGGGTGGTAAGTCTAAATGTTTTCCACATTAGTTTTGCCCTTACCTGATTGGTCCTTCTTATCAGGCTCACCCCAGAGAGGAGAAGGGAATCAAAAGATGTCTTAGACAAAGGGAACAGGAAAGGACAGCACTACCTGAAACTCCAGGGACCATACCCTTTTGGACCTCCCCAAAAGTGAAGATGCAGCTGGCTGGCTCAGGGACATGTCCAGTAGGGATGGATGGCTTAGGAGTACTCCCACAGGGGATTGGCTGGCGCTGGAGCATTCTCCAGCATCCCCACTGGAGAATGGCCAGCGTGGGAGCACTATTACTGGCAGGTGGATGGCTTGTGAACATCTTCTCTACAGGCTGGCTGGTTTGGGAGCATCTCCACTGGGGTCCGACTTGGGAGTAATCTGTTACAGGGACCCAAGTGCCAGAGCAGTGTGGCACAATTCTTCTAGGGCCAGGGGATCACCAGCTGGAAGATGCCAGGCTACAGAGCTTCTGGGGTATGATGGTTAATGACAGGGTACCTGGCGCCCTAGACATAGTGATCTGTGTCCTGTTTGACAGGCCTCCAAACAGAATTCCAACCTTGGGAACAATGGTGGCCCTCCCTTGGGAGTGTGAGGACTCCACTGATGAGCCTGTCACAGGTGCTTGTCATGCCTTTACAGAGATGCTCTGGGATCCTCTGGGTGCCAGAAAAGACTGGAAAGGCGAGGGGCTCCTTTCTTCTGAGGGTGATGGAGACACCAGGAAGTGCTGGACATGGGGAAGGAGCTGGGGCAACCCCTGATGTCTGAGCCTGAACTACCACCACCCTCATCTCCTGCAGTGAGTCCAGTGTGACCTTGTTTCACAAGATTCTGTGAGCACCTCAAACATGCTGCAGATCCTGTAGACAGACCCACCTGTGGCGTCGGTCAGCTATGGCTGGTCAGGGTCTTTATTGACCTGATCACAGGCAGACACAAGAGGATCAGGCACCCTGAGCTTTCCCTCTGAGCATGTGTGCATGTGTGTGTTTTCCACTGTCAGCCAGAACACACGCTGGAAAGGCAGGCATAAAAGAGTGCATGGATGTGGCCATCATCAGGGATAAATTAATCCCAGACATGTAAAGTGCTTGATTTCCTCATTCTCAGTTCAGCTGCAAATTCAATTATGACTCTCTGCCAGCTACTGAAATGAGGGGACAAGGAAGTACGTGGCTAGGCCTGGAAAATGGGGCAGGGCAGGGGACCCTTCTGGATCTACCTCCTTATCCCCCCTGCTGTTGTCCCAGATCCAGGAAAGAGTGGCAGACATTCCCTAGCTCCCCAGTCAGCACACTCTGGCCTAGAGGCCTGGGGGAGTGTGGAAGTGGAGGAGACAACAGACAGAGAAATCTGGCCAAGGCTCCCTATGGAGGCCTGGGGGGCCCTGGGGGCTGGTGAGGCCTGGCAGCTCATATGTTCACCAATCAGGGAGGGAAACATGGGTCTCTCAGATGGAGTATATTGTCTCCCTGGAACTTCCCAGGGGCCTCTGAGGGGTCTGGTGAGAAGGGTCTGGTTTTTCTTCAAACTCTCCTAGACCAAGGTCTTAGTCTACAAACAGGCCTGGGGGAACTTCTTAGCTCAAGAATGTCCCTTAGAGGTCAGACTGTCCCTGTGGATCCCCTTTCTGTGGATTGTGTTCCCGCCTGCCCTAGTGTAGGAAGGGCTGCATTCCCTCTCTGACAGAGGACTGGAAATGGGGAAGCATGGATAGATTGATGGAAATAGTTTCCTTTTTTTTTTTTTTTGAGTGAAGAGTGGGTGGTGTAATAGATTAAGTAAAATGCTGCAGATTCCCAAATGGCTACAGCGGGTCCCGAGACCACGCTGCAGGTCCCGAGACCACGCTGCAGGTCCCGAGACCACACTGCAGGTCCCGAGACCACGCTGCAGGTCCCGAGACCACGCTGCAGGTCCCGAGACCACACTGCAGGTCCCGAGACCACGCTGCAGGTCCCACAGGTCCCTGAGCGGCAGTGGGCAATAGGCAGCTGGTTCTGAGAGCAGTCAGTCCCAGGCAGGGATGGTGCAGTTCCCCAAGTAGCTGCAGGCAGGGAGCTGCATGGTGGGTGAGAGAACTTGATGGGGCAGCCAGTCTCATGAGGAAAGACAGACAGACAGGCATGCCATGAAACCATGCCTCAGGGCTCCAAAGGTGGCTGGTCCTGGGCAGGGAGCCACACAGCAGGCAAGAGACAGAGACATGAATAGGCACGCCATGCAGAGTGAGGTTGGATATTTATTTAGTAGGTTATGGAGGGGGAAGGGGAGAAGGGGAGAAGGAGAGAGAGAGAGAAACAGAGAGGGGGTAGGGGGAGAAGTGGGGAGAGACAGAAGCTGCCTCTTTAAGAGGGAGATGGAAAAGGGATTCAGGCTGGAAACTAAAGATCAGCTTGCCTCTGCAGACTGGGTGAGGGAGTGGGTATGGCTTATCTCTTAAAGGAACAGAGCAAACCATTACAGGTGGGTTTTGAGTAAACATTAGAGACAGTGAGGCTCTGAGAAAGGAAAGTGGAGGACAAATGGTCTTAGTGATCTTGACAGGGAGTTGCTAATAAAGACTAAAGTCCCTGGAGTGAAGTTCTCACTGGGAAGGCCTTGAAAGCAGGGGAGACCTCAGGGTTCTTGTAGACCTAACTTTGGCCTCATTCCTGAGAGCTCAGATTGCCCCAAGAATGAGATCAGAGCCCAAGGAACACCTCTAAACATGAAAGGCAGAAGGTGGGAGCAGGGAGGAGTAGGGACTGGGATTCAGGGAGTGTAGCTGTGGGTTGCTGTGGCAGCCCCTAGGCTAGGTATAGGACAGCTCCATCTTGTATTCCCCTCTCCTCTCCTGTCGATGTGAGGTAGACAACCTCAGGGAGGAGAAGAGGCCAGTGAGCTTCCAGAAACCCAGCCTCCTTTACCCCAGTGCTGCTTTATTTGTGGGTGAAGGTGAAGCTGGAGGTCCATCTCCCTGCAAAGTAGATAGGCCTTAGAAGGAGCCCTGGCTCCTTTGAGCCAGTATTGCACTGGGCACTCTGGCTCTTTAATTGGCATTGGCAATAGGTAGCCATTGTTTCTTTCTTTCTTTCTTTCTTTCTTTCTTTCTTTCTTCTTTCTTCTTTCTTTCTTCCTCCCTCTCTCCCTCCCCATTTCTCCCTTCTTTTCTTTTCTCTCTCTCTCTCTTTCTTTCCTTTCTTTCTTTCTTTCTTTCTTTCTGTTTTTCAAGACAGGGTTTCTTTGTAGCTTTGGAACTGGTTCTGGAACTTGCTCTGTAGACCAGGCTGACCTTGAATTCACAGAGATCCTCCCGTCTCTGCCTCCTGAGTGCTGGGATTTAAGGCAAGTGCCACCACTGCTAGCCAGGTAGGTAGCCATTGTTTTAATTTGTTTGTTTTTGAGACAAGCTCTCTAGCCCAAGTTAGCCTCAGACTCCCTGTGTGACTGAAGATGTCCTTGAACTCTGGATTCTCCTGTCTTCTGCTCCTAAGGGCTGAGATCACAGACTTGCACCTCCACACCCCATTTTGAAATAACTGTTTTAAGTCCCGGTTTTCAGATGAAAAATATAAAACTCAAAGGACCAATGTGCAGAAGTGGCACTGGCCCCATGACAGAGGCAGTGTTTGCCTTTCCTTGACAATGTTTATGGAGTAGCTGCCATGCTCTGAGCTGGAGCTAATGGAGGAAGCCTTGCCTGTATAAAAAAAGGCTCCAGTCATGGTGCCTGAGAATGGGGACTTCAGGTGGAGGCTGAGTAAGCAATAGGTGAAAAGAGGAAGCCAGGTGAGATTTTAAAATGGGCTGTGTGTCTTTCTCTGAGATGACTGCCTTTTCAGAGGGTGGCTGAGATGAGAGCCATATCAACCTGAGAGTGTATTCGCAGCAGAGGTTCTGTGCAAATGACCCAAGAAAAGCAGAGGCTTGGGCTGTGGCCCCTGTCTCTTGTGTAATTCACCTTAACCTTCTGGACCAGTAGAACCTGTGGGTCTTGCTTGTCAACTTGATGGGATTTAGAGTTACCATGGAAACAGATCTTTGGCCCTGTCTGTGAAGACATTACCTAGATCATGGAGTTCATGGAGGCAGGAAGACCTCCCCTGTGTGGACAGCACCATCCAGTGTACTGTGTGGACAGCACCATCCGGTGTACTGTGTGGATAGCACCATCCAGTGTACTGTATGGACAGCACCATCCAGCACACTGTGTGGACAGCACCATCCAGTGTACTGTGTGGACAGTATCATCCAACGTGCTGCGGTTTCAGACTGAATAAAAGGGAGAAGCACCAGCATTCACCTCTCTGCCTCATAATTATGAATGCCATGTGACCAGCTGCTTCAAGCTCCCACTGAGATGACTTCCTCACCACGATTCACAAAGTAACCAATTAAGCCAGAGAAGGAGTCTGGGCTCTATCTTATGGCTTTGGTTGGTCTTTGCTGGGACCCATGTGGATGTCCTCATCCACTCTCGGCTGGAATGGTGGCATGGGCACAGAGCTCCTTGCCTGTCTCCATTCCCATGATTGGCTGCCTGGAGCCCAGCCGAGGCTCTGGGAAGTGCTTTAGAAGTTGACACTTCATTGCCCACTCTAACCCTCCCTGGGGATTTGGACAACATACTCTTTCCAGATGGGCAAGGGAAACTATTTATTTTATTTTTAAAAATAGTTTTTATTAGGTTTTGTCTTATTATAAAAATAATATATGTTCATTATAGAAATCTGAGAAAACATCTAGCAAAGGGCAGAGCATAAAATAGCCACTAATCCCATTGCCCAGAAGAACTATCACTGGCACTTAATTCTAGAATTTCCCACAGATAACATACATGGTAGTAGCCTGGGGTGGTGGACCCACCTGTAAACCCAGTGTGCTGGTGTCAGAGACAGAAAGTTTTGAGTTTGAGGTCAGTCTGGGCTACATGGGGGGACCAAGCAAGCAAGTTAGTCTCTTCCCTTAGAACCTGTTTTATTAAATACTGAACAGAGTGGGCTGGCATGGTGGCATACACCTTTAATCCCAGCACTCAGGAGGCAGAGGCAGAAGCATTTCTGTGAGTTGAAGCCAGCTTGGTCTACATAGTTCTAGGCCAGCTGTGGTTACATAGTGAAGCCTTGTCTCAAACAACAACATAATGAATAGATTATGAACCTTTATAATGTATAAGATTTAAAGACTGGCAGTAAAGCCAATATCAGTTTCCACACCAGTAGTTCAAGAATTAGACTGTTTCCTGTCATTTATTTCGCATTTCTGGGACAGATAGTATTTCTACACCATAGCAATACCCCTGTATTTTAGAGTTCCCTAGAATGGTCCTCCACAGTCTACTTCCTTTCAGAAGGACCCATTATTCTGAATTTTATGTTTAACATTTTACTACATCCCTTTAATTTTACCAGCATATGTGGGATGATGGCTAGTTTAATTGTCAACTAGCCACACCTAGATTCACCTGGAGCATCAGTGAGGGATTGTCTAGACTATCTTGGCCTGTGGACGTGTTGTCTGTGGGAGGAAGCCTTGATTAGTTGGTGTGAGAAGACCCAGGCTGAGAGTGAGCAGCACCATTCCCTAGGTCTGGGAGCTGGACTGTGTGTGCGTAGAGAAAGCTGGCTGAACCCTAAGCCACATGCATTTCTCTTGGCTCCTGACCACGGTTTCAGGTTCTTGCCACCTTCCCTTCCCTGCTACAATGACTGGGACTAGGAACTGTGAGCGAAAATAAACCATTTCTCCACTAGCTTGCTTTTTGTTAGAGTGTTTAATCACAGCAACAAAAATTAAACTGGACTGTAAGCACCAACAAAGGAATGATAACGAAATTGTAGTATGTTTCACAGTGCAATTTTATCTAGTCATGAAGAATGAAATTATGTTATTCCCACTCACACAAAAATCGATGCAACTAGAGATAGTCCTAGTAAGTAAATTAAATCAGACGCAGAAAAATAAATCCTGTGTGTTTTCTCTGTTGTGCTTCCTAGATTTTATGTAAATACATAGAATCGTATGTATGCGACATGAAAGTAGAAGCGACACTGTATAGGGGATCAATGTGACTGCCAAAGGCGAGAAAAGGAGGGTGGGGGATGGGAAGATTATGTACTTGTGTATATGAACATGTCTGTTCAGAATTTAGTCACTACATACAGTGAATTGATACCAACAGTCAAGAGGGCTGATGAGATGGCTCAGCTGAAAAAGTGCTTGTCCTACAAATCTGAAGACATAAGTATGAATCCCAGTACGAAAAATTGGGCATGGCAGTCAGCATCTGCAGCCCCACCATTCAGAGATGCTACAGGAAACAGAAACAGGGGATCCCTGGACCCCATCAGCCAGCCAGTCTAGCCAATCACTGAGTTCCAGATTTGGAGAGAGACCCTGTCTCTAAAACATTGAGGGAGGTACCAGATGTCATTCTCTGGCCTCCATACCCGTTCATACACAATCACATGAACATATGTAAACATACATATATTTAGGATGCTGGTCTCTTCTCTCTAAGCTGGTCAGATCCCACAGCCTGATGAAAGTAGACTCACCCCCCATCCCCACCCCACACCCCCACATCCCCTCTTTCTTTTGGACAGAAAATTAAGAAGCCTGTTGTGCTGGCCTAATGTGTCATAGACCTGCCCAGGGCCTGCTCCTCCATGCTTGTCATGTAGGCTAGCCTTGACTAAATCACATGGTATGGGAATTTCCGCCATCCCCTGAAAGGGTGCAGAAGGCAGGTGCTTTCCTCTGTTCTGGGGACTTCCCTTCAGGCTTTTTCTTCTCTGCATCCCCATCATCCTGCCCACTATGCTCTTGTTCTTCCTGTAAACCATCCTCTCCATGACCAGTATACCATTTGGAGTGGTCTGAGAATGCAGGCCTAGAACTTCATAGATAGTCCAGGCTGCCTCGTGCTGTAGGGGATCCTTCAGAGTTCTGGGACGACAGCCGTAAGCCATCATGCCCAAGACGTTTCTTCTTAAACTCCATGGCAGGAAGCCTGCATGATGCTGACCTGTGGAAATGTGAGCGTGTGTGTCTGTAAGAGACTTTTATGACAAACTGTTCAGCTTTCCTCCCTGTTCCAGAGCGGTTTCACCCCTCCACCTCCCCTTCCTCTCATTTACTCTCTCCTGCCAGTGAGTGCCCCTGCCTGACCCTCATTAACTCGAAGTGTAAAAACTGTCTGCAGCCTCCTACCCTAGATGGAAGGTGGGGGCTGGGGCCAGGCGCTGCTCCCCCCTGGAAGTTCAGAACTCTGTGGTTTATGGCTTGGCCCTATAGAACAGGCTGGGCTTGTTACGGGATGGCCCCGAGGCTCTTCAGAAACCTTGTAAGGAGGGAGCGTTTCCCTGGGAAGCCTAGGGATCTTTCTCCTTGCTCCTCTGAAGCCAGCAGGACTGCCCAATAAGGTTGGGCAAGTTGCACATCGGAAGGGCCCCAGTCTTAATAACAATGAGGTGGATGGCAGCCCCTCCCTGGGTTGTGTAGGATGGAATCCAAGTAGCTGCAAGTTAACAGATACCTTCTTTGCCTCCCTTTTCTTATGCTCAGCTCCACCTGGGGTGCTCCTGTCTCCAGGATCTCTGACTCCACTTTTGCATGTGAAAGAGGGGATTGTTAATTTAACACTACATAGCAAGGGGAAACAGTACAGAGGGGAACTTGGTTCTGGCTTAAAATGTCTAAGTTTTGTAGGCTCAGAACCTTATGGGGGTGTTTGTTGAGATGCTAAAGATGTGCTGGACCAGGCAAGGGCCGAGGAGTGGGATCAGGACCTCTGAGTGGTGCCTGTCCTTAGATGAGGAGAGGGCCTTCCAGAGTGGGATGCTAACTTCCCATGCAAAGACAGGCATACTCCTCTACAGTCCAGGGCTCCTAGAGGCCACCAGAGTGGGACATAGGACCTCCTGCTCCCTTGGCTTCTGTCCTGGAGGGCTTGGTGGTTGGTCTGCTGCCCTCCCTCAGGCAGCCTAGCAGGGCAGGCAGAGGTGTGTGGTCATGTGTTGGCAGGGGACCAAAGGAAGCCAGGAGTCAGAAAGGACCGAGGTTAGTGGCAGGGAGCCCAGCCTGGCCTTGCTCAAGGAGACTTTGCTTTTTTTTTTAGTCAGAGAGAGCCACAAGCGGTCTTGGTGAGTGTGGTTGGGTTTATGTAATGTAAGCACCTAGGCACACAGTGTTCTACCTACTGTTGGGGACAGGTGGGGGCCTTGTGCTGACTGTGAGAGGCAAGTAGAGGTGTCTTCACAATTCTCTCTCATCTCCCCACGTGAAGGCTGCCCAGCCACCATTCCCACACAAGGCCTCCTGAGCAGGTCATGTGTGGTGAGAGGCCCCCAACTGCTCCTTCTGCCCTCCCTAGCTTTGAAGACCCACAGCATCCTTAGGGAAAAGGAAGAGGGGCTGGAATGGTGGGGACAGAGCTTTGTGCGTCTCCAGCTCTAGTCCAGGCAAGCATGTGTGTCAGTGAAACTGAGCTAGGGGTAGATATACCAGCAACCCTGCTAGGGTCTGTCCCTGGGATCTTTGCTGGCTCCTAGTAGTACTAGCGTTCTGCAGTGAAGTGGGCTGCCTGGGTGGCCCTCAGCTGCTCTGGGCTGCACCTCTATAGGCCTCACTTTATCATGGTTGTCCCTGCCTAGGCCTTCCCTGATCCCTGTGGTGGCAGTGCCATGACTTACTCCATTGCTGACCTGTTCCTTGCCTGCCAGGGTAAAAATAGATGTTTCCATGCGGCTACCTCAGCAGCATCAACTTTCTCCCACTTGAGCACCAGCCAGTGCTGGGCTCAGAGCTCAGAGCTCAGAGCACAGATTGCTGGGCCAGGCCTGGCATCACAGCCTGCCTTGCTCTGGAGCCAGACTATTCATGAATGCCTCGTTGTTCGGGAAGGTGACCCTGGGTGTCCTGCCTCAGGCCTGAGGCCTGCCCTGATCACCTCCAGATCTCTGGACATTCTCTTTGCTCCCTCAGCTTCTATCCCCCTGGGAGGTGTGGGAACCTCCATGAGTTTGTGCCTTGGGCAGTAGATCCAATGCTCCATCTACACCCTGCTATCACTGTCTTGACTGAAGGCCTTCACATTTTATTTTGTCCTTGGTTTTGTGGCTTATATAGCTAGGGTCTGATGGAGGAGGCAGACTGCCTCTGCAGAACTCCATCTTTGACAGGGGAGTGTAGCCTCTCCTCTATTGAACCCATGGGCTGGAGACAAAGGCAGGAGAAGCCCTTTGGATCTGCACTGATGGGGAGACAGAGTCTTATCCCTTGTGAATCCCTTGGTGACACGTGTGAGAGGCTTCTTTCTTACTCTTAGGGACCCTCTGTCTGAAGGCAGCCTTCTTGGAACTGGATGTCTCCACATAAGCACGGCAAGGCTATTGTCCTCAGAGAACACAGATTCTGAGGAAGGACAGTGCTCTCAGTGAACCCACAGTCATACGGTGGAGACGTTTGTCCTAAGGGACAAATGGCTGGATAGGTGTGTGTGTGTGTCTGTGTGTGTGTGTCAGGGAGTCTCAGCAGGCATGGTTTCCCTAGGAGCAGGGAGGAAGAGCTCTGGTGGGGCCTGGCAGGGAGGAAGGAGAGAGAGGAAAGGAAAGCAGCTGTGCTCCATCAGAGGCAGGCTGGACTCAGGGAGGGGTGCTGGGACAGCCAGGGGACTCTTAGTGGGCTCCGCGAGTAGTGTAGTGCTGGGCTGCTCCACACTGGCAGTCCTGGGAAAGGAGAGCAGCCTGCAGACAGGGCCAGGCAGAGGTGGGGAACACAGCTAGCCTCGGGACAGAGCCCCTGCTGGAGGTCCCAGGCATTCACACCCATGGTGGTGTTCTCCAGGAGTCCCCAGAGTCAGGCTGGAGGCCAAGGAAGATAAATGGGATGGGAGCAGCTCTGCCTGAACCATTAATGTGCCAGGTGGCTTCCAGGAGACGACATGCTCAGAGCCGAACTAGAGAATGCTCTGTGTGGCCTTCTGTTGGCCTGCTAGGGGTCCATTGCTCCAGAGCCCTCTGTAGAATCTTCCGGTAAGAAAATCCCTAAGAGGGACTCCCTGTGGAATAGGTAAGGGACTGCCCCACCCTCTGAGGAGCTGTGACAACAGATGGTAGAGATCAGGTGCCACGGAGCCAGTCCTCCTGCGTGGGTGTGAGTGCTCCACTTCTGGAGTCCTCCCTCGCTGCCTGGAACTGGAATGTGGGCTTTGTGAATGCCTCCTGGATCTCCCTCTGGCTGGCTGGGGCAGTCAGCCAGGTGGTACTCATGCCAGAGGCAGCCAGGCTTTGAGGAAGCTTCCCACAACCCTTTCACCATGAGAATGTTGGCCGGAATCTTGAGGGAGCACCCCTCAGGTGGTCTGGAAGGAGCATACACCATTATGGTCAGAGGCAGTGTCCACATCTGTGTTAGACAGGGCTGTGGGCAGTTCTCGGTCAGCTTCAGCCAGTCCACAACCTAAAACCCCCATAAAATCAGTATGAGAGGCCTCAGGAGGGAACAGTGGACCTCACACGTGTAGACAGGGGACTTTGTTTAGGACACTGAGGCTTAGGGTACGGACATGGTCACCCGGTGGGGGGTGGGGTGGAGCTGTAGTCTTTTCACCTGTCTGGCTACTAAAGAGGAGGTCTAGGGGAATGTGGAGAGAAGCCAGGGCTCAGTGGGGTGCTAAAAACAGTGCTTTTACATTAGCAGTACATCTGTGTCTGCCCAGGGGAGGTAGAACTAATGGTCTCAGTCATGGGATCCTCTATGGTCTGCTTCTCTAAGAAGGTAGCATCCTTCCCACAGAATCCAGGGCCAGACCTGGGCTGGGCACAAGCCACCCCTCAGGTGGAGCGGTGGGTCGTGTGTTGGACATTAGTAGGGTGGGGAAGGGACACAATGGGGTGTAGCAGGGCATAGGCCTATACTCTGTCATTGCCAGACCCACTGAGCTGCAACTATGGTGTCAGGCAGCAGGAGGGAATACAGCCCAGAAGCAAAAACTGAACAGTACCACCAATATAGCATCCTGCATCAGGAATCTATGTCTCTGTGAAGTTTCTCAGTCCTGAGCAGTGACAATGGGCCATGCCTAAAGCTGTACAGGATCAGTGCCACCTTCTCAGGGCAAGACAGAAGTCCTCTCCTTCACCCTGGCTGGCCACTGCCTTCAGGTCTTCAACCACCACAGCCTCACACATGGATTCATCTTTCTCATCCCTTGCAAAGCAGTTCTTGGGGAGAGCGGCACCCCACCCTCAGTTCATCTACTGGGACCCCTGAGGTCAGAAACTGCCTAAGCCTGCATGGTGAGGTGGGGGCAGGTGGTAGGCAGGTCTCCTGACATGTGGCTCTCTGGGCTGGCCAGCCTGTGTCATTTACTCATTGGGCCACCAGATGCTGAGCTAGGAGTGGGCACCAGGAGAGGAACGAAGGAGACAGACTAGAGCTGAGCCAGCAGGTGTCCTGGTGCCCTGCAAAGGAGAGTGTGGTCTCTGCTGGAGGATGCAGTCCCTAGGAAGGCTGTGGAAGAACTCTTGAACTGCCCTGGTCCCATGGGATGAGTGTGAGATCCTGGTGAGGTAGGATGAGTGGGGTCCTGGTGAGGCAGACTCTTCAGGTGACAGGAGGGGACCTGTGTGTGCTTGTGTAAGGGTAGTCAGTGCTCAGCTCTCCCTTGGGCCGCTGCGCCCCCTCCCCCACTGCTCCAGGACTGTGGACCTGACTTCTTGCTGACCCTGAAGGGCATCCCCAGGCTGAGGACATACTCAGGGGTTTCCTTTGCATCCCTCTCCACAAAGGCACTCAGTCCTGCTTCCTTCTCCTTTCCCCTCTCTTCCTTCCTCCCCTCACCTGCCACTCACCTCCATCCCAGTACGTGTGGAGACACTTGAGGGAACAAGGCTGAGGCAAGAGAAAGAAAACTGCCTTCATAGGGCCTAGCCCACAACTGGGTGGAAACCTGGATCTCATTAACACCCCAGTCAGGGACCAGCATGGGGGTGTCTGGCCTCCCTGTCCTCCCTGCAGGGACTGGGAGGGGCAGGGCATGCTGGGAGAGGAAGCTTTGTTATTGGGAGCAGATGGGAGGGGGCAGGGAGGAGAGAGAGAACTGGCTCAGAGCAGGACTGATGAGTAGGACACCAGAGGACTAGAAGACCCTCCTCCCAACCTCTGGGGTTCAGAGTCCTTCACAGGAAGGCCCTGGTCCTGGATGTGCTGTTCAGGACACTGCAAGGGTGCAAGGCACATTTGAGCATGGACCAGACATACGGAAGTCAGTGTCTACTGGACCAGAGTTGACACTGTGTGTAATGGGAACAGAACGGGGTACCATGTGACAACAGTGTTGGGGATGTCCTGCTCAACCCATTTTACAGGGTTCAGGGGGTGTCAAGTTGAAGAATATCCTCCCCAGGTCATCTACTGCCCTCAGAAAAACTGTGGCTTTGGGAAAGAGCTTACATCGGAGACCTTGTTTAGAAGCTGTTGAATTCTGGATCGCAGTCCAACAAAGGTGCCCCAGCCCCTGCCTTTGCTCTCCATGGTGCAGCTGAGTGTGAGCCCCACATCTGTCCAGGAAATGGGCTTGGCCTGAGCGGGGCAGCCAGGACGGTTGGCGTCTGGCATGGGAGTCTCTGCCCTTTAGTGCCCACTGACTTAGGATCTTGAGGAGGAGGCCAGGCTGGAGGTTAGGGCCAGGGTTGACTCCAGCTCCTTAGCCAAGCACTCTTCCCACAGAGCCCGGCTGCTCACAGCCCCAGCTACACTTCCTGTGCCACATGGTGTGGACCTGTATTCCTCCTCCAACATTTTAATTAGATCGTGTGCTCATTAGACGCTCAAATGCCTTCCAGACACCCTGCAGCTGCTTGGGCCCTCCCAACACCTGCCCTGCCAGCTGGGCCTCCCCCACACCTGGAAGCCATTGAACCTCCAGCCAGCCAGACCCTTCTGATGTTGGATCTTCCTGTGGCTGCCACCAGAGAGAAGCAGAGGTTTGCTGAGGAAGGGTGGGGACCTTAAGAGATCAACTTCTTTAATACCGTCATGAGGAAGAGAAGAGAAGGGCAGTTTGGCCACAGCACAAGAGAAAGAGATCTCAGGTACCCTGCCTGACTGCTTCAAAGCAGTCTGGGGGTGGGGGGGGGTCAGTGAGTGTTCCTTGAGAGCCTCCCCAGGGCCCAGTGTATGCTGTGTGAATTAGGCAGAGGGGACAAGCAGCTCTGATCTCAGCAGTGTCCAAGAGAAGCCGGGTCAGGGTGTTGGCCCAGGCTTGAACTTAGGTTGCTTCTGATTGACCATGATTCTCCTTGTAGGTCTGCTGAGTTGTACCAACCGGAAGGTCCCTGGTCTTATGGAACCAGTGAATATACTCAACTTTTGTTCTAAATGTTTCTGAGAGACAGGGTAAATACAAACTTTTCTAACCCCTAGGCTGACCCCGAGAAGGGGTGTTGGTGCAGACACCCCAACTTCAGGTAGGCATCAGGAGCTTGACAGCTTGCTCAAGTCCATTCAGGTGAGTAGTGACTAGCTGTGACATGATCCCATCCCTATTATCTGTCCCTTGTTCTGCTGCCCCCTGGAGTAGGCAGTGTGGACCCTGTTTAAAGCCCTCCCACTTCTTGGTGACTGGAGGCTGGGAATTGCTGCTACTTGTCCTGGGACAGAGGAGAGATTCTGATGGTGTGGCCAGACCAAGTCAAGTCTTCCATCTTTCTAGTTTTCATGGTAGCATATGGAAAAATCAAGCTTAGAGCTTAGAAACTCATGGGCACATCCCAAGCAAACAACAGCAGCAACAAAGCAACAACAATAAAACCATGGCTCCAAGCATGAAGTATAAGGGCAGGGTCTGCCCACATGCGCCCAGCCTGCTTCTGACCTTGTCTGGCCCTGAAGTGACATGAGTGTCCATGCTGCCTAGTACTTCTGCTCTCCTCTGACCACCCAATCCCTAAGGTGGTGAGTCTCCGAGAAGCATGAGGACCCTGGTGTGGCAGCTCAGGTGGGAAGCAGTGAGTGGGGGGCGGTGGGGAGGTGATGTTGACCCCATGTTCCTCCAGTCACGTGATGATCAATTCTGGGCTGAACTGGTTTGGGTGAACACATGGCTGTGAGCATTGGCTGGGGTTCACTTAGAAATGGGGAGCAGATGTTGAGGAGAAGCCCACCCATCAGCCACCTGTGCAAGTGAGGTGGGGGAAGTGCCTTAAGTACTATTCCATGCTGCCTCCTCTCAAGGTTATGTTTCCGTAGCAGGGGCTTGGAGGGGCTCACTGCCAGGACCTCTATTCTTCAGGGCCTGGAAAAGCCAGCCAGTGCCCAAGGTCTCCATACCAGGTGGCAGGATTATGGGGCTGGGGTGCAGATGGTGGGGACCAGCCTTAGTGATCCATATCTGCAGTGGCAATCCTGCAGGACAGTCCCCAGTCCGCCCATGTCTGTGGTCCTCCAGGCCACTTTCATGTCTCCCTTAACTCTAGCACTGTTGGAACAGGGCCAAGCATTATGCCTCCTTGAACCTCAACTTCTCCCTACAGGGACCCTGTGTACAGATCCAGTCACACTGGGATACTAGCAGATGTATTTGTGGGGGGACTTAATTCAGTCTATAACAGCTTTAAAAAAAAAAAGATGGGTATGGTGGCTCAGTCTGTAACCCCTGCTTTTAGGATGTGGGGTGTGGTAGAAAAGGAAACCAGAGTTCAAGGCCATCCTGGGCTACATAGGTAGTTGGGGGCCAACCTGGGATATATGGGATCCTGTAGGAAAACAACAGCAACAACAAAACAAAAAAAAAAGAGGAAAGAAAAAAGAAAAAGAAAAGAGAGACAAAGGGAGTGGGGAAGGAGGGGGAGGGAGAGACCAGTTCTGCAGCTGCACATTTGGGAAGGGATGAGTGACTTTGAACAGGCAGGGCTCCTGATTATCCTGGAAACCAGGGTACACTGGAGGGGACGATGAGCGGTGCTTGGCCCTAGCCTGCTGTCCGCGAGCCTCTGTGCAGCTAGTGTTCCCCATCTGTGGGACCTGCTGTCCTCACCTCCTGCTCCACAGCACTGGCTGCAGTCACCACCGCTCACAGGGGTGCACAGCAGCTGGCCGGACTGCCCAATGCAGAGCCCCAGCTGTGTTCTCACTTGGCCCTGCTGGTCACAGCAGTGGTCCCAGGTTCCTGAGAACAGCTTTGCCTGCAGATGTCTCCATGTTAGTATTTGTGTCCAACGGCAGCTCGACAGACAGCCTGGCTCTTACAGCTCATGCTTCCCACAGCGGTCTGGTCTTCTGGGCCCTTAGCAGGTCGCCCCCTTGGACTCTGTTTGTAACCATCCAGGGTTTTCTCAAACCTGCTCCTCTGGAAGCTCCTGAATTCTCTGGGAACCAGTTTGAAAGTTCTGCCACATCCTTGCAGACACAGCTGGAGCCAACAGCCCCGTTTCTCAGCAGAAGTCCGTGCTCTGTTGCAGATAGTTTTCATTGCTGTAACAAATGCTCAACACAATTAACTTACAAAAGCAAATGTGTCTCACTCAGTTCACAGGTTTGGAGTTCCAGTCCATGACAGATTTGTTCTGTGGCTTTGAGCCTGTGGCAAAACAAAATCACTCATACCATGATCCAGGGAAAACACACACACACACACACACACACACACACGAGAGAGAGAGAGAGAGAGAGAGAGAGAGAGAGAGAGAGAGAGAGAGAGAGAGGCTGGTATCACCATCCTCCAGTGACCTGACCGTGCTCCCCTTCCCCCCCAACCCTCCACCCTCCCACCCCAGCCCAATGAAGTCATTCTCCTCAGAGGTTCTATCAACACCTGCCTGCGGGACCAAACCTCTGGAGGACTTGGCAGGTCTTCACAGCCTGCTACTTCAGCCTCGCCTGCATGCTGAGTGAGAGGAAAGCTCTCTGTGGGGTCTTTGCTCTCTTTCCTCCGTGACTTTTCATTCATTGCTTGTCTTACAAGCCCAGGGCTGCAATTGGTGCTGTCTATTAGATGTGGTCCTTGCTACTCTGAGGACCACTACCGGCAGCATGCCACCTGGGGACCCCGAGAGATACGGGGTCCTAGGTGTACTAGCAAGGTCCTGGGTGGTTTGTGGGCAAGTCTGGGATGCAGCCCTGGAGAACTAGTTTTCACAACCACAGACACTCACCTGGTAAGGGCTTTTAGTTTTTGTTTGAAGGAAACTAAGCATCCTGAGTTGTGAAGACACTGGTCTCTGGGCAATCAGGGCTGATGAGACAGGGACAGGTTGTGGTGACTTCTGCTTGCCCTCTCCACTGGTCCCTCCTCATCCACCCCGCGTTTCCGGTTCCTGACCACACACACCTTGTCCCTACAGCATGTGGTTTAGGCTTTAAGATATGGCAGGGAGAGCCAGAACCCAGCAGTGTGACTTTCTGAATTGATTCCTCTCTGGTTTGTTTTCCCCTGGTCTTCTCTTTGCTTCTCCCTGTGCTCTGCTCCTTCCCCAGTTTCCTCCTCTAGGCTACAAGGCAGGGCCAAGCCTAGCTTGGAAATGGAAAATCTTTCTGGTCACACTGTATATTTTCCTGTCTAGGGTCCCTTCATACTGAGGACTCCAAAGAACCTTGTGTACCCCCACTAGCTAGCTCTTCCTCCTCCTGGCGGTTGGCTGCCAGCTCTAGTCTGCCAGAAAGTATATTTGATCTTTGAACCTAGGGCTGCCCTGGAGACAGACCTGAGACTGCAAAAGGCATTAGCATGGCTGTGGTCACGAGAGTGGCAGGGAGAGGGCAGGAGGCCCGGCAGGGGTTGGAGGAGGAGGCTGTTGGGTCTGCTGGGGGATGTTCCTGCTCTCAGGCTCAGGCTCTGATCCAGTTGAAGTGGAATGCCTGAAAACACTGGCCCTTCCCTGCTGTTGTCACCAATGTCATCATCACTGACCTTCATGGATGACAGATGACCATGTGGGTTATCCCACAGCCCACTCTGCCTGGAATGGTTGGAGTTCATCCCTGCTGTCTAGGAAAGGGCTTGGAGGCTGAGTCCTCAATTCTGCACAGCTCTTGAGAGACTATGGGCTGCTACAGTCCCTTCCAGGCTTCAGGGAGCAGCAGGAACCCAGTGTCTGAAACCTCATTTTCCCCCCATCAAGGTCATGTCTGCATGATAGGCTGGATTGAAGTGAGGGTGGGGTGTTGCCCAGGAATACGGGTCTTTCCTCAAGGTGGTCTTTGGTTTTGTCCTGTTCCGGTCTGCTCAGACCTCTAGCTGTAGAAAATTTGGACTTACTGAGGGTGGGAGACACAAGCTCTATTGTCTTGATCCCTGTGAGGGTCTGTGTGGAGGGAGGAGTGGGCAGGTGGGCTGAGAGTGGGGAGTATGTGGGCGCAGGGCCTAGTGCACAGCACTGGAAGGCAGGGCCAGGCTAGAACAGCATTAGCTGTAGGCGGTGTGTTCCCACAGGACCTCCTTCAGTGGGAACTTGGCACTAAGGTAATGACTTGCAGGCACAAAGGTATCACAGAGGCCCCAAGTACCCTTCCAAGCCACTTATGAGCTTGGGACTGCTAACAGCCTTCTGGCTCTGTGAAGATGACAGAGACTGATGTCCCATCAGCCCCAACAAACCCTGATGCTTTGCTCTTTTGGCACTTCAAACAGAGCAATACTACAGGATGGATGGGAGGTAACAGAGTTGCAACAGGAGGGAGATGATGTGTGTGGTGGGAGCTCCGGCATGGAAGTACAGAAGACAATGTGGGGGTGGGCTGCTAGGCTTCTGGGATAGGTAATATTGATTGTCAGCTGGTCACCTAGCAGGCAAACCTCTGGGGATGCCTGTGAGGAAGTTTCTAGGTTAGGCTAGTCCTGGTGAGTAGACCCATCCTAAACATGGGTGGTACCATGCCATGGGCTGGAGCTCAAAAAAGCCTCTGTTCTGGGACCTTGAATTTGCAGGACAGATTTCTTTTGCTCACAGAACATGGCTGCTAATTAAGACTGGCACTGTGGGCCTGTGAGGTTTTAGCCGATCAGAGGCCAGAATCCCAGTGGCGTCATGGTCAGGGCTAGTTTTGCAGCCAAGCTAGGATAGTCTTTGGATAGGGACAGTTCTGGGACCAGTGTCAGGCATGGTTTGTAGCCTTGGCTGAGGTCAGTCTGAGGTTACAGTATATAACAGAGGAGGCTGAGTTTGGCAGTGAACCATTTACTTTCACTGTAAATGGGGCAGATGAGTTTGGCAGCAAGGTTAGTGCCCTCCCCGTGTCCAGACAATGAAAGGTCTCCTGGACCCTCCACCATGGACACAAGGACCCAGAGTCAACATCAGCAGTTCTAAGCTCTAGCACCTTCCTGAGGTCTGAAGGAGGAGGTAGCGGGACCACTGGGGCTTGTGTCTCAATAGCCAGAAGGCCCCAGCTCCCTAAGGACAGGACACCAGAATTTGTCCACAATATGAGGGACTTCCTGGGGGCCATGGAAGATGGCATCCCAGACTCTAGGCTCCGGATCTGGAGGCCAGACTTCAGCTTGGCACTGGCCATTGCCAGAACTTTTCAGAGGGCGACGGGCTGGGTGTCATCTCCTATCTCAGCTAGACTTTCTCCTCAGCTCTTAAGGCAACTAAGAAAAGCTTGCTGGGGAAGAAGGATCCTTGGTGCTATCACTGGAGACCCCTCTGTGCTTAAGGCCTGGGCTCTGCAGGGAATTCATAGGCAAAACTGTTTTCTGTTCTCCAGGCTTCATGTTCGGAGCTTGAACAGTCACTGTGTGGGCAGTCAGGCAGCAGGGGTGGGGCTCTAAAGAGGCTGGAAATGCTGTAGTGCCCTATAGTCTTCAACCTAGATGGAACATTAGCTTTACCAGCAGAGAGTAAAAATAAACAAATCTAGAATATCTAGGCATTGTGGCACAGGCTTGTATCTCCAGCCCTAGGAAGGTAAACACATGTGGATTCCTGAAATCAGCTTACTAGTGAGCTCCAGGCCAGCAAGAGACCCTGTCTCAAAAACTAAGATGGACAGTGTTTAAGGAATAACAGCTGAGGATGATCTCTTGTCTCCATACACATATCCCACATGGCTATGCATATGCTCATGAACACACATACACATTGTAATCAACTAATCGACAGATGTGCATCTAATCTATACTTGAATACAAAAATAGACCTATACCTACACACATAAACACACACACACACACACACACACACACACACACACAAACTGGGGACATCTGGCCAGATTGGGGTTATGCATTTTTAATTCTGGCACTCAAGAGGCACAGGTAGGCAGATGTCTGTGAGTTCAAGGCCAGCCTGGTCTACAAAGCAAGTTCCAGGCCAGCGGGCTACATAGTGAGACCTTGTCTCAAAACAATAACAATAAAAATGAAGGACATCTGGATTCTATTCTTGACCAGTTTATAACAGCAACTGATTTAAATGACCCCAGTGGAGGAGACAGGATGCCTCCCAAGCTCTGTGAGCAGTCTTCTGCCAAGCATCATCAGACATGATGATACTGCTGGCTATTGGTAGCAACAACAGAGATAATAACCACTCTTTAAAGGATTCCTTCCATGTTCCCAAGACTCCTTATACCTGTAGTGTGTAGAAGACATTGGTGCTGAATTCTCTACACTTGAATCAATGAAGATGGCATCTACATCTTCATCCCCTCAGCCTGTGCTCTGTGACAATTGGCTTAAACCTGGTTATGATGATTAATGTAACTATCAACTAGACACAAGATAGAGTCACCTGGGAAGAGAGTTTCAGTGAGGCATCTTCCAGATCAGGTTGTCCTGTGGGCATATCTCTGAGGGATTGTCTTGATTATGGATGTTAACTGATGTGGGAAGACCCAGCCCACTGTGGGCAGCATCATTCCCTAGACAAGCAATTCTGAACTATGTAACAATGAAAGACGTTAGCTAAATATGAAGATGTATACATTCATTTTTCTTGGCTTTCGACTGTGGATATGATGTCACGAGCTGCTTTAAGCTTCTGCCTTGAGTTTCCCCAAAGCTGAAGTTGTGAGCCAAATAAACCCATTCTTTCCTAAGCGGGATTTTATTGGGGGTTATTTTATCACAGTAATGGAAATGGAGCTAGAATAATGGAAAACTCACACCTCCCACTTGTGCCAGTCTCAAGGCCATCTCTTCAGAGAGCAGCAGCTCTTGCTTTCTGTCTTTTGAGAGTGTTTGTCCTTATGATTCAGAGGCCATACTATATGAGGGAGCCAAGCAGTGACACTTTTGTGGCCAAGCAGGAACCTCTAGGAGTTCTGCCAACTGATATTCCTACCCAAAATCAGACAGACAATGCCTACCCTAGACAATGAGGCAGTCTTGGCCTTGAGCCAGCCTAGAAGAGACCAGAAAGAGCAGTAGCAACCCGTGATGAAAGTCTGTAAGCAAAAAGACAGTGAATGTTTTAAGGCCAGGGTTGGCAAACACCTCTGTAAAGTGTGAGCTGGTAGTTGCTTCAAGTTTGATGGAAGTGCCGCAGACAATCGAGAATGAGTGGCTGTGCCTGGTTCCAATACAGCTTTCGTTCTGTATATTGACATTTCAAATCAATATAATTTTATTTGTCATGAAGTACTATTTTTCTTGCGATGTTTTTCCTTTTGAAAACTTAAAAGATGTCTAACTCATGTGTTTTTAAAAAATCAGGCAGGGTTGTGGTTTGCCAGCCTCTGCTCTAAGCCATTCTGATTAGGATGGGCAGTTGTGCCTCTGAAGGTAATTGGAACAACAACCCAGCATGGGGACAGTTTTATGACATCTACATGAAAACAAAGTATCAGGCATTAAGAAAGCCCTTTGAGTTTATATCTGCAGCACCTTGTCTATGAGAGGCACAGGAGAGGTGGGCTGGATTGGGTTAGAATGGAAAAGAGCAAAGAAACAAGAGATGTTTAGTGCTTTCCAGCCATGGTCAAGGACAAGAGGCTTGATACATGAGGGCTGCTGTTACAGAACTGGGATATTTTACTAGGTGCCTCCTTTCCCAGCTCTAGATTCACTGAGCCGTGTTCAAAATGATAATGTGTCTCCCTGCAAAGCAGCAGTTGCTCCTGTCAATGATTGTTGGGTGGAGCACAGGCCATGAACTGCCCTAGAATCCTTGTACGTGAGAGAGCACAGGCCACAAACTGTTCTAGAACCTTTGTGTGTGTGAACTCTGTAACTCCTCCTGATAATTTACTGATTCATATTTGTAAGTGAGCAAATTGAAATATGGAGAATATAAATTAAATCTGGGAGCCTAATACATGAACCCAGGAAAAATTTAATATACAAAAGCATCATTAAAAAATCAGCAGCCCCATAGCTGGAGAGGCAGTTCAATGGTTAAGAGCTCATACGCTCTCGCAGAGAACCAGAGTTCATTTCTCAGCAGCCACACTGGGCTGCTCACAATCACTTGCAACTCTGTCTCCCAGAGGAGTCTGCTGCCTCTGGCCTTTGCAGGCAACTGGACTCATAAATAATATATTAAACATTGGCATTCTTGCTGTGTGTGCCTACAGTAATTTGTCTGAACAAGATATCAAGGAGGCAATCAGTTCTGTGATGGATGCAAAGAAGATTCTGGAGGAAGAAATTTAACCAAAATTGTGGGAGACAACCCTAGAATGGCAACTATAAAACACTGATGAAAAAAACAATTGAAGAGGACACGAAGAGCATAAAGGCATCCCATGTTTATGGATTGGAAGAACCAATGTTATTCAAATGTCCGTACTACCAAATTGTAGATGCATTGTTAATGCAATTCTAATCAAAATGCCCATGACATTCTTCATAGAACTAGAAAAAAAATCATGCAACTTGTTTGGAACTATGAAAGATACTACAGTATCAATTGTAGGTCCATGTGCAAGGCATGGATCTATAGCTCTAAATCTCACTACTTACAAGAACCAACATGAAATAAATTAAAGACATAAATGTAAGATGTGAAAGTTTAAAACTGTGAGAAGAAACCAGAGGAAAAATGCCGAAGAGCCCAGGGGTGTTCAGACAAGTCTTCAAAAGAAACAAACCTGACAAAAGAAACACCTCAGGGCCGGGTGTCCACTGGATGGCCAGAAGACACCCAAATGAGCCACATGTTGATGTAAGTGGCATGTGTAGCTATCAGAGACCATGTTGAGGCTTGTGGTCCACACAGCCACTAGGGCTTTTAATGGGTCAGGGGTCCTGATATGGCCCAGGGCTGTGCTGATGTCTGTGGCCTGTGTTACAACAGAAGCCCATGTGGATGCTCGTGATCTGGACTGCCACATGAAGCCTTGTTAATGTCTATGGGCACGAGAGAGCGGGTCCTGACCCTCTGTGGCAGCTGCAGGGCAGTGCCTATGGTGCTGTGGGCGTGGGGGAAGTGGGTATGACCCCCTCAGTAGAGCAGGCCCCACCCCTCAGCATTGTGGTGCAGGCAGTACTGTGGACTCAGGAGATCTAGCGCCACATTGATCTCCACCTCACAGCTCTCCTCATCTGATGGCTTCTGTCACGGATGCAGGCAGAAAAAGACTCATCCTCCCTTGGGGACTCAGACACTAGGAGCTTGGCCATGCTCCAGTTAATATACAGACCACACAAAATGGGCTCATTTTTAATATTGTTTTCTTTTCGGGGGGAGGGGGAGGTCACAGAGGAAGGGATGCAGATATGGGAAGACTGGAAGCTGAGTGCAATCCGGGTGCATGATGTGAGATTCCCAAATAAGAATCAAACCCCCAAAGAGTCATGGCCCACCACACAGGGAGCATCTGAAGAAGCAGCCTTGAGAATGGTGCAGAGGTTTGTGTTCACTACCAGGCAAGGGTGGCATCCACATATCTGTGGAAGTCCATAAGCAATACTCCAAGAGCCCAAACAGCTAATTAAAAGACCACATAGATGTGAACAGACATTTCTCAAAAGGAGAAGGAGGGATGGCCAGCAGGTGGCCCAACTCCACTAATCAGTGATGGGTCATTTACTCATCTCATTGCTGTGATGAAGGCCTGAGAGAAATGGTGTAAAGAGGGATCACTTTATTTCAGCTGTTGGTTCGAAGGTATAGTCCACCATGAAAAGGAATGCATGGTGGCAGGAGGGTGTGGCAGCTGGTCATGGGTGTCCACAGTCAGAAGGCAAAGGGACAAACTCTGATGTCAACTCACTGCTTCTCTTCCTCCTCCTTTCTTCTTCTTCTTCTTCTTCTTCTTCTTCTTCTTCTTCTTCTTCTTCTTCTCTTCCTCCTCCTCCTATTATTATTATTATTATTATTATTATTGAGACAAGGTCTTGCTGAATGGCCCTGGATGGCCTGGAACTTGCTGTGTAGACCAGACTAGCTTCAAATTCATTGAGATCCACCTATCTCTGCCTCCTGAGGGCTGGAATTAAGGGTATGTGCCTCTATGCCTTGGTTTTTTTCTTTCTATTCTGTCTAGGACCTTGTCCCGTGAAATGGTGCCCCCACATTTAGGGTATATCTTTCTACCTCAATTAGCCTGATCTAGAAACCCCCTTGCAGCCATGCCCAGAGATCTGTTTTCATGGTGATCCTGTTTTTTTCAGTTTACCAATGAAGAGTGATTATAACAATCTGAGAAATGCAAGCCAAACCCACAATCAGTTACTATTACCTACCCTTCAAACGAATGAGCGAACAAACAAACAAACCCAGCACGGGCAAGGAGGTGATGACAAGGGCACATCACTGTGTGCCAGAATGTTGATTAGTACAGCCATGATGGAACTCCCTCAGAAGACTAAAGCCATCCCTGTGACATGACCCAGCAATCCTATGGCTGGCTGGGCATGTCAGTCTGTCGGGCAGATGACCTGACTATTCACAATAGCCAAGTCATCAAGGCAATGTTTCTATCAGCTGGTGAGTAGATAAAGAAAAGGTGGTACCTAAATATGACAGAAAGGAAATATATAAAAGGAAATCTGCAACAATATGGCTATCTTCATGTTGAGCAAGATCAGCCAGGCACAGAGAGCCAAGAATGGCTTAGCCTTGCTGAGCATCTGAAGCTGGAAACCTTGGTCTCCTAGAAGTTGAAAGGAGTGTGGTAGCTTTCAGAGGGTGCAGAACAGCTGGGAGGGAAGATGACAAAGGACTGAACAACAGGCGTTAAATCATGAGTAAGCAAAAAGAAGACAAGATATGGGGTGCAATTGCAGAGTAAGATCAAAATTAGCAATTATCTGTTGTTCACTTTAAAAAATGAAATATACAATGTTTTCACCAGAAAGGAATGACCAGTGCACAGAGATGGGCATGCTTGACCTGATCTAAATATGACACAGTGGACTGGGCCTGGTGCCTTAGGAGGCTGAGGCAAGAGGATCACAGTTCAAGCCAGCCTGGGCAAGCTTGTGAGATCATATCTCAAATTAAGAAACAAAAAGATGACTGGGCTGTAGGTCAGTGGTGGAGAACTTGCCTTGAGTACTTGAGGCTTTAGGGTCAATCATTAAAAGCACAGCACATATGAAAATCACCTGTCATCTCATAAATAGGTGTAACTTTATGTTTTATGCATCAGTTAGGATAAATTTAATATAGAACTAATAAATAAATGCAGGTTAGGGTAATATAAGTCCTGGAAGCCAGGTTCCTGACTCCACAGACAGCAGCCTCTGCTGCTCCATCCCCCAGGAGAGTGCCCCCATGAAGGACACACCCCAGGCACTGGGAATGAATAGGGCAGAGGAGCAAACAGCATCTGCCTGGCTATCTGGCTGG
>JAQHUG010000047.1:940365-985536 GCA_028555095.1 Dicrostonyx torquatus | reverse complement strand
TCTACTCCTTCTCTTTCACTTACCCCCTCCCCCTTCTAACACAGTCTCAGCACCTGCAGAGAGGGCCACTTTCTCAACCGGACGTGGGGTCTCAAGAGTCCTCTCATTCCTTTCCCCTGCTGTCATTCCCACGAATAGATGTCAATTTTAATTTTTAAAGAAGGCTTTTCTCCATCTTATTGTATTTGTTTTCTGTTTCATCGTTTTGTGCTCAACATTTTTTTAACCTGTGTGTGTGTGTGTAGGCATGCACATGCCAAGGCGCATGTGTTGTCAGAGGACAGCTCTGGGTGTCTGGCCTTGCCTTCTCCTTGTTTATGACAGTCTCTTGTTTCTGGCTGCTTAGGCCGAGCTAGATGGCCTGTCTCTTGTCTCCACCGCCCAGCTCACTGTAGAAACATTGAGTTTTCTTGGGTTCTGGGAATCTGAACTCAGGTCCTCCTTCTTGGGTGTCAAGTGCTTTACCCACGGAGCCACACTTAAAGCCCCGTGCTATATCTTTAGCTTAATCTGTGGAAAACCTGCCAGATGTGGGACAGGCCCTAGACGTTCGTCCTCCTGTGTGTTTGTGAGATGTGCTGAAGTCACAGCTTGGTTTCCTAGCTTCCCCTCAGACTGGCTTGTGAGCCATCTCTGGGAAGCCTTCTGGACTTGGTCTCACCGTTATTTACTCTCTTATGAGCTAGTCTGTGCTCCTCAGGCTACATTCTCTGTAGACATTGTATGGATCTATGTATCTGTTCACCACCAAGTTCAGCTGCTGCAGAGACCAGAGAGGCCGCAAGCCCCTGGAGCTGGAGTCACAGGAGGTTGTCAGCCACCTCTCCAGCCCCAGACTACATTCTCAAGCAGGACCGACCAACGTTGTTCTCATTGTCCTCAGTGTGATTGATCCGAACAACATGGCACACTCCTGCAGGCAGGAGAACACAACTTGCTCTTTTCTGAACTTGACCTCCCCGCAGGCTCACGAGACACCCCTACCTCCAGATCTCTGCTGCCTCCTCTTCATCCAACAGAGCCTCCCTGGTCTAGACTTTAGATGCCCTGAGACACCCATGTTCTTCAGGCTCAGGCCCTCTCTGTTGATTTTACTCTTCCTCCATGCGTTCCAGGAAGCTGTTTTCTTGACTCCCCACACTGCGTGGAATACAGCAGGCTCCTGTGTCAACACACCCTCTCTTGGGCCTCATGGTGTGAGCCTAGGTCCCTGCTGGCTATTCCTCAAAATCATGTTCAAAGCTGAACTCATCTGCTCCTCCTCTGTCTGTCCTCAGTAGAAAGCACCCCTACCACAAGTCTTCATAAACCCAGCAGTGTAATTCTATGAGATTTCTTGTGCCAAATTATGTTCTGCAAGCATAAGGTGGAGCTCGTCCCCTCCATCTCAAACCCAGCTGTTGGAGTCTTAACCTCCAATGCTTCAGAATGTGGACTTCTTTGAAGGGTTAATTAAGAGAGGACCTTTAGGATGTACCCCAAACCAGAGTGACTGATGGCCTTATTATAAAGGAAAGCATGAGGTCACGTGGAAAGGGCTTCCCCCAGTTGGAAGGAGGCTGATGGCAAAGCTCACAGAAGTAAACTAAACGCAAATAGCAGTCTTGAGAGGAAGTGCTGGATTTTGTGGAGCTGAGGAGCATGGACAGCGATGGTGTGGGATCACATTGGTTCTCCAGGGGACTCAGTGAGCAATAGCAAGCACTGGCTGAGGCTTCCATTTCTTAAGACATCTTGGCATCAGTTCTCCACTGATAGAGCGAGGTGTGTACGGGTTTCCGTCAGCTGCTCAGTTCTCTACTGATGGAGGGAGGTGTTTATGAGGTTTCCACCAGCTGCTTAGTTCTCCACTGATGGAGGGAGGTGTGTATGGGTTTCCATCAGCTGTTCAGTTCTCCACTGATGGAGGGAGGTGTGTACGGATTTCCATCAGCTGCTCACTTCTCTACTGATGGAGGGAGGTGTTTATGGGGTTTCCACCAGCTGCTCAGTTCTCCACTGATGGAGGGAGGTGTGTACAGGTTTCCATCAGCTGCCTGGGAGAGTGAAAGGTCCTCTGTTTCATACCTCTCCACATTGCCACATGTCCTCCATCTGGCTAACCGTTGCAGAGAATGCCAGCTGAGCCTCTGCTCTTGGTTTGTTTGATGACTTCTCCAGAGGTTCAGGGCTCACTGTCACCAGGGTCTCTCTGGCTCCTCCAGACCTGTCCTCTGTTCTCACTTCCATTGGGAACAAGAGATCTGAGCCCATTTGGGGAAAGCTTGTGGCAGAGGGGCCTGGCACAGTGTCAGGTGGTCATGGTGTCCAGGTCGACAGGACTATATTTAACTAGCTATATTTGCTGTCCCAACTCACTTGTCCCAACCCAGCCCCTCCCACCTCCAGCCTGTCCTGCATCATTGGGTCCCTGTTGTCCCTGCTCACCCCGATCCAGCTGTACAATTGTGGTCTGGGCCACAGGCTATTTTTTGCTTGGTGCCAAAGATTATTCAGTTATCAGGAATGTGTGTTTAAGTGGCCGTCTCCGGAATATGGATTATAAATAGGAACTTGGGGTCAAGACTGGGGCCCCAGTGTCCTCCTCTTTGTCCCAGTTCCTGTCACAGCTCTGGGATTTTATGTGGGGTGCCACTATGAGACTAGATTGAGAGAGGCAAGCCCGAGGTCGTCTAGGGGAAAGTATTCAGGCTGAGAGGCCAGGGGCTCCACCCAGAGGACATCTCTAACAGGAAAGTCATCTGGCTTCTCTGAGACTGGCTTCAGTAGCTCCATGGCAAACAGGTGATGGACCTCTGTCCATGAAACAAAACCAAGGTGGATGAATGGCTGTCTGGAAGCAGAGCCTATCCATTGTCAAATACTAGTTCTTTCTGGGAAGGGATCACAGGGCATTAAAGAGAAAGGAACAGGAGAAAAAGAGTCTTGGGAGAAAAAAGATTGGAGTAGAGCTCCCCCCAGTGAGCTCCCAGTCTCATGGTGGAGGCCAGGTTCATGATTTGCTTCAGCATCAAGGGGGCATAGTTGATTCCAGATGTTGAGAACAAGGCTGGAAGCTTCCCTGGCAGAGTTAGAGGCTGCTTCCTGAGGTTCCAGATCTCCTGGAGACCCAAGCTCAGGCCATGCAGAGAGACAGGAGAGTGGGCAAGTGTGCCTGATCAACAGGGCCAACCTGCTTCCTGGTGCCCTTCCCGCCTGGAGCCAACTTCTCAAGGCCTGGACCATTGCTGCCTTTATTCCCTTCATTCCATCTGGGGTAAGGGGGACTAGGATAGTCCTCTATTCAACACAGGCTGGAACTAGCCCCCGGGTCAACATGCTGCTCCTTTGGGCACCTTACTAAAAACAAGGGTGGGACAGGAAAAAGACGTGATTTTTATATATATATATACACACACACACACACACACACACACACACACATATTTACATCAGCTTTTCTATATAGTGACAAGAATCATGGCTAACCTTCCTCATTAATCGTCATTTGTGAGAATAGGCTGTGCATCTCAGGATAACTATGAATGCAGCCAACACATTTGCACATGGTAGCATCTTTTTACAGTGTCAAAAGATTACAGAATCCTGGTCTAAAGAGCAGTTGTAACCAATAATGGTGACTTTTCTGAGCAGAAAGGTATTGTCACTAGACCTGTTGGCACCTCCTGATGCCACCAAACCTGCCGAAGTGTACCCTTCAATGGCCTCTGTCCCTACATTCTGCACATAGGTCTGTCTTAGGGACCCTTCTTATTTCCTGCTCCCTTCCCACCCTCTCCCAACCTGTAGGAGTCTCAGGCACAGACGACTAATACTCTAGAATGCAATTATGGATTTGCTCCATCCTCATCCCTGAACCCCAGAGGCACTTTAGACTTCCCTCCTCTTCAGGGTGGGATGAGGTGGCTCAAGTCCATGGACGACAGCCAGCATCACCTTGACAGGGTCTGGAATCTGGAAGACCATAGTGGCTCCTTTCTGTTACTGTTATAATACACCATAACCAAGGGACTCTCTAGAGAGGAGAGTTTGTTTGGGCTTACAGTGGCTGAGGGAGAGCCGTGATGGTGGTAAAGTATGGCCACAGGCAGTCAGAGCAGAGGTGTAAACTGGAGCTGCCTGACGGTATAAACTTCAAAACCTGCCCCAGTGACGTACTTCCTGCATCAAGGCTTATAAAACCCTATAAAAAGTTCCTTAGCTCCCCAGAGCGCCACCAAATGGAGACCAAGTGTTCAAACATATGTGTCTATGGGGGACATTTCCCATTCAAACTGCCACAGAGGTTTAGCTCTGTTGAAATGGGATTATCTAGATTAGGTTAACTGAGGGGAAAGAGCCCACTTTCGTGATGGGCAGCACCAGCCTATGGGCTGCGGCCCTTAAGACTTGATCCTGAGGAAGGAGTTGAGCAATGGCATTCATTTCTCTCTCCTTTCTGACTGGACGCTTTTGCAACATAATGCTTCATGCTTCTGCTGCTGTATCTTCCCACGGTGATGGTCTGTAAGCCCAAACAACCCTTCCTTCCTTAAATTGCTTTCGTCAGATATTTTATCAGGATGAGAAAAATAACTACACACATGCACAAGGCAGAACCAGGCCTGAGCACAGGTACCGGCTCCTCAGTGCCTCACACTGCAGAGATAAAAAGTGCTTGTTGACAGGCCTTGGCATGTCCCTAAGATGGGGTAACAAGGGTCCCCTGCTTTGGAGTGTCTTCCCCTAACTGCTGTAACCCATCCATAGCTGGGACTGACTGTGTATGGCAGTTCCTTGCTGGAGCCTCCTGAAGTTGGAGTAGAACCTGGGTGGGCCCCTGCTCTTGTTTCTTCTTCTGATCTTCAAGCCCCATGTGTGAGGTCAGCCATATGCCACGGAGGGTGGGCCCTAGGCCTGTGGGGTCCTCATGGGGCCCATAAGCCACACTTGGTTCTAGACGGGAGTCTGGTGTGTGGATGGCTCCCTTGGTGGGTAGAGTATTTGTGTGGGTGTGATCACACGAGACTGGGCTTCCACAATGGTGCTGACATCCTAATTTTGAATGACTCAAATTGTTTATATCAGCAGGAGCCTGGCAAGGAAATTCTTTTTGCTCAGATTCCAGTCACCCTAGGGGCACTTCTGTCACCTCCTGACATTAAGCCATCTTGCTGCTTATTGTATTAATTGATTTTCTCTTAGTTGCCTAAAAACATCTCTTAAAAGATCCACACCAAGGGAGGGCTCCCAGATCCCCTTTGTTACTCCTTCCCGCCATGTTTCACAATCCGTAGATTTTAAAATTGGATCCAGATCTGCCTCCCAAGCCTAGTCTTTTAGCTGAGGCAATCTCCCTTCATACTGGCTCAGTGGACACTGTTTTGACCCACTCAACCCTTAACCTTCTGGAAAAAGAATCAAGAGAACTGCTAATACCCTGGGATATCCATGAGACCAAAGACATAACCACCTTGCAGGGACTGTAAAATGCCTGGAAGCCAGGGATAGCCCAAGGGGAAGCCTTCAGCAAAGGGCCTCAGAGTCTGGGCCTCCTCTGCGCCAGCTGCATGCTCCTCTCTCCTCACAGCCCACTTGCCCAGGTCCTGACCCTCTGGCTTCCTTGGAGCACACATGCTGGCCTAATTTCTTCCCTAGTGACTCTGGATTTGGGTTTGGAGTGGAACAGCCAAAGGTCCTGCATCTGGGGAGTGGTGGTCCCCTGGGAGACAGAGGTGAGCAGAGCACTTTGTGGTGGCTGGAGCGGGGTGGGGTGGGGGTTCAGTGCTATGAACACTTCCTTCCCAGAAGCATCTGCCCTGGGCCCACTCTGAGTTCTGAGCCCCTTTGTCTCCTCCTTCTCAGCGGGGCTGTCAAAAGCTGAGCCTCACAGGTTGTGACTAATCACTAGCACATTTTTTTTCCATCCAAGAAGAAGAAAAAGTTGAAGGAGATGAAGAAAAAAAAAAAAAACCCAACAGTGAATAACTCGGAAGACTTTCCAACATGTGGGTGTTTTTTCTGGGACCAAAGATCAGGAAGATTCCAAATGTAAACAATCCCAAAATAACCCAGTTCTCCCAAGCCCAGGCATTCCCAGGACTGGCTGTCCATGCTCCCTCCCTTTCCCCCTGGGAGCTGGGGTCAGGAAGAGGTGGCAAGGCTCAGGAGCTGTGAGGAGTTGCTCGGTAGGGCCTATAGCAGTGTGAGCACGATGAGAGAGCCCTTGGATCTTCTCATCAGAGCTGTAGTGGTCTTTCTCTTTTGAGAGAGGGGCTTCCCTGTGCCTCATTGAACCAGTTCTCTCTGAGATAAGGGCTTTCTCTGTTTGGTTATATCCCATTGTGCTTAACCGAACTCTTGGGACTTCTCGCCAGCACAGTGTAATGGAAAGAATATGGACTTGAAGTCACACAGGGTTGGAATCTTGGCTCCACAACTTATTAATTGTGTGGCCTTGACTGTGTTATTCTGCATCTGGGAATCTCAGTTTCCTCCTTAAAAACTGAGGTAATATTCCTTACCCGAAAAAAAAAAAAAGACTAAATGTATCTACTGCGGTGTTCAATGCCTAAGAAGGGTTTGCCCCACCACTTCTTTTCCTCTCCCATGCTGTGTGGAGGATGCTTGACTGGAGACATTGTTTTTAGCCTTTCCTCTCTTGGAAGAATTCTGTGCATGTTCAAAGACAGAATCATCCCCCGTATTGTTGCCTGCCTACCATTTACTTGTTCACACCCCAGGGGCTCTCTTTCTTCTCTCTCTTTCTTCTCTCTCTCTCTCTCTCTCTCTCTCTCTCTCTCTCTCTCTCTCTCTCTCTTCCCATTTCCTCTCTTTCAGATGGAATCTCACTATTCTTCCGAGGTCTAGTTTCATATTCTTAGACTCAACCAATCCTCCTGCCTCAGCTTTCTGAGTAACTGGCACAACAAGGCCCATGACACTGCACCTGGTTGATTGTAACCCCTGTGGAAAGAGAGTACATTAATACTTCATGTAGAACATCTTTTTGAGGGAGATCACAGCGTGGGGGGAGAGGAGATTCTGGTAAGCATATTGGAAGCAGTGACAGTAGAGTTGATAGCATTCATGATGATGAGGTAATGACAGTGGGTGCGGCTGTGAAGGTGTAAGGGATGGTGGTGATGGGGAACATGGAGAAGCTGATGGAGAAGGTGGTTAGGGTGATGGAAGAGGTGGCGGTCGTCATGGTGATGAAGGCTAAGATGGAAGTATTTGTGATGTGAAGGGGAGGGTAGCAGAGGTGATGGGATGAAAGCCATGGTACTGATGTTGATACAGGCCACGTGGAGGTCACAGTACTTGTGTTGTTCAGCATGACAGATTAGGTTACACTTGATATGGCCTCATGGTGACATATGGTGCTACGTGATGAGACTGCTCCCAGCCAGTCATCCACTCAGTAGATGAAGGCATGGAAGAGGCAGGCAAAGCAAGGTAGAAGAAGGCTATATGATTAACTGTTACTTTGGCTCTAAGCTATAATAGAGAACATTAGACTGCTTAATCATAGTTGATTGAACACACATGTTTATCTTGGCTACCTCCAGGAGTCCCACTAAAATGTCATTAATGGAATGTTTAAAAAAAAAAGAAGAAGAAGAAGAAGAAGATGACATAAACCCACAAGGAAAATGAGGATGGGAGAGGAAACAGCAGCAGTGAGAGGAGCTAGCAGTTTGGGTATTAGAAAGGACGTGGATGCGTGGCGCCAGACTTAGCAGACCACAAGGAACAGAGAGGCCCAAGCCACAGAAGACGGAGGAGACCCAGTGTGCAGACAGACAGACAGCAAAACTCTGGTGCTTCAGAATCCCAGTGTGGCTGGGGAACGGTCGACACTGTTTTCTCCTGAAGGCAGGATTTGGAATGAGGCTGGAGAAATGGACTGCCTGGTAACTGTTCTTACAGGAAGCGGGAGGAGTGTCCCTGTCCCAGCAACATTCCTCCACCTGGGCATCTGTGTAATCAGTCCCTCCAGCGCTTAGAAAACAGAAGGTTTCTCTCTGAGATATTTTACCAGGAAGGTTCTGGACACCAAGGCACCTCAAAGGGCTCTGAGATGGGATTAAGGACGAAAGTGGTTCTTGAAGGTCAAAGCTGTCTTCCTCAATCGAGTTCTGGGATGCTGAAATCACATGGAAGGCAATGGAAGAACTTTTCCTGGGAGAGCTAACTTTCTTAAAATAAAAGGCACTTGGTTCCTCAGTAATAATATGTCCTGCTCAGTCACTTAATGATAAAGCCCACATGCCCATCCTCTCTTCTCCTCTCCTAGCCCTGCCCCTCCCCTCTCTTCCCCTCCCCTCCCCTCTCCTCTCGCTGCTTCCACCTGGAATCCTAGAGCCTCCCATGTAAGTATAAAAGGGCAGCTGAGAATCATTTCATAGTTAAGGAAAACCTTCAAGAGATCACAGAAACCAGAAGAGACAGCAAGAAGAAAACAGCGCAAATGAAGATTAATATTTTCAGAATGATCAAAGGTGGAGCCTCTTTTAAATGAGAACTGGGGATTGTTTTCTTAAAAGGAACTGGAACAAGAAAGTTCCTGGAAAATAGAAATATAGCACCCATATTTGATTTAAAAAATCAAACCTATGTAAAATAAAGGTGAAAAAGTCAAAAAGATTTTTTTTTTACCAAGGAAGAATAAAACTCAAAAGAAATATGAGTTAATAGAAAAACTAGATGTTTGATCTGTGAGTAGCATCTAGTAATGCAAGTCCTAGAGAGATCAAAAATGAAGGACCTGAACTGTGAGGAGGAGGAAGAGGAGGAAAGAGCTGGAAGGAGATTGGACAAGGAAGAGGAAGAGAAGAGGAAAAGGAAGAAGAAGTGGAGATGGAGGAGGGGGAGGAGGAGGGGGAGTTGAGGGAGAAGAAGGGGGAGGGGAGGAGGGAAATTTAAAGCCAGAGACCATGAAATTACAGATTGAAATTTTTCTATAAATTCATTATAAACTATTTTTTTTTAGAGACAGGGTTTCTCTGTGGCTTTGGAGCCTGCGCTGGAACTAGTTCTTGTAGACCAGGCTGGTCTCGAACTCACAAAGATCCGCCTGCCTCTGCCTCCCGAGTGCTGGGATTAAAGGCGTGCGCCGCCACCACCACCCGGCAAAACTCTGAGCTGCCGAAACCCGGCAAAAAAAAAGCAAAAGCAATCCAGTCAAAGGCACACTAAGTAAAATTTCAAAACTACAGAAGAAAAATTTTAATATCTTTCTAGAAAGGAGAAAAATAGTTAGTAAAAAATTATTGATAACTAAACTGTTTACAAGTTTTCCCCACATCTACTACATAAACTGGAAGTAAATGAATGCTACATTTAAACTATGATGCTCCTGTCTTCCAAACTACATAATCACACTCCGCCACTGTGGCAATAGAGCATGATCGCAAAGCCATGTAATTTTGCACACATGTGACTTTTACTTTTTAATACTTTATGTGTATGAGTATTTGTCTGCTTACATGTATACACACCTTGTGTGTGCAGTGTGCTTGGAGGCCTGTAAGGTTATGGGACCCTCTGGAACTGGAGTTACAGGCAACTGTGAGCCTCATGTGGGAACTGGATACCAAATCCAGTTCCTTTGCAAGAGTGTCCAGTGTTCTTAACTGTTGGGCCATTTCTTCAGCCCCTTTCTTTTAAAAGTGTAACTGAAAATCATTACTTCCCATTTGGCCCTTGGGAGAATGCTTTCACCATAGTCAGGACATAATCAAGGAAAGGTAAGAGACAGGCCATGTAGAACTCTGGGTAGATTCAGAGAGAAATCCAAAACTCACAGTGAGGACTTTGGGAGGAGACTCTTCCAGATGTGTACAGAATAATTTATCTAGATTGTCTTAAACACGAAGGGATCTAGGGGTGAAGTCTCCAAGAAAGCCAGTGTATAGCCAAAAAGAAATTACAGGGTTTTTGTTTTTTTGTTTTGTCTTGTTAGAGCTATTCTCAACCTGTGGGTCTTGACCCCTTGGGAGTGCAAATGATCCTTTTATAGGGGTCACCTATCACCATTGGTAGTATCAAATGTTTACACTATAATTCATAACATGAAGTAGCAGTGACAATAATTTTATGGTTTGGGCTCACCACAACATGAGGAACTGTATTGAAAGGCATTAGGGAGGTTGAGAGCCACTGGTTTACAATATAGGGATGAACTGTTTATACACAGTACATGATAAGGAGAACAAAAGGCAGCTGCTAAGACAACCACGGACTATAAAGAGAAAATAAATGGTGTCTATATAGTAATGGTGATCAGAGCTGAAATGGCTATACTGACACACATGTTGTATTTGTGACCGGGGACACTATGGTAGTCTTGGTAAAAACATGGCCCCATAAGCTCATATATTTGAATGCTTAGTTACCAGGGAATAGCACTATTTGAGAAAGATTATGAGATGTGGCCTTGTTGGAAGAAGTGTGTTTATGGGAGGTGGGCCTTGAGGTTTCAAAAGCCCGTGCCAGGTCCAGTCTCTCTCTTCCTCCTTGAACTCAGGATGATCCAGCACCATGCTTGTCTGCCTGCTGTCATAATCCCCGTCATGATGATAATGGACTCACCCTCTGAAACTGTAGGCGAGCCCCCAATTAAATGTGATCTCTCCTGAGAGTTGGCGTGTTCCCAGTGTCTCTTCACAGGAACAGAGCCGTGATGAAAACAGGCTCTATCTGTGAAAGGGCTTAAACTTGCCTTCCTTATAAGTTCGGCAGAACCTGGTGGCAAGATTTGCCTGCTTTGATGTGAAGAAATGTCTGCTTTACCATGCCACTTGAAAATATGGAAATAAAGACAAGATGAGGTTTAAATCCATCAAAGTGCTTGTGTCAGGAGAGGTCCCAGGAGCAAGCAGGATTGGCCAGGAACTGTGCTTTTCATTATGAACCTTGTAGAACATTCTACTTTCAAAATATGTATATGTATTACTTTGATAAAAAAACACCTTAAGATTTAAATAGAATATACAAACGAGAACACTAGTGAGCCATGCTACATGACGTGGGGAAATGCCTTGCCCAAATAAATCAGTCCAAATGGCCCAGAACCAGAATCCTCTAAAGACCTGCTCCATCTACTGCCTCCAGGTCCAAACCCAAGTCTTGGATGTGTCTACACTCCCCAGAAAGCCACAAAAGGAGCTCCAGAAACACAGGAAGGTCTTGCTTTTGCTCCACTACTCAGGCCATTCCAGGACCATGTGGCTGCCACATGGGAGAAGGGGGGAGCAGGGAGGAGGGCTCAGGACCAAAAGAAGGAGAGATGATTAGGCCTCTCCCTAGGGGAGCAGGCTTCAGCCCTCGTCCTTAACCCACATGAGCCAGACATACTGCCGGAGTACACCAGAAGGGGTTCTTGGGGTGGCTAGCCATTCCAGTACTTCTTGAGGGGAACTGTGAAAGACTCCCAGGATTCAACAAGGACAATGCCAGAGAAAGTAACAATGACATGCTTTCTAAGACTCTGTGTGTGTGTGTGTGTGTGTGTGTGTGTGTGTGTGTGTGTGTGTGTGTGTACCATGTGAGAGCAGGTCCCTGTGGAGGGCAGAAGATGGCATCAGATTCTTTGGAGCTGGAATTACAGGTGGTTGTAAGCTGCCTAATATGAGTGTTGGGAACTAAACTTGGGTCCTCTGAAGGAATAATATGTATTCTTAGCCACTGAACAACGCCTCCAGCCTCCTCAACATTACTGTTTTGTGTATGTTTGACGCTTACCTGTGCTAATATGCACCATATATGTGTAGTACTCAAGGAGGCCAAGAGAGGGTGTCAGACTCCTTGGAACTAAAGCTACAGATAGTTATGAGCTGGTGTGTGGGGCCTGCTCTCAGTCACTCAGGCTTGCTGTATTGATGAATGATCTAGATCTGTGTGTTTTCTGATCACTGGGGTGATCAGAAGGGCCTGTGATGGACTCTGTGGTTCTGTGTTGGTCTTCTAGGGTTAGCGCAGGTGGTGGCAATGGTGGACTTCAAAGTTCTACAGTATGTGATGCAGAACTTCTCATTCATACTCTCCATGCTTCGTGGGCTGACTCTGTAGCCTGCCTTTCCATTCTGGGATCCATGCTGATGCTGGGGCCTCCATCTGTGCCTTTGCCAGGTTTGCAGCAGGGAGAAAGACTGGTTAAACACATACTGGACTTCCATGCTTTTGCTCAGAAGTCGCCATCTGTGACAGCAGTCTACTAGAAAATGTGGTGATTCTGACCTAATTATTCTCTTTCTCCCTTCCCCCTTCTATTCCCTCTCCCATTCTTCCCCTCCTTTCTCTCCTCCTCCTCTCTCCTTCATCTTTATCTTCTTGCTCCTTTGGTGTCCTTTTCCAGGACTCCATGATTTTATAAAGCAAGCTATCTACCACAAAGCTATATTTGCCACTCCCAAACTAGTTTCAAAGATCCAGGGGCATCTGAGAAGAGAACAGGGATGTCCATGACCTTCTTACCAGCTATTCTAGGTGCTATTTGCTCAGAGCATGGAAGAAGGAAGTGCTGGGGAGTGGTCAGGGAAGAAGTACTGGTCACATGGGGGTGGGGCTGGGACAAGAAGACCACTGAGAGCGAGGAAGTGCCAGGAGCAAGAGGCAGAACCTGCTTGCTAGTTGTCCTCTCCTGAAATTTCTGGCTTACCAGAGACCTGACAGTCTTGGGGAGAGATAGCAGTGGGAGCTAGGAAGGGAAAGGCTGTCAGATGGAGCACAGAGGACTTGGAATACCATACTGAGAGATTTGTGACATGAACCACAAATGAAACTTGTCTTAGTCAAACAAGCTAGGGGGATACGCATGCCTTGCTTGGGGGATACTGCATGCCTCGCTTGGGAGATACCGCATGCCTCCCTTTGGGGATATGGGCCTCGCTTGGGGGATACCGTGTGCCTTGCTTGGGGAAACACCGCATGCCTCTTGGATACTCACTCACAAGGCCATCTATGATGGCAACTGCTATCTTCAATACAAGGCTTCCAACGTCAGCCTGACTGCCAATGTCCTGGCTGACAGAATTGGAGAGAGGATGAGGAGCAGGCCAGGAAATAATGGATACCTCTTCAGATAGGAGGGATGCAGCTTGGCCACATGGAAGTCCCTTGCTGTAAGGGAAGCTGGGGAGTGTGGTCTAGGTATCTGTCCAAAACAAGAGAGATGGCATTTGGTAGACAGTCAAATGTCCAAATCTGCCAGCATTTTAAACTGAGCGTGGAGACACATGCCTATAATCTTAGCACTTGGTGGGGAGAGGCAAGAGGATTAGGAGTTCCCAGCATTCCTCAGAGGAAAGGAAGCCACAGTGAGGCAACACTGGCTCGGTGACATGAAGGACTTTCTCAGTCACTTTAACAGAGCTGTGTGCTATCAGAAACGGGAGTGGCCTGGGTTCCACCCCCTTCTGAGAGGTGTATTCTACTCCCAAGGACAGTATTTGTGTGCCTCTCCCCACGAGGAGAATTCTCACATCTGGGCTGCGTATTCTATTTCCAAAAGGTTCTAGTGGCTAGAAATGTCAAGCACGGAATTTATACAGGTCTCTGTGCCTGGGATTCGGAGCAAAGATAAGTAGCTTTTAACCCACTAGGTTGGTGCCCATCACTTTCCAACCACTTCACAGACTAAATTCGTCTAAAAATGAAGGCTTTGTTTCAATGGCCACATGTGTTAGTGATGTTACTGATGGGGGAAGGTTTGTTTTGGTTCATGGTTGCAGGTTACAGTCCACCATGTTGGGAAGGCGTGACAGCAAAAACTTGACGCAGCTGGTGCCACCGTGTCCAGTCAGGAAGCAGAGAGAGAACACATGCACATCCTACTTTCTTCCCTTTCAGGCTGGGACCATAGCTCATGGGACTGACTGTGCCACTCAGACCCCGTCTAGAAACTTCCTCAGTGACATGCCCAGAGATATGTTTCCACAATGACTCTAAATCTCTTAAATTGTCGGTGATGAACCATGACAGCACCCAACCCATCTGAGATTCCTTCAGCCTCCTGAGTACCAGGACCTCTAGCACAGCAGCCCTCCCAATGCCAGGAGATGTTTCAGAGGCAGAACACTCAGCTTCATGACAGCTTCAAGAGACAGCTGAAGCATCCTGCACTCTCATGCCCACCACCCCCACTGGCTGCCTGGAGCAGGAGCAGCCTGCTATGGTACTGATCAGCCCCAACCTCTCTGATTCCCAGGCATCCTCAGATCCTGGGCCCTTGGGTTCTCTTCAGAAACAGTCTACTCTCTGTTTTCCTCTTTCTTTCTCTTCCCTGAGGCCATAAACTACATGGGTTCCCAAAGTGCTAAGGTATCTACTTGGAAGAGACACGATTTCCATAGGAAGCATAATTACTACAGATCATTAGGGAAATAAATGATCCCCCAGTCACTTTCCATTCACATGTGTGCATATGTGTGTGTACATTCCAGATGCATTCATATGCATGTATTTGTATGTGTGTGCTTGCACATGTGTACAAGTAGAGGTCAACCTCAGCTGTCATTTCTTTGGCTATTTCTATCTTATCTTTTGAGACAGGGTCTCTCACTGGCCTGGAACTCACCAAGTAGTCTAGGTGGGCTAACCTCTGAACCCCAGGAATCTGTCTGATTGTACTTCCCAGTCACTAGGATTATAGGTATATGCCACAATGCCAGGCCTTAAGAAATAGTTTTAAGATTTTGTGTGTGTGTGTGTGGTGTGTGTGTATGTGGTGTAGACCCACATACAGAGTACAGGACGACTTCTGGAGTCGGTGCTCTCTTGCCACTGTCGGTTCCAGGAACTGGACTCAGGTCACCAGGTTTGTGCCTCAAGTGCTTTTATCTTCTGAGACATCCATCTCTACAGTGGAGGCACTATCTCTATGAAGATGCCAGGTTTGGGTGTTCAACACCCATGGGTACCTTTGACCTGAAGGACCTGTGGTTGCCAATAACCCTGACAGTCCCATAACCTTTGCATCTCCAGGAAACTCTGCCTGGTCTTTCTTTTCATGGTGTATGTGTACACAACTATGTGTGTAGGCAGACAGGTGGGAGGTATGTGTACACGTGTGTGTGCATGTGTGAAGAGGCCAGTGGACAACACCACCCTCTTTTTGTGTGTGTGTGTGAGATAGGGTTTCCTAGTAGTTCAGAACTCACTGTGCTAGTTGGTTATCTGTTGTTGTGATAAATACTATGAACAGAAGTAATCTGGGAAGGGAAGGGGTTATTTCATCTCACAGCTCAGAGTTCATGAAGGGGAGTCAAGCAGGAGCCTGGAGGCAGGAACTGTAACAGAGGCCATGGAGGATGCTGCTCACTCAGTTGCTCTTCATGGCTTGTTCTGTCTGTTTTATTACAGAACTCAGGACTTGCTGCTGAGGAAGAGCACTGCCCACAGTGGGCTGGGCCCTCCCACATCAATCACCAATTAGGAAAATACCTCACAGACATGGCCACTGGCCAATCCGACAGGTATATTTTATCACCTCTTCCAGAGGCGCCCTCTTCTCAGGTAGCCCTAGCTTGTGTAAAGTTGACAACCAAAAAACCAAAACTAACTAGCATAGTCCTCAAGTTGGCTAGGATGGTTGTCAAGAGAGCCTTGGGCTCTCCCTAGCTCTATCCGCCCATCACTGGGATTATAAACTCCTCACTACATCTGGCTCCCACATCCTAGTGTTTGCAAGCCATGCACTTCTGAGACTAAGCCCCCTCTTCAGTCCAGGCAGGACTCCCTGGATTTCCACTGATACACTCTCAGGGGTGTGGTCAGGGTGCTCCTCGAGGGATGACTTAAGGTATCCATTCAGGTACCAGCTCTGGAGGAGTATCCCTGTCTCTTCATTGTCTGTGAGGTAGTAATGGACTGTCATGAGCCAGCTTCCTCCTGCAGTTTCCTTTTGGGAAACAGCACACACTCATTTAGACTAGGGTATCCTGGAAGAGGACTCATCTCCTCCAGGGAGGCCCAGATGGTCAGCTGAGCACCCTGACACTTGCCTAGGTACCCTCTAGACAGTTATTTTTCCTGAGAATTAGATCCACAGGTCTTTACCAGTCCTAAAATCACTGGTCACAGCACAATAAGAGGGAATGCCACACCTAAAGGTCATCCTGGGAAGGGTGTCCCTATGGCTGTGCAATGCCACAGCCACAATTTAAAACTGTCAGCATTAATGTTATTTCTCTTTGAGTACTAAGAGCTGTGAGGAATTGAAGCATTCACTGATGGACATTCAAAGGATTCTCAAAGCTCTCTCTCTAAGATTGGGCAGAATTTCCATTTCATAGATGGGAAATTAGGACTCTAAGAGAGAAGGTAGTTTCCTCAGGATCACACAGCATCGGTGGAGAAGAGCAAGTCAGGGCTATATACTCCTGTTCTTAGCACCAACATCATCTGCATCATCCTGTGACATTTCCTTGCCTCCTGTAAGGATGTTCCAACCCCACCAGGCTCCTGTCACCCAGAGCTCTAGTTCCTGCTATGTTTGTGTCCAGGTCCTCCCTTTGGCTAAACAAAGTCTTCACAGGTGTGGTCTAAGTGGCGGCATCCCTTACAGTTCCTGATGCCTTGATGTGAGGTGAGGTGTGTGTGTGGCGGGGGTGTAGAACTTCCACATCTAGCTCAGGACTGGAAAAGGGAGGAAAGAGTAACCCCTACAATTCTGTATCCACCTTGCATCCTGATCCCAGCCCCTTGCTTGTCCTTGGCGGATTCTCCGAGTACTTTCCAGAAATCTGAGATGCCTAGGATAGAAGGAAGCAGCAGGGAGCAACTATGAGCTCATCCACACTGGCGCCAAGCATCCCAGGGGGACCCTTTTTCCATGGAGAGGTCTGGGTTCCTCTGGTGGTGATGGCTTCAGAGCTGGAGGTTCCCCACTGACCACCCCAGGGAATGGACACTGGCTTGTGGCGCATTCCAGCCATGCTCCCCTCAACCCTGGTGACATGAGAACTAGAGTTTCTGTCTCCCAGCTACTCTCCAGGGGAGTTTCTGATCCGACTGGTCCCCCGCTGTCCCTACAGCATGTCTTCCTGATCTTTCCAGTCCCCACACCCTTCCTGTTCTGGGATGGAAAACCCAGAACCAAAAGTTGGGTGTCTCCTCTTCTACATCCCCTTCACCTACCTGCTTTCCTCACTAGGCCCACATTTGCCCTCAAGCCTCCTTGGTCCCATCCAGTGGTTATCAGCTCAGACAACACATATTCCTACCACATGGGTAGTGTTCCATGTGAACCCAGAGAGATAGTTGTGGGGAAGACCTCAGACCTAATTATGTGTAGTGATTTTGAAACTTTCTAGGAGCTCTGCCTACATTCCCAAGCCCTCTAGGCATATTCTGATCCAATCTATGACATCTGTCTTTCTAGCCCAGAGAACCCATATCTTGGGAGTTATCCCCTTGCTCCTGGTCCTCTTCATGATCTCAGGGTGTCTTGTCTCATCTGAGAGCCCCTTGGCTGTAACAACACTTCTTCCACTCTTGCCTGCCTAAGCTGTGTTTCCAGGTTTCCTCTCCCCCTGGTTCCAGCTCTTCTGCTGGTTCTCTGTGCCTGTCATTTCCTACACCCTACAGAGAACAGCCCACAGCTCCTGTCATTCATGGCCCACTTTTTGAAGCTGTCTTCACTTGATTCTCACTCAACCTACATCCAAGCTTGTCACCACTCTTTCTTATGGAACCCGCTCCCGGCATAAGCAGTAGCTCATCACCAAGTTTCTCTCAGACCTTCCTGTGACCTCAGCACTGACACCCTTGAGCTTCTTGCCTTCCATCCAAGCCAAAGACGCCCAATCAGGGTTTAACCAGGGTAGAAACCACAGCTTCAGCCTAGTAGAAAGCTGGCCTCATGCTTGACGCACACACAGGGGCAGGATTGTGGTGCACCCATTTTCTTGCTGTTCTGTCTTAAAGTACTACTCTTGGTATGGAATGGCTGCTTCAAGTCTGTTGCCTCTACAGAAGGGGAGAGAAGGAAGGAGTGGCAGCTCTCTTTAAAGGTAGGACTGTGTCATGACCGACTACTGTTCACACCAGCCCTGTAGAACATCAGCATATAGCCAATCCTGGCAGCCAACTGTCATCTGAATCCTGGCAGCCACAGCCTAAGTCCACTGATGAGCTAGGAGAGGGCACACCTGGAGACCACTGTCTCTGAAGGCTCGTGATCATTGTTTCACCTGCTGGCTCTTCTGCCAGCCTCGCCGAGGTTGCTAGTGCCGGAAGTCCTTGCCTGCTCCCTTCCGTCTCTGTACTCCACTGGGACTTGGAACATTCCATGGGGTCACTTCCTCTCCAAGGATTGGCACTGAGACTCCATCCTTAGCATGCCTGGTCCTCCTGACTTTGGGCCACATCCTAACCTTGCAACTAAGTTAATTCCCTTTGAAAATCATAATTGGTGTTCTGTAACCTAGCTCATTGGTTCCCCATCTCTTCGTGTGTGGTTTGCAGCTGTGTGTAGTAGCCATATCCCTGGTCTTTCTCCAGTATTTCTTAATTGTCTCCCAAGCTCCCTCAGAGCAGGCCCTTCCTCTTCATGTCACTTGCCCCAGCCTGTCTTCTTTGTCTCTCACCTGGCCTCACAGCCACCTGTCAGTTGTCCCCTTGCCTCCTCATGCCACCTGCCTCTCCAGGTCTGAGCTGCAGACAGACTCAACCTTCTGTCATTGCAACCTGATGTCCTCTGCAGGGTTCATGTTCAGGAACCATGCTGTTGAGTTACAAAAGAAATCACAGAAAACCCAATGATGTTTCATATGTGATCTGTTGAGCCGCAGTCATTGCTACCCCTAGCTACATGTGGAATCATCGACTTTGTTTGGACACGTCTGCAAAAGCGTGATCATGCGCAGCATTCAGTCCCAGCTTCCCCTGTTAGTAACCCCTCTAGATCCCTTTGCCTATAGGGCATCCTGAAGTACAATTGCTTCTCTCTCTTGCTCCCTTTCCTCTGCTTTTTCAGGCTCCCAAGCTATGCAACCTGCAGGTCACTTTCCTCTATAGGGCTTGCCTCTCCTCCCCAACTGCTTAGCACATGTTCAGGACTCAACACTTGCAAGACCTAAATGGCAGCCCCATGCGGACTCTTTCTTCCTACCTTCTGGTACGTGTAGGGGGTAAGACCTCCTACAGGACTCTGGCTTCCACAGATTGGCCTCTGTATTTCCTCTAACAGGGCTAAAGTGAGTTGATCTGTCACCTGTCCAGGAACCTTCAGAGGACAGGAGCACGCGCTGCCTTCCCTGTCCTCAGCTCCTGGCAGAAGACTGGGAGGTAACAGCACCAGCAAGATGTTTGCTGAATGAAGCCATGGTCATGTGGCTTCTCCTTGACTGGAGGAAGGACTCTAAGTTCTTTCCAGAGCATTTCTGGAGACAGACTTCTGGCTTTTCAGCTCACCCACTTCCTTCCTCTCATAGGTGCTGTACCAATGTCACTTGCTTCTCTCAGCCTGGAGTGTCGTTTCCTCTCCCCCCATCCCTCACTCAGCACCCACTCATCCCCCAAAGCTCATTTTCAGCCATCCTCCTGGCTCCCCAACACAGTTTAGGTTCTTTGGTTTACATCCTCTTAGCTAGCATTTACTATGGGTCTTTCTTGCTCCTGCCTGTCAGGTACAATGTCTAACTGTGGTGTTACTGTCCAGCACCTCGCCCTTCACCTCCCACTTCCTGCTCCACTATCTGTTTGATGGAAGACAGGGGACTGCTCTGGTCTTTGATGACCTTGCTGGTTCTATTATTGACTTGTCAGTGCCCTTCTCTGGTGTGTATTTTTAAAGTTTTATTTGTTTATTTTGTGCATATGGGTGTTTGCCAGAAGAGGGCATCAGATCTCCTGGAACTGGAATTACAGATGGTTGTGAGCTTCTGCGTGAGTGCCAGGTCCTCTGGAAGGGCATCCAGTGCACTTAACTGCTGAGCCATCTCTCCAGCCCCAGTGAAATAGAGGATGATGTGGAAAAATATAGAAATAGCAAGTGTAGCACTGGAGAGCTCATGAAGGCAGAGAGAGAGAGAGAGAGAGGCAGAGACAGAGACAGCAACAGAGACAGAGACAGAGACAGAGGGAGGTGGTGTTTAGTATTTTCCTGACAGTGCATCCCTACCGTGACTTGGTTGAATTTTCTGAATGAAAATACCCACTTTCTGAGATGAGAAGATGGCTCAGTTGGCTGTGCAAGCAGAGAGAGCCAAGTTCCATCCTCAGGACCCATGTTGAAAAAAGTCAAGTGTGGTGGTGCACTTGTAATCCAGTTTCAGGGAGGTGATACTCAGCTAGTCCCTGGATTTGTTTGCCTACCAGCCTGGTCTTAAATGATGAGTGCCATGCCAGTGAGAGGTGCTCCCTCAAAGGAGGAAGCTTCCTGAGGCCTGAGGATGACAACTGAGGATGTGGGCATGTGCATGTGTAACTATGCATACACACGTACACCTACATATATGAATACACACATATAGACATACACATGAACATGCAAATATGAACGCATAGCTACCTTTACACTGACATGTTTCAAGCTGCAAACAAGAATTCCGAGTTCTGACTCATGCTCACACATCTTTGTTTCTGTTCAGTTTCGTCGCTATAGCCAAGAGGGAAGCTGACTCTGCCCCACTCTGTTTCCAAGCAGAGGAGCCCCACCAGGTTGGACAGAGTCTAGGCATCTTCTCTCACTCAGACCCCTACTCTTGCTAACTCAGTGACTGAGTGGCCACCCAGTGGAAGTTGTTGTACCATCTGATCATAGCTTCATCCCCATGTTCACTATCAGCAATCAGCAAATTAATATTCTGTGAGAAATAGTCACTTATTACAGACATGCCAGCTTCTGGACTGAGGAACCCTTTCTGCAGGTATTTCTGGAGCTGGGCTTGATTTATTCCTTCCCCTTTCAGACTAATTAGTGCTTTTGTGTACAATGGAGTTGAGCAAACTGACCTCCACCTTCCTCAGCAGAAGTCTCAATGGCTGGTGGCCAGCAGGTAGTGGACACCAAACATCTGGATACTCAGGGGCCTCCAAGGGTTACTAGACATGACATGTCAGAGTTCAAGGACACCACAAGAGACTAGCCTAACCCTTGACCTGAGACTTTGCCTGGCATATTAAGTAAAATATTCAGAAAATGAAGCGTTTGGGGCTAGGAAGATGGCTTAGTTAGCAAAATGCTTGCCTTGCAGGAAGACCTGATTCAATCCCCCACATGAAAATGAACCACATGAAAAGCCAGGGATGGTGAGGTAATGCAGGCTTATCATCCTAGCGCTGGAAAAGTAAAGACAGGAGAACCTCTGCCACTGGCAGGCCATTCTCCCCAATCTAACTAACGTGTGAGTTCTAGGCCTCACAAAATAAGATGGACAGAAATGAAGATGACCTCAGCACCCCCTCATCTGCCATGCGGGTAGGGGCATAGTGAGGTCTGTCTGGGTGTGTGTCCTGAAGGAGGGGTCTTGGGGAGAAGGAAGGTATCCCATGGATCAGATCACAGAGAAAGGAGACTGTCCCGTGCTGCTGGCTGAACAGAGAGGGCTGTGATGGAAAAGAGGAGAGGGGAGGGAAGAAGAGAAGAGAAGAGGGGAGGGGAGGAGAGGGGAAGGGAAGGGAGGGGAGGGGGGAGGGGAGGAGAGGAAAAAAGGGCAGTTGGGATGGGATAGTCTCTGGGTTCCTGAGGTAAGGAGGAAGGGCTGCTTTCTTGGAGCTGGAGCTGAAGTCTGGGCCCAGCAACCCATAAACACTGGCCTCTTTTTGATGTACAAAGACCAGCCCCAGCCTAGGCCCATCATCAGGGTGTCCTCAGCAGGGAAGCACTGCCATAGTCTTTCATTTGCCTCCCATGTGGCTCCCAGCTCATGGGAAGCTGTCTGGGTGGGGGCTACCAACCAGAGCTTGGCTGTCCCCCAACCCTTGTCCTAATCCTTGACGTCACCAGTCCAGACATCTGGCTGTCAGGTCTGATTGAGCTTATTCTTAGGGGGAGCTAACTCTATGCATGTCCGCGTCTGCACAGCCAGCAACCTTCACTTCCTGGCTCTTTTACTTGTGCATAACCCTGAGCTTCGCAGCACCTTGTGAGCTCCATGGGACAACAAGCACTCTCTGGGGTGGCTATGAGAATTGAGAAAGTGTGTGGAGGTTCAAGAGACAGCTCAGTTGGTGAAGGGCTTTCCACACAAGCTTGAAGATTTAAATTCAATACCCATAACTCAGGTAAAAAGGGAAGGGCAATGAGCACTTGTATCCCAGAGCTGGGAAGGCGGCCACAGCAGGGGCCAGACAGTTTAGCTGAATCTGTGAACCCATGCTATGGAGAACCTCAGTCTCAAAAAGCAAGGTGGATGGCAAAAAGCAATGAGAAATGACACTCAGGGTTGACCTCGATGTCCACCTGGGTGTGCACACATCCCCTCAATCGAGACCATGTGCTGAGTGCTGGATACACCTCAAGAGCAGAACCTGACTCTGTAGACCCCTGACTGAAGACAGCTTCTGCTAGAGCCAGATAAGCAGATATTCCTGCAGGGGTCCCTGGGGCGGGGGAGCACCTGCCTCACACACGCAAGAAGATTCAAGATTCTTCTCAGACTCTTTGCAGTGTTACCAAGATCTGTGACCTTTGTGGATGCCTCTCTCTGTCTGGAAGTCCCAGTTTCCTGCATATGGTAATTGTCGGCATTCACTAAGCTAAGCTTATTTTTCTTGTCTTGGTTGGGATGTACAAGCAGAGGTTCAATGAGACATGGCCATCCAGATGAAGTCTTGCAAATGAACACTGATTATTTCTTGTGAGCCCCTTGTGAAGAGAGAGGAGGGTTTGTCTGGAGAGGAAGCCCGGCAGAGGAATACTGCTGGAAGAATGTGAATCTCACAGGCACGTGGTGGAACCACACACGGTGGAACCACACTCGGAACTCCCTAGATCAGTAGGTGAGCGGATTGCAGAGACTCTCCAAGTCACACTGTCTCACACAGTCCACGCGCCCCATCACTCCTCACTTCTCTCCACAGTCACTCCCACCTGTGTGCAGAAGGGCTTCCTGTGAGAGGAATCTGGACTAAGAAAGGACCAAACCTGACCTGGGGTTGGATGTTAAGGGGAGAACTCCACAGCAGGAAATTCTGGGGGCAAATTGAAAAAAAAAAGTATATAAGTGTATTGCCTGCATGTATGTCTGTGCATGATGTACATGTAGTGCCCATAGAGGCCAGAAGAGGGCATCAGATACTCTGGAACTGGAGTTACAGATGGTTATGAACTGCCCTGTGGATGCTGAGAATTGAACCAGGGTCCTCTCCAAAAGCAGGAAGCTCTCTTAAAAGCTGAACCATCGCTCATCCTCCAGGAGCACTTTAATTGACCAATGACTCTACTTTGTCACTTTGTTGTCTTCTCTTATTTCAGTCAGTGTGTTCTTGGGAGCTCCCACAGGGTCTGGATTAGGGTGACCCCTGCATCCCCCCATGCCACATTTCCCTTCCTGCCCTTTTTGAGCCATCCTTCTTGGAATAAATAACTGCTCAATTTTAGGTATCTCAGAAGCACTGTTACCAACCTCACTTTTTACTCCTTGGATTTTGAGCACCAGGCACGTGGCCTTTTCAAAGGTGGTGGGTGCCCACTCTGACTTAGGTTATAGCGTGTGTCACTTATGCTGTGTGCTGGGATAGGTTCACAGAGATGCAGAGACGAGAGCTTCAGTGCTCCTAAGAAAGCTCACAAAAGTGAGAGGAGGGAAGAGGCCCACAAAGGGTGGTGTCATGGGAGGGGAGGGCAGTCACTGGGGTGTGGCTCAACATCAAGTAGGAAGAGTGGAGACAGCCAGAGGCATTTCAACCGCAGAGATTAAGGAAGGTGTTTAACTCCCACCTCTGGAGTTTCCTTTGATTTAGGACAACTTTAGGGCGCACTCAATCCCCAGTACTTCTGATTAGAGTCACAGGCATACCAGCTGGGACTACCCTTAGGGCTACATCCTGCTTTTGCCCCAACCTCAAATCAATCAAGATTTGAGAGTTTCTGGACTGGAACATTGTGCTGGAAATAGCCACTAGGAGACAAATAAGAGCAAGATGAGACCCCTGTCAGGACATAGGTCTGCTTGGCTCTCCCATCCCCTGGGGTTTCCCATTTCTGTGCTTCTGGCCAACAACAGACCCAGTTCCCCTTGCACCTAGCTCCCTTTCCATGTTTTCTGTACAGCTAACAACTTGGGAAGACGGAGCAGTTCTATTTACCAAAAGTAACGACTTCCCTGGAACTAGAGCTTAGGCATGCTTATGACTATTGCAAAAGATCCGGGTCCCACCAGCTCCAGGATCCTCCCATGATGCAGTGTGTACAGGCAGGTATCCTTGGCTCTATAGGAATCAGGACCCATGGAACTGGCACGAACACGCATGTGCGTGTGTGCACATGCACATACACACATCTGTCTTCTGTTTTTAAACTGTAGCTGGCTGTGCTACTAATCTGTACAAAGGGCTGATTCTCACTGTGCAACTTTTGACACTTCCTAGACCTGTCAAGTCTTGGTTATTAGGTCAATAGCAAAATGAGGCCTAAGACTCTTTGGAAGCTACTGATCTGTAAGAAAAATAAGTGAGCTACGCGACTCTGCCTGTGCCTGGCCTTCTGAGTGGGGCATGGAGAACAGCAAGGCAATGGAGCCTGGTTGAGGGCAGCATGTCCAGGGTGGTCCTGGAACGGCTGACGATGGGCCCAACACAGAGAGTTGGGAGGGACTGACTGGGCCCTGTGGGTCATAGAAGCCAGCAACACACCACTATTTTCTTCTCTGGGACTCCCACCCCAACCCGGCTCACTTTGTCCCATTTGTCAGGGGGAAATCCTCAGAGAGGCTGTGGCAGTTCCTTGGGCACAGAGTCACTTGTGTGGCCGGGGAGTGGAGTCCAGAGTCTGGAAGAGCCCCCACCCACTCTCCCAGCAGCTGCCAAAGACCACCGGGAACATCTACCAGGGAACAGATTTATGGCTGAGCCAGGAGGAGCGTCTGAAAAGATACCTACAGTCGTTCTGACGGCAGAATTTACAAGCTCCTCCTTCATTTGCTACTGAGTGGAAAAATACATTGGGCCCAGAACTGTTAGCTCCCTGCCAAGGCCTGTGACTCACTCCCAAGTCATAAATAACGGGTCCCTCATGACAAAGCAGAGAAGGGAGCCGGGCCCAGGGCCACGTATTTATTAGAAAAGAGAGTGGGACCATTAGTCGGGGGCTTGGTTTCCGGGAAACTCTCAACCACTCCTCACTCAAGGTCAAGAGGCCCTTCCACAGGGACTCTGATCTGACATTTGTCTCCAGACCCCTAACCTCTCATGGGGAGCTGAGGCCAGCCAGCAGAGGCATCCCCTGGCCACCCAGTTCCTTGGGCTGAGAGGAAGCATTCCTGTCAAGGTCCTGAGGGGACCTCTGCCCACTGACGCTGCTCCTGTTCGACATGGAGTTGATAGAGCGGTGGCCTCAGTGGCCACGGTGCTGTGTATCAGGAAACATTTAGTGCCTTCAAGTATGACTTCTGACACGTCTCTCTCCACCCCTACCCCCAAAGCATGTGTTTTGCAAACCTCCAGGGCAGCCCTGGGAAGGGTGTGGAGGAAGCAGATGTTGCCACAGTGCAAAACATTCGGCACCATTCGTGTTGGTGAGAGGCATGGTGCAGGGGCAAAGGCAGAGAGAAGGGCTCTCCTTCTGACAGGCTCTCTCCTTGTCTTTTTCCATCTCTGGGGTACAGGAGAGAATCCAAATGATAAAACATCCAGAAGGGGACCATAAATCATTTGCAGATTGTCGATGATACCTTGTGTGTTGGAAGGAAACACAGCTGGTGTGATTGAAAGTCTCAACTAATTATCTCCCTCGAACCTGCCTCTGACTCCAAGATCATTTCTCCAGTGAGTCAGGCCAGAAATGGGGTTGTCAAGGGATCAAGACCTATGTCTGCCCCTCTTTTCATCTCTGACTTCTTCCCTGAGCCTGCCACCACAGTGCTGGCTCAGGGCCCTGCCACCACTCACCATCACTTCAGTTTCATCTCTCCTGCAGCATCCTCTTGCCTTTTGATGAAGGTTCTATCTGAAACAACCTCAGACCCTGCTGCTGCTGCTGCTCCATCGAGCTCCACTCTTTCCTGCTCACCCTCTGCTGTGCTCCTTCTCAGAGCCCCATCCTGAAGGCTGGGGGTGACCTTCACTTCTCCCATATGGCCGAGCACTCTTCAGGCAGAATCTATCCTGGCTGTCCAGATCCTGACCTGCTGAGAACACTGGGAAGAGCTGAAGGAGTGAAGGGTGAATGGCCAGAGGAATGGATGGAACCATGAATCAGTCTTGCCTTTGTGACAGCCGGGCGGTGGTGGCGCACGCCTTTAATCCCAGCACTCGGGAGGCAGAGGCAGGAGGATCTTTGTGAGTTTCAGTCTACAAGAGCTAGTTACAGCGCAGGCTCCAAAGCCACAGAGAAACCCTGTCTCGAAAAACAAAAACAAACAAACAAACAAAAAAATAAAAAGAATTAACTTGAAGTCACTGCGCTGTGTTGGACCTACAATCTTTACCACCTTGGTTCTCAGAACAAATAGGGTCCCCTTGAAGAAGACTTTAAGGAATTGGCCCATATCCTGAGCTTTCTCAGGGTAGTGATGGCTGGGAGAAGAGGGGGAGCAGAGGAGGGGCCCTAGGAACTGGGGCTGGAGAGCTACCATGTGGGCTTGGGAAGTGGAACCCCTCATGCTCCCACTACCCCACGGTGCACCTCAGGTGGACAGCCATGTTCCTGCTGGCCCTTGGGCCACAGCTGGTGGGTGGAGGCTTTAGCCCAGTTAGTTGCTCCCTTGAATATTACTCCCTGGAATGGCCTTTAACAAAAGGTCCTCAAACCTCTGTTGCCCCAGACCATGCTATGGATTAAGTGCTCTTGTGGCCATTTAATTATTATTGGGACAGTATTAAGATGGGGGAGGGGGTTAGGTCATGGGTTATTATCATCAGGCAGAGAGCTGTGAAACCCTGTGCCAGATGGAGAATTATCAGTGTCCCCACACCATGCCTGGCATATGCAGGGCTGCGCCTGTAACACGACTTTGCTAGATGCCAGCACCTCAGTCTTAAAGACTCTTCCTGCCTCCAGACATAAGGGGATTCTGTCCTTCATTGACGATCCATTCTCAGGCATTCTGCTATAGCAACAAAAATCAGAGCAAAAACCCTAAACCCACACCCAGGAGATCAACAGTGCCTAGTGAGAAGTTAGACCAGCATCCCAGTTGCTCCTCCAAGCCTGTCAGGCACAGTTGTTTGGGCACAGTCTGGAGCAACAGTGATAAGGTGAACGGGACCTTGGGGCGGGTGGTCACAGTGCCTCTGCCCATGACAAGCCTGTGAATGTCACTCAGGGAGGTATAAGGCTTAGAAATAAGTTAGGTCTGCTTCTCTCTCTCTCTCTCTCTCTCTCTCTCTCTCTCTCTGTCTGTCTGTCTGTGTGTGTGTATGTATGCACACGCGCCTTCACACGTGTGCGTGAGGCAGGCAGGCAGAGGGTAGCCTCAAGACATTGCTCCTCAAGATCTATCCAGCCTCTTAAAATTCTTTTCAGACAGGGCCTCTCACTGGCCTGGAGCTACACATGTCTGGGCTGAAGCTACATGGGCCCTCCTTTCTCTGCCTTAGCGCCACCATGCCTGGCAAATCATGTAGGCTCTGGGGATTGAACTTGGGGCCTCATGTTTGCAAGATAAGCACTTACCTACCAACTAAATCATTTATCCAGCCCAAGACTCTTAGGTTTTAGCCACAGTTCCTGTCTCTACCTATCTTCTCATTGTTTTCCAGATCGTTCCTAGTTCTAAACTATTGCCATAGCTCCGATTCTTAACCATTCTATTTTGTCCTGCCCGTGGTACCAAGAAGTAACAATTTCTTGCCTCCATCTCTGCCTTCAGCCCCTGGATAATTTCTCCTGCAGAACTCACACCTCTAGCAAGCAGTGACAATTGCAAGACAAAGCACCAGGCTCTTCCCAGAGCCTGTAAGACAGAGCACTGACCAGGTGCTTGAAGGAATTTAGCTGATTCAGGCTCAGTTCTGTGGGTAACTAATCCTCCACACCCAGTTCATTCATGACCTTGGGCAAACCACCTCCCCCTTCCAGGCCTCAACTTTTTAATCTGTTGAATGAGGCAGCTGGGCCAGTGGGGGCTCTGACACAGCCTGGGTGGCAGCAAGGCTAAGGTTCAAGGTCACAGCCCTACATTCTCCCACTGGCTTGCTTTACTCTCTCTAGCCGGGAGGAACATCCTGAACAGCGTTAAGAATAATAAACACGGGCTGATAAACATCAATAGGCCTGACTGGTGCCAAAAGGGAAAGAGAGAGGACTGCTCTGTGCTGGCTCCTGCTCCTGGGACCACGCCGTGGCTGCCAGCTCCTTAATCATCTGGAGACAGCCGGCCGGCTTCCCTGGCCACACCCCAGGCCAGGGCAGGCAGAGGCCAGGCCAGGCCCGGGAAGTGGCCACCACTGGGTCCTCAGTCACAGGCCAACCTAGTCCAGGACCTCTCTCTGGTTGGCCTCTTAAGGCATCAATGGTTGGCCTGCTTGTAGCCTCAATGGCTCTCCTGGCTCCTGAGACAGAACCTACATACCTCAGTACCCACCTGATCCCACATGACAGCCATGGAGGGCACCCTGCTGTTCTCTGGGAACACTGAGCCCTCTATCTTCTGAGCACTTCAAATTCTGAGGAAAATATGGGCATATCTGGCGCCAGAGCTGGCTGAGCAGTGCTAGAGGCTGAGAAGACCAAGAACTCCTGAGAGGGGAGAGCTGTTACAGGGAACAGGCTCTGGGGCTGCTCACCACACCAGGGGAGCCTGGAACCAGGTTGTCTGGGTTTAAAATCTGTCTGCCACTTTGCCGTGTAGCCTTAGGCAAATGACTGAACCTCTCTGTGTCTCAGTTGTCAGTAAAATAAAAACAATATGAATAATAATAACCTTCCAGGTTCCTCTCAGGCTTGGGTGGCTGACTCATGAGGAGTGTTTGGAAGTGGACAGCCATATTTTCTCCAAGGGGCCTGTTAGTATTGATCATCACACACTATGAGCTGTGACTGCCTCAGAGGTTTGTTGAATGGCTAAATGACTCACCAGAGATAGAGAAAGGAGTGTAGCTCATGAAGCCTGGCCACTGGGGTTATACAGTGAACGTTTTGTGTAACCAACTGTAAGGCCATCAGACACCTACCAAGGACAAGGCCTGTGTTTCTTGCAAAAGGATGTGGCATTGTTCTACACGGCAGTAGCAGGGATAGGAAACTTGAGGACTTCTGTTGCCTTGGCATCCCAGAGATGCTGCTAAACTCAGTGTGGTGGCTTTGGGCTAGTCCTGAGCCATGAGGTTCTTGGAGTCAGCAATGGTCTGGAGAAGAAAGATTGGCAAGGCAGGAAGTGACTGACTGTGATCAGAGCAGACGGCCCTCCAATCGCCCATCAATGGGCCTCAAGGATATTTCCCAGAGCTGACAACCTGGCCCATGAATGAGACTGTGTGTCCAAGGGAACTGCTGTCCCCAGTCCCCTGGAAGGCTCTCATCATCATCTTCCAGACCGCCCGCCTCCCTGGGGAAGCTGTGTCTCCCTGGTTCTGTCCAATTTTCCATGTGAGATTTCCGGAGACACTGACTAGTTCATGTGACAGGAGACATGGTTCGGGGACTTCGTGCATTTCTAAAATTCCTAGCTCTATTTTCAGAAATCTGCTCCCCTGTGCATACCCGTTCTGCTCCTAGGCCCGAACATATCCCTTTATTATGGACAGCAGGCTCCTTGCCAGTGGAGAATAAGGGTCACTGGCAAATGTATGAATCAGAGTTTTAATAGGTTGATTAGCCCTCAGTCTGAGGTCTTTCTTCTGGGTTATGGTTAACACTCGCCCAAAGAAGTCTGATGGGAAATGTAATTAAGTAGCAAACACATGGACGGAGATGCCCATATTTGCCTGTTGGATGTAGGCTGATCAACTATTGTCTGCTTCCCTGAGTGACAGGATGCCCTGTGCTGACAAGCAGAGACCTCAGAGAAACATTGAAGCAAACTGTCTTCTGCAGAACTCCACTCATGGCTCTGTGTGTCCGCAGCTTGTATGTGCTGGTCAGCACTGGACTTCTGATCCCAGTGGCTGGAGATGTTGAGTGCATCTTAGAGGCACAGATTGCTCTGTGAACAGGTGGTGGGTCATGAGGGGCATCCAGGCCTTAGCCCTGAGCTAGGGAAACTGTGGAAGCTGGGGTTCTAGGAGGAGGAAGGATTAACGTTGAGGGGAGGTAGTGCTGGGAAGGAAGTTTGAGTGTGTGCCTGTCATTGTGATGACGCCTTTGAACAATAACAACAATAGAAAAAGCAGGTTCCCCTTGGGGTGCAGGGCATGATGGGTGATATCTGGGGTGTATTTCAGCCCATGTGTGTATGCACCCCTCTTTCTGGAGCTCTTAATGCAACAACTTCTGCAACCTGGAGCAGAGGCCCCGTGCTCTGGAGCAGACTTCTGCAGCAGACTGCGGCCGGTCCAGTGTCTTCTGTGTCTATGCCCTTCCATTCCCCCTTCCAGGAGCTCTCTGCGCTTCAGGGCTGCACTGTGAGTTTAGCCAGGAAAGGTCAGTGGTTGTAGCCTTGGGCCTTATTAAGGAAGTCCTGAACGTGGCCAGGGTGCCCTCCTTCCGTCTACAGAGGTAGCTCAGGGACGGCTGATTAAGCAGCCTGGCACAGTGTCCACGGTGATTTACTGTCTGCTTCTGCCTGGGAGCTGGGTTCCTGCATTATTCATGGCACAAAGCCATAAATCTGCCCTGGAGCTGGCTGCTGTCTCTGCCTCGGAGACTGAGGAGGAAGAGAGGAGGAGGCAGGAGGGGGAGGAAAGCCTGGATGGGCAAGGTGCGCCAGGGCTTTGAAGAACTTGAGCCTGCTCTTCAGGTCCTGTGTCACCTTGCCTACAGGGTTTCAGCTGTGAGATTTCTAGTCCCACTTTGACTTCTCTGGTCCGGGTGCCTCCTCTGTCTAACCTAGAAGTCTTACAGCTGCCAAAGTCTCGGACTGCTGCCACAGGTGCTTTACAGGACTTAAAAACACCAGGCCACATTTCTTTCTTTTCTTAAAAAAAAATAAAGTTTTAATTTTGGGATATTTTAAATTATTCTCTGATAATTTTGTACATGTATAAAACATGTCTTGATCTCAGTTACTCCCAGTTCCCCTCTTCCACTACCCCCAGATCCCCGCTTCCCATCTGCCTGGGCTCTTCCCTTCTTTTTATTTTCTCTTTTAGTCCAATCAGTGTTGTCTGCTGGAGTGTTGGCTGGTCTTGTTGACTTGATCTTTTGCAGATAATCCCAGCCACTGTGACGGTTAACCACAACCTCTGTGACAGGTAACCACAACTGCTGTGGCGGGCAACCACAGCCCCTGTGACAGTTAACCAGGTAACCACAACCACTATGGCAGGCAACCAACAGCCTCTGTGGTGGGCAACCACAGCCCCTGTGACAGTTAACCAGTCTTTGTGGCAGGCAACCACAGTCTCTGTGATGGTTAACCAGCCTTTGTGGCAGGTAACCACAGCCTCTGTGGTGGACAACCACAGCCTCTGTGACGGTTAGCCAGCCTTTGTGGCAGGCAACCACAGCCTCTGTGACAGTTAACCAGGTAACCACAGCCGCTGTGGCAGGCAATCACAGCCCCTGTGATGGTTAACCAGCCTCTGTGGTGGGCAACCACAGCCACTATGGGTTCGTGAGTGCAATATGGCCATGCCATGTTGGAGAGATATTCCACAGCACTCCTTCCCATCCATGGACTCTTACATTCTTTCTGCCCCCTCTTCTGTGATGTTCCTTGAGTCTTGGTGTGGTTGTTAGAGGTGTGCCATGTAGGGCTGAGCACCCAGTCACTTATACGTGGCGCTTTAACTCGTGAGTCTCTGCACTAATCGCTGTCCACTGCAGAACCAGATCAGGTTCTTTAGAACCATCAACCCTGAGTCCATTCATCAGGCAATGGTGGCCCCACCCTGCAAAGTCCAGATGGAGTCTCTGTTGGTCTTCTTGTCCTGGTTGCCTCTGCCTCACTCGCATGGAACCATGTGTGAGAAAATGCAGGGCCACAGGTGTGAGAAGAATGGGCAGAAGTTCAAGTTTGAACCGTCAGAAGCACCTAGAGGTTCTTCAAAAGACGCACTGCTGGGCCCGTTGCCAGGGTCTCAGTGGAGCCTGGGAATCTGCAGTTCTAGCAAGTTACTTGTGATGCTGAGCTTCACAATGGATCATGTGATAAGAAGAGCTGCTTTCATGTAATTTAACAAAGTCTTGCTGTGTTAAAACTACTCAACAAGAACCACCCACAAAAGCTTGCAAACCATTAGATCCACTCATTGATTTAATGAAACACTGTTAGTAGTTCTGCTGAGCTCTGAGCTGGGCGGACAGTTATGAAGGGCCAGACACTGACCTCTGTTGTCAGCTTGGGGTTCGGTTGCATGACAAGGGCACCATGAAAGGACTCCAGGTGTTGTCTGAGAGTTGAACCAAGAAACTTGCCCAATTCAGCTTCAGTTTGGGGGTCTAGAGCCCACTCCTCCCAGCTGTGACCCAAATAAGTGGAGACAACTGCATACTTTGTGTCTGGCTGACTGAAGAAACAGCCAGAGATATGATGGGCTAGAGAGAAGATGTAGTCAAGTTTGAAGGGATCACTGTCCCAAAGGAGACACTCTGCAGAGTGGGAGGTTGTGATAAGACACGAAGGTCTTAGTTAAAATAATTTTTAGAGTTTTGTTATGGCTATAAATTGTGCTTACAATGGGCACAAATGGTTTACTCATCACAGTCTATTCTTTACGGCTTTTCGTTTTTCCTGAAGTTGGTAATTACCTCCCCCTGCTCATGTGTTTAGGTTTCTTTGGGCACCTAAAGTATTTCATACCTTTCCAAGATGTTTGAAATATCTTTCAATGCAGTTTTCTGATTGGTCAAACCTACTCGATCGTTTGCTTTTTTCATTTTGAGTTGTGTCTGCTCCACCTTGTCCCAATTCTTTCCATGGTTTCTGCAAGCCTCACCCTGTCCCCTCCCTCTCTAAGACCCTGGCCTTCTCTGGGTTCCTCTCCTAGGCTTGCTGTTTGCTACTCAGTCCCACAGGGCTCTTCCTCCCAGGTCTTAGGCTTCGATAGCATGTGTGCTCTGTGAGCTTCGTGAGAAATGGGGCCACAGAGGGGAAATGTGAGGAGACTCTGAATGCCGTGGGGATGTTTTTCTTCTACTTGTGAGTTTGAGTTCAGGTAGAAAATTTTAGTCTAAGAAGTTTCCTTTTCTATCTTTTGGTCTGCCTTCTCTCTCAAGGAGCAGTCAGGATCCTTTCTGTATCCTTGTTATTCTAAATCACAGCAGTGTGTCCCAGGGTGGGAGTTTTAAAAAACAACCTTGATTTTGATAGTTATTTTCTTTAATCAGAGAAATTTTTCATGTGCATTTGGTCCTTTTTTTTCTACTTCCTCCCCTGCTTTCTCCTCTTTTTGTCTCTCCTTACTTCTTTCTCCTCTCCTCTACACAGTTGCACACACACACACACACACACACACACACACACACACACACACACTTTCTCCGCTCTCCTTTCCTCCCTTTCTATCCATCTTTCTTTATGTAGTTACACTTCTACCATTTTCTCTCTGCACTCTGCACCTGGATGTTGGAAATTGCATCTTCTGAATTTGCTATTTTGGGGATCTATTCTCCATATCTTTTGACTTCTTTTCTACTGTTTTACAAAAGTTACTTTTAAGGTCTACCCCCCCACACTGTTCTGATGACTTGGTTTTTGTACCCTTGGCTCCATCGCTCTCTGCTTGCTCCTTCATGTGGACCCTCTTTTTATTTCACTGATGCAGCATTTTCTTTCAGTTCTCGGAGAATGTTAATTGTGTGTTTTTGATGCTTTCTTTTTCTTTCCTTGTGATTTTTGTTTCTTCTAAGTTCTCTTTTTGTTTGTTTACTTCTGGGTTTTACATGGGGAATTGCCCCCAGATGTCTGGCAATTGTTAATCGTCTGTTCCTATTTCCAAGTGAAGATGAAAAAAACAGACCCACATCTGTTCGAGGAGGTAGAGTGTCATGTAAGGGGGCAGGGTGGGGGCGGGAGTGTTAGATCAGAGAGGAAGAGAGACAGAGATAGCCATAGACTATCCTGGAACCCCAGCTTCTTTCCAGTGGGGTCAAACCAGGCAGTAGACATCTTAGTTGACTGTCCTGGATGCTCTCCCCCAGGAGATCCCTCAGACAGCTATAGCACAAGTCAGCACTCTACAGTGTGCTGGGTGCTATTAACCTACAGAATTATAGAAGGAAGGTGCTTGTTGTCTCAGATCCTTAAACTCTGGGGTGACTATTCTGCATCAGTAAATAACTGGCTGTGCATGGGAGCACACGACTGCACTGTGTGCGGGAGTCTGCAGTCACTCAGTGCCCCGTTTAGGAATGACTGCTGCTCTTCCTGGACTTGATCCTGGTATCCTGGTCCGTCCTGCTCTGCTTTCATCTGCCGTGATGAACATCACAACCTAAGCAACTCAGGAAGGAAAAGACGTTTTCCCTTACGCTGCCATGCTACTGGTCATCATTGAGGGAAGTCAGGGCAGCCACTCAAGCAAGAGTTGGAGGCAGGAACTGAAGCTGAGACCTCGGAGGAACACTGCTTCCCGCCTTGCTCTCCATGGCTTGTTTAATTGTCTTCTTATACAATCAAGGACACCTGCGTAGGTCCGGGACACCAGTAGTCAGTTGTTCCCCTTCCCTGGGTCAATCAAGAAAATGCTCCACAGACACGACCACAGGGCAATCTGTTGGAGGAAATTCCTCCGTTGATGTTTCTTCTTCTCAGGTATATCTAGGTTTGTGCCAAACTGGCAAAAACTAACTAGCACATAGGGTTTGGAGATTCACTAGCCCAGACTGAACAACTGACACCCACCATAGCACCCCAGCTACAGCTCTGATAGCCTCTACCCTCATGAGTTCAAGAATACATTTTGGTTCCGTCCTGATCCTAATACCTAGAACCAGAATCGTGCTAGGAGAAACAGGTTTCTGCCAAGTGTCTCCCTTACCTAAGACACCACCTTTCTACCATCTTTGTTTGTTGGCCTTTCTTTGGGGGACTGTAATTTAAGTTCTTTGTGTTACAATGTCCTTTCGAGTTACACAATTCCTCAGGCAGACCTAACACAGACCTCTATCAGTCTTTCTGGATTGCGTAAAATGAGTGGAGTTAGGATTCACAGATTCCATTACCTTTACAGCCCCTGCTGTGGCCTCTCTAACGTACACTCTGAAAACGTACAACTTGGAGACAAAGAAAGATGTGTAATGTCACTGAAAACAGAAATGTTGTCAGATGATAAGAAGAGTTTACTGGACGATATGGACACGACTTTGTCACAAAACTAGGGTCTTGGGAGATGACTCAGTCAGTAAAGCATTAGCTATGCAAGATGAAGTCCCAAGTTCCACGTCTAGCACTTACACGAAAGCTAAGGACCCCAGTGTGTGACTGCGACCTCAGTCCTGGGGGTGGGGCAGAGACAAGAGGACCCCTGAGGCTTGCTGGTCAGCCAATCTAGTCAAACCAATGAGCTTGGCATTCAGTGAGACAGCCTATCACCCAAAATAAGGTAGAGAGGGATTGAGAAAACACTTGACATTGACCTCTGGCCTCTACACACATGTGGTGTACTTGAACACATGTGTACACATGCATGTGCACATACAGCTGTGCCGTATTAGAAACAAGTAGCATAGACACACTCCTGTTAAGTGAGACAAAGTCCCTTCCACGTCTCTCTCCAAACAAACAACTGAGACAGACTAGTTAAAGAAATGAGGATGTTGACCCACTGCCACTTGGACTCTGCTTGCTCTGCCTGGCCATTGATGTTTCTTCGTTCTTCATGAAGCTGAAGCTCCTAGGAAGCAGCAGAGAGTTGTGGATGAGTCCAATGGTAGGGAAAGGCCTTGCCCAGAGAGCACAAGGGTATGAGCATGCCTGTTAGCCATTTATAATAGGAATCACAGTCTCGGAGCTTCTGGAAGTTTCAGGGGCCAGACAAGACTTCACTATGGCCCAATAATGCATGGAATCAGACTCGAACTTGGGCTGAGACCTCCACAAGCTATAGAGCCCTGCAGCTGCCCATTGCTACGGCCAAAGATGGTGCTACACTGGCTCTGGAGAACAGTGGCAGGGCCAAGGAAAGCGTACCCATTTGTTTCCTCTCTCTAAAACAGGGTCTCAATGAGTCTCTTTTATTTTGAAAATGAATAAAAAGGGAGAACAACGACTTGGTCTACTTGAAAAAAGAAAGAAAGAAAGAAAGAAAAAAAGCCTGCAGAATGTGAGAAAGGAAACCTCATCTCTATGACTCAGAGGTGCAGGGAGCAACCAGTATAATTTTAGAAGATTCTTTGGAACCTTTGACAGACTACAGGAACTAAAAAACTGTTTCTCCATGAATAGCTGGAGAGAACAAGGAGGAGAGAGATCAAGATGAAGCAGGAGGAGATGAGAAGTCCGAAGTGAGAGGAAGGGAAGCAGGTGAGGTGGGGAGTGCGCCAGCGGACAGTCAGGGCACACTGAGCTGCCCTAACCCAGTCAGTTCTGCCTCATGTGAGTGGAGTCTGCTCCAAGAGATGGTCACAATGGTTGGGAACTGGAATTCTGATATTCCATAGTTCCACCCTGCTCTTCGCCTCTCTACATGTGGACATTGACTTTTATGTTCCTTTCCCATCCTTTGGAACTTTTGTTCTAAGGTGGGTGGGCTGCACAGCTAAGCCGTTCTGAATCTAGCTTCCTTTAGGCACTGCAGCTCCTGGTGACCAGAGTCATAACACACCTCTGCTATGGCTTGGCGTCCGTAAGGCAGCTGGATCCCCAGAGTGGTAAGGGGGAGGCTTTCTAGTCAGAGTGAAGATGAATGCGTTAGATAACAGTATTTCAGGTTGCTGCAGGGAAATTTTTATGATTGAATGACATCAGGGTTGAATTCCTTAGGGCTGTTAGTTAGGGATGCTGATGTCAGTATCAGTTGTTAAGTCTGAGCTAGTAAGTTTCTAACCCATGGTAGCTCCAGAACCTGAGGGCCCAGGGGGAAGCCGCTACACCTCCGAAGACCTAGAAGGTGACTGACATCTCCTTGTCATCTTACTGGTTCAATCAAGTCACGGAGTTAGCCTAGGAGTGGGGAAGAGACTCGCTCCACCTTGAGAGGAAACACATGATTGGTAGCTTCAGGAGAACTGGTTGGCAGCCATCTTTGTGTTTAGTCTATCTATCTGGGAGTTAAAGGTTCAAAGAAAGACGGGAAGGAACTTAAACAGTAATACTCCTGAGAAGCAGAGGCAGCACTGGGGAAGTGCACTAGAGAAATGAAAGATAAACACAAGTAGTTCTTCCATGGGCATGAAATAGAGTTGAAAAGCCAGCTGAGAGGACAAGCAGAGAAGCAAGGTCCCCAGTGCAAACCCCTCTCTGCTTGCAAAACTCCTTGTGCTGGGTGGGCATCTTTGTGGCAGAAATAGCCTTCCACAGAGAATCTGAGCAAGCCAGAATCCCATTCTCTCAGGCTATCAGGAGACCAACAAATGACTCCCATCAGCCAGTGACACCCTGAGGCTCTGTAGGGTGACTTGTGCTTTGAAAGGAGACACCAAGTATCTATCCACATGTGTTCTAGGCAAGATCATAAAAAACAAAAATCCCACCTAGGGACAGATCATGATAATGATGTTTGCATATATATGTGAATGTGGGGTGTGTGTGCTGTGCGCACCTAAGTACACACACTCATGGAGGCCAGCAGAGGACATTGGGTATCCCGCTCTATCACTTTCTACTCTCTTCCCTTGAGACATGTCAGGTCTGTGGTGGTTTGAATGAGGATGGCCTCCACAGGCTCGTATCCTTGAGTAAAGTCCCCAGCTGGCAAACTGCTAAGGAAAGATTAAGTTGTGTGACCCTCTTGGAGGAGGTCTGTTACTGGGGTGGACTTTGAGGTTTCACACACACACACCCATGCCATGCTCCATCTTGCAGATGTGTGCTCTCAGCTACTTCTCTAGCACTGTATGTGTCTTCCTGCCACCATACTCCCTGCTGTGGTGATAGTGGAATAGCCATTGGAAACTGTAAGAGAGCCCCTAATTAAGTGTTTTCTTCTGTAAGTTGCCTTGGTCATGATGCCGCCTCCCACCAGTATAACTAAGGCAGGGTTTCTCGCTGGACATGGAGCTCAACCAGCAGGTACTAAGCTCCAGCAATCCTCCTGTCTCTGCCACCATCAGCGTGCTGGGGTTACACGTGTGTGCATGTAGAGTCATGGCCAGCTTTTTGTGGGTGCTGGAATCTAAACTCAGGCTGCCCTCATACTTGGGCAGCAAGCACTCTTCTCCACTGAGTCATCACCCCAGCTCAGTTACATTTAATAAGATAAAAATGTTCTATGGCAATCAAGAAATAACGAATAGTTTATACAAAACAAGAACTGCCAAAATATATCAGTATTTCCATTTTTTCAACCATGGGAGTGAAATTCTGTGTTCCATGTTCTTTATTTAAAAAAAGAAGCTATTTGAAGGTGTTCAGAACAGAACCCAGTGAGCGATTCTTACATTTGAATTTTGGTTTCCTAAGATGTGTGTGTATGGTGTGTGTGTGTGTGTGTGTGTGTGTGTATCTGCGCTAAGGCTTAGACTTTCTGTTCATACCTCAGAATTAGCTGTGTATCTACAAATGAATTTGCTGGGATTCTGACAGCAATTGCATTAGATTTATGAGTCAGTTTGGATGTTACTGACCTCTTCATTATGTAGTATTATCTAATCCATGAATATGGTATGCTCTTGGGTTTTCTTTGACTAAATGGACCACACATAAGTTTTATCATATAGATCCCTAATTATAGATTTATACTTTCTAGCCATACTTGTTTGAGGAAATACAAACCCAACTATTCCATTTTCTTTGTGGTTGTAAGTGATGTCGTGTCTTTTCTGTTGATCTTTTCTGTTGATCTTTTGCCCTGTAACCTTCTGGAATTCCTGTAACTCCATGTTTTGTATAGAATGCACACAGTTTTGTGTACAGACATCATGCCACTACAAATAGAGACAGCTTTGTTCTAAGCTGTATGCACTTTACCCTTTCCTCTTGCCTCATTTCAGGCATGAGAGTCTGCAGTGCTGTGTTGGCAGAGGTGAAATAGTGTACTCATGGCTTAACCTGAAGATGAGGTGAGGGGCTAGAGAGATGGCTCAGTGGGCGAGAGCACGTATGGATCTTCTAGAGGTCCTGGAATTCAGTTCCTAACATAAAATCAGGCTTTTCACAACTGCCTGTAGCTCCAATTCCACAGGATCTGACACCCTCTTCTGGCCTCAGTAAGTAGTGTGTTATGTACCTACAAATACACACAGACACACATACGATAACTAAACATACAGATAACTAAACTAAATAATAAGCTAATCCTTAATTAAAATGGATAAAAGCTGCAAAGTTTTAATGAGTACTTTTTATCTGGTTAAGGTAGTCTTCCTATACATAGTCCCCGAGAATCTTTGTCACCAGTGATGACTGAATTTTGTCAAGTGCAACACCTCCGAATAGAATACAAACATAGAACTTCAAGATTTTTAGAACAGTAGATTTTGAGATCTGTGGCCAGGCAAAGAGCTCTTATGTCTGATGCCAACCCACGAACCATAAAATAAAAATAATATGTTAACTCAAACCTTGTCAAAACAAGCAGCTCATGTGAAGAAAATGGAAAGATAAACTAAGAGCTGGAGAAAACACGTAGAAATCACAGTTGGGAAAGATTGTTATCATGAATATGTAAAGAACTCCCAAAGCTCAATAATAAAAAGTCCAATTATTAAAAAAGGAAATTATGGAAAGCATTTCCCATAGAGAAGGACTACAGGTGACAAACAAGCACCGGGAAAGGCTCCTCAGTGGCGCTAGTTTCATCATAGTGACTCCAACCAGATATGCTTCAGCATGGTGGTGATGTGAACTGTGGGGCATCCATGCAATAGAATGAAAAGGAACAGACCTTTGCTGACACCAAGGATCAAACTGTCAACGACTCATGGCGAATCATAAAAGCTGTCCATGGCATATTACACATTACATACATTCCATTTATAGAGCTTCTTTGGGGTGACAAATTAGTGGTTGCCGGGAGTGGGGAACAGTGGGCACAAGTCACAGGGAATGTGTAGCTAGACAAGAGCAGTGTGACCTGAGAGCATGGACTTGTCCCATGTCTTCACTGTAGTAGTGGATGAAACAGCCTGCACAGATGGTAAAATTCCACAGGATTAAAACACACACACACACAGCCAGGAGCATGGCTAGGATTGGGGAACTCTACATCTGAACTGGAAGCTGTGATGTCACTCCCTGCCTGAGGTGCAGTCTTTTGGGAAATAAGGTAAAGGGCACGTGAGATCCCTGCGTGTAGTCTCACAAGCAGAACACTTAAAGTCAAAACCAAGACCAAACCTCCCACTAATACAGTTATTTAAGACAACAAAGAAGCTAAGACACAGGAAATGAAGTGAGTGAGATTGGCTATAATAACTTTTTATATTATATGAAATTATGAAATTTCTAGGGAAGACGGCTCATAAAGGAAGGGGCTATGAATTCAGTTAACAAAATCAAGTGTGTTTTTAGTATATGTAAAATATCTACAGTTAAAATAAAAGAAATTTCCTTAGCTTATACTATTGAGAACCCTGTGGGACCCTTAGGAATAAAACTTTTATAGTTTTACCCAAAGACATAAAACAAGACTTGAATAAATGAGGGAACATGATGTGGGGAAGATTCAATATGTGAAAATGTCACTCAACCACAAATTAATTTATATCTTTAATAAAATTCTGATAAATGTCCCCATAGGATCTTTTTTTCTGAACATGAAGAGAATATGAAGTTCTTTGGGAAAAATAAATGGGCAAGAAGTACTTTATTATTAAATAAAAAATTTAAGCATTCAACTGAAGAAACTTCAGAACAAAATACAGCAAAAGAAAAAAGGAACAAGTAATAAAGAAAACAATGGACTCAAACAAAACAAACAAAAAAACCAATAGAGCTGATAAATACATTCAATAGCTCTTTCCTTGAAAAAAAAAAAGTAATAAACAAAATTTGCTTTCGCACCATTTGCCATAAATCACAGGAGAAACAGAGTATAAGAAAAGAATAAATCTAATTTTCGTCTTAAGAGGGAACAACATACACGTGTTTTCCCTGCTAAGCTCCTTCACGGAGTTCTTGTTCAACACCAGGGTGTTTTAATTTGTCTAGCTCTTGACATGCTTAATCAGTATAGGAGCAAGTGAAGAGGGGTGGCCCTGCTTTACAAAAGTGGGGGTGAATGAAAAACTGAGGACCTGACTGCTCCTAGGTCGGGTTGGGGAGAAGGTTCACTGTAGATATGAGGGCGAGAACAGCCAGAGGCGTCTGGAAGAGTCCAGGCTGAACAGGTCCATGAGAGAGGGGGTGGGAGCAAGAGGAAGAGAAGAGAGGGGCAGAGAGAGTACTGGGAAGCAGGACACCAAGAGCCAAGTGGACACAGACAAACAACTGGGTTATACTGGAGAAGAGCAGCTGGTGTGGGGGGTGGGAGACAGGGACTCAGGGGCTGGAGAGGTTTAGGGTAGGGGCAGGGTGTGCCAGCCAGGATGGCTCTAACAGGTTAAGAAGATGCTGGGAGAACCTAGGGGTAGCGCCTACTTTGATATGTTAAATAGGCACCTCAGTGAGTCATTAGCCCCAGGTTTCTCTGATATCTGACTGTGGGGTTGAGCTGGAAAGGTGGTTCTGTGGTCCAGAAGACCTGAGTTTGAATCCCAAGACCCACACTGTGCAGCCTACAACTTCCTGTCATTCCAGTTTTAGGGGAATCGGAGACCCCTGGCTTCTGAGGGCACCTAAACTCACATGCACTTTTGTTTAGTTAAAATAACAAAAATACCTCTTGAAAATATCATAATCTCAAGAATAAAAAATTTTAAATCCCCAAGTTTACAAAATACATTTTGCAATAAAGAAATGGGTAGAACTGGTAACCCAGTACTAAATGTTTGGCCCTGAAAACATACTTACAAATAACATTATATGGACTGAGCAGGTTATATTTAGCAATACATATGTATATAAATATATATATATATAATACATATATGCACACAACAAGAATTAGTGAAAAAGAGGCCATGAATTGGAAAGAGAACAAGGACAGGTATATAGGTATATGGAGGGAGGACAGGAAAAGGAGAAATGATGTAACTATATTATAATCTCAAAAATAAAAGGAAAAAGTCTTTTTTTTTTGAGATAGGGTTTCTCTGTGCAACAGTGCTAGCTGTCCTGTAACTAGCTTTTTATAAACCTTTAACTCATGGAGATCTGCCTGCCTCTGCCTCCTGAGTGCTGGGTGCACCACCACTGCCTGGCAAAAAAAAATTCTTTAAAAAACATAAATGTGTGAGGTGAGGTTGGACAGCATAGTCTTTTTGTAATCTAACCTCGAGAGTGACCTCCCTTCCCACCCATCATGTTGTTTGTTGGAAGTGAGACAGGAGAGCTGGCTCACAGATGGAAAGAGGAGATTCTCCACGAACTTGAACTCCAGGAAGTGGGAATCGCTAGGGACAATATCTAGATCGCCTGACATAGGCAGGCAATCAACAGATGCTTGACTTCATGATTCAGCCTACTAGGTGTGGAAACCTCCTACCTTCAGCCTCGGCTTTGAGGGAGAGAGCCACAGCTCTGAAGAAGGGGCAGATGCCAGGACTTGTACATAAAAAGCACACGGTGAATTTAGAAGAGTTTTTGTGCCATAAAGAAGTGTTTGGAGAATTCCAGGTCGGGAGAAATAAAGGCTATATCCAAGCGCCAAATCGGGATGATGTAACACAACAGATAGGAATGGAGACAGCATGCTGTTTGATTTTTACTGTCAACTTGACACAACCCTAGAGCCAGGAGGTCAGGGTGTTTGCTCCCAGACAGTGTCTTCTGTATGTGACAGGGAAGCTGTATCTATGAGGTGTTAACAATATGATCCCCTAAACAAGACCTACACAATGACATCACCAGCTGACATTTCAAACATGGATGAAGAAAATCTCACAAGGCCCTAACCCTAGATGAACAAATACCTAGGTGAAGGCAATTAACAGATGCTAAGAGATGCATACACACACACACACACACACACACACACACACACACACAGTCATTCTTCTCCAGAGATAAACCTCTTGATAGGTTTTTCCAACTTGAAGTGATCAGCTCTAAACACATTTGCATATAAGCAACACTAAATGGGCTCAGCAAGTTATATATGTTTGTGTGTATATCTATATCTACATCTATATGTAGGGTCAGGTTGAATACATATGCACATATATAAATAGGTGTAGGTATATGTATATGCAACAATAATAATGAAAGAAGAGAAGGAGCCAGGTGGTGGTGGCGCACGCCTTTAATCCCAGCACTCGGGAGGCAGAGGCAGGTGGATTTCTGTGAGTTCAAGGCCAGCCTGGTCTACAAGAGCTAGTTCCAGGACAGGCTCCAAAGCTACAGAGAAACCCTGTCTTGAAAAAAAACCAAACAAACAAACAAAAAGAAAGAAAGAAAGAAAGAAAGAAAGAAAGAAAGAAAGAAAGAAAAGAAGGTCATGAATCTGAAAGGGAATGGGGAGAAATGGGAGGAGCAGCTGAGAGGAGAAGAAAGGAGGTAATGAATGTAACTACAGCACTCATGTATGAAATTCTTTAAAAAAAAGTTTTTAAAAAGTTACCATTTGGAAACTGGGGCCGTAGTTCAGTGCTAAAACTTGCCTAGCATGGACACAGTCCTGGGTTCAGTTCAATGCTCAGTGTTGAAGGCAAGGAGGGAGAAAGCTACTATTTCAAAACTGTCGTTAAGTTGTGCAGTGGAGCTCATCTGCCATCCGGCACTTGGGAGGTAAAGTGTGTGTGTGTGTGTGTGTGTGAGAGAGAGAGAGAGAGAGAGAGAATCAGAAGTTTAAAGCCACCCTGAGGTACAGAGTAAGTTCTAGGCCATCCTGAGAATCATGAGGTCCTGCAACAAAAATAAACCAACCAAACAAAAAATTCAAACCTTCATAGTAGGAAGCGACCTGGTCACAGAACATCTTTAGTGCAAGAGCTGTTGGCAGGGAGAGAGAGTCCTCGAGCTCCAGCCTCCTCCAAAGGATAAACTGGGGCAGATCTTCTCTGAATTAATTGAAATCATGTGATCCCCTCTGGTAAACAAAAGGGAATGCCACAGCAACCCAAATGGAAGAAACAGGCACATGTTAGTGGCCCACAGCTTCAAAAGCTGCAACGTTAAGAAAGTAGAGAAAAGGGGGACGTGCTTAAGGAGAGCAAGAAGACATAGTTAAACGCAAGGCATGATGCTAAACATGAGATCAGGCCCCCTACTCACTGGTCTCATGGGACAGTGGCCCATGGATTTAATGGCAGTAATGCAACTGTGTTATTTTCTGGTCCCCATGGTCCGGTTGTGATTGTTTGAAGAACATCTTGCTTTGAGGAAAGATACCTAAGTCTTAGGAGGGTCAGGGGACTGGTAATTTCTTTCGAGGGCAAAAAGCTCTTTGTATTGTCCCTACAGAACTTTACACTTGAAATCATTCCTGCTTAAAAAGAGATAAAAAAGCAATAACAGAAGAAGCCAATGACCTGAACTGAATCAGCAAACAGTAACCTGCCAGTGAAAACTGAGCAGAGTGAAGAGAAAGTTCACCCAACTAAGCTGCCTGCCATTTCTCTTTTAGGGTTTTAACTCTTCTAGGGCAACTCCTGGTAGCACTCCTTCCTTTCCTGCTTCTCTGAGGGTGACATTCCTTCCAGATTCAGAGCCCACAGTAAGGGTTTTGTTCCAGGTCCATCTATCTCTGTACCACATGTCTTTATATGTCACCTCTGTTTCTAGTAAGGAGGAAGGAGCAGATGACAACAGACCATGAGGCACCTTGGAAACTCTTGACCTCCAC
>JAQHUG010000047.1:910326-939726 GCA_028555095.1 Dicrostonyx torquatus | reverse complement strand
CTCTCTCTCTCTCTCTCTCCTCTTTCCTCCCTCTTCTGTCCCCCATCTCCCTCTCCCTCCCGTTGCTTCTGTTTCTCTAGAGAATTCCGTCATTAAATTGAATACCCAATAACCAGTTGCTGTCCTTTACAAAGACCCGAATTTTGGATTTCTTATGTCTACACTGCAGGCTTATTGTTTTTAATTCACGGCCATCTAATTCATTATCTTCAGATCTTTCCTCTGGCTGTTCAAATGTTTGCTTTAGGGGTTCTCACTTGCCTTTTGAGTTGAGCATTTAGTTAATTTAATTTTTTTCTCTGTTTAATGAGAAACACAAAACTATATGTAGTCAGTTTTTACAGTCATGTCCCTGTGTGCTGCAGAGATCCATTGTTCCTCAAACAATCACCAATTACAGTTTTGATCTCCTTCTTGGCTCTGACGCGATTAAAACCATCTCCTCTCTACAGTGGCTCTTCTGCTTCTTCAGTTTCCCTTTTGTTGCTCCCTGTGGTTAGACTTCGTGCACCATGCTAGTTTTGCTCTGAGGAGTTTAATGAGGGCTCCCTTGCAGCACTACGATATTATCAAATGCAATGCTCTTCGGCCACTTGAAGCCAATCTGTGTTCTCTGGTGGTAGGGACCTTTCTTTGACCCAGTTTCATTAAATCAAGCTCTTAATAGTTCTTTTTAACCCTTCTGTGTTCTTAGTATGTGTCGACAGGTAGATGGGAAAACAGGATAGAGAAAGTTGTGGCTTGAATGTGGAACATTCCCCCGTAGGCTCGTGAATGTGCACACTTGGTTCCTGGCTGGTGGTGCTGTTTGGGGAGGTTTGGACCCCTTAGGAGGTGGAGCCAGATGGAGGTAGTGGAGTAGGACTTGAGGTTTAATGGTTGGCACTGTTTCCTGTCTGCTCTTTGCTATTAGATCTGCCCACATATGGCCAAGCTGTCCCAGGCTCCCACCATCACAGTGAAGAGCGACTTTCTGTCCTGCCTTTCCCATCAATATAACAGACCGTACTCTCATTCTGTGAGTCAAATGAAAGCCTTTCTCCTGAGGCTGTTTTTGGCGTGTGTGTGTGTGTGTGTGTATGAATACAACCGTATTTTCTCTTTTTAGTACTAATTTTGGCTCCTTTGAAAAAACACACAAACATACACATACATGCAGACACACAAAGAAGATACACAGACACAAAGACATATATGTGTATGTATATATGTACACAAACACACAAAGAGACACATACACACAGAGAGACACAAAAACACACAAACGTCCATGACACACACAGACACATATAGACATATACACAGTCACACATACACACACAGAGACACATATAGACACATACACAGTCACACACACACACATACACACACTGACATAGGAAGATGATTCCATGCCTTTAAGTTTCCTCCCCGCATCCACCTTCTAGATTTTTCTGACATTAAAACATTTGAGATGAAGATTCTTCTTTTTACATTAATTCATTTTCTTTAATTTTTAAAATTTTTACATTAATTAATTTCAATAATTCCCAATGATTGCTTTGGGAATTCATGTTACTTTTTCTTAAAAAAATTATATTTAGGAGCTGCAGATATGGCTTAGCAGTTAAGAGCACAGGATGCTCTTCTAGAGGACTAAGGTTCAGTTCCCAACATCCAGATGGCGGCTCACAATCATCTGAAACTCCACTTCCAGTGGATCAATGCCCCCTTATGACCTCTGAAGATGCTGCATGTATGTGGTACATACACATACATACATGTAAACATACACTCATAAAATAATACACACACAAGAAGTAAGAAAGCTATGAATATTACAACACTTACAAACACAGCTTGTATAGCTTCAGTTGATCACCTGATTGGCACTTGTGTCCCCTTCATTTCTTCCTTGGCTAATGCATTATCAGAACAGAGTTTCCCGGATGACTGAGTGAGCTATATTACTCTGTATGTCAAAAAAAAATGTGTTCCATTTTTGCTACAAACGGGTCCCAATTTTGAGCTTGAGGGTCTTTATTATTATATCATGATTGGTTTGCTTAAAGCTGCAGAGGAATCTGAATCTAGCTCACACCTCCTTAGCCTGGCCTGTGAACACCTACTCGCAACACTTACAGAATTTTAAGTTTGTCATTGACACCCTAAAATTTCACCAGGAGATTAAATATTGCCCCTTTCATGAAAGGTAACCAACCTTGACTGGGGGAGATGGTGGCTCAGTAGGTAAAGTGTTTGGTTTCCAAGTGTTAGGATCTGAGTTCAGAGTTCCAGAACCCACATAAAAACAGGGTACACACACCTGTAAACTGGGTAATGTTGAGATGGGAGGTGGAGACAGGCCCTGGTTTTCCACTAGCCTGCCACTTGGGTGGGTTTCTGGTCAATGAAGGACTGTTTAAACAAAAGTGGAGGACACTGGAGGAACAGCAAGGTTCTCCTTGCTCAGACACACACACACACACAGACACACACACACACACAGAGAGACACGTGCACACAAATGTACACATAAACACATGACTCTTGCACAAAAATGTGCACACACACACAACCAAACATATGACTCTTGCACACAAATGCATACACATGCACACATGTGTGCACGTACACACACAGACACACACCCCCCCCATAATCAGCTAGTTCTCATGTTTTCTCTCTCACCTATTTTTCTTTTCTTTTCCTCTTCTTCCAGAAAGGTAAGAAAGACATTATTTTAAGATGTAGCTTTCATGATTATTCAGGTACACTGAAACCAACAGAACCAACAGTAGCTGGCTGTCATTGAGAAGGCCGCTAATACAGCTCCAGAGAGGAGGACCCATGGTAGACCATGGAGCTATGAAAGGGAACAGATGGGATCCTCAGCGCCAGCCAGGAGGAGAGGAAACAGGGGACCCTAGACTACTGCTTTTGCTGTGGTGTCTGCAGGAAGGAACAGGTGGGCCAGGTAGGCTCAGGACTAATAGGCTGCTTTAAATAATTCAGTATTCTTGGACACAGAGGCTCTTCCCAGCTACCTGGACAATGGGTCTGGGGTAATTTGGGTGAGTGAACCATGTCCTGGAAGGTGGCATGCAGGTAAGTAAGAAGGCTAGGTTGCAGGGTCCACAGTGACTGATGTACAAACAGGAAGCCTGCTTGCAAGAGAACTCTCCCAGCTCTCTGGGTGCTGTCCTCTGGGAAAGACCAGCAGGAGGCCCACGTGTCAAACACCAGAGCCAGAAAGCAGAAAGGTATGATAAATTCCAGAAGAGTTCTCCCAAGGCCCCAAGTAACGCTGTACCCATGGTCATGTCTGCTGGGCCATTTCTGAGAGTAAGAAAATGTTTTCTTTCCAGTGCACTGGCTGGCTTTTCCTTCTGGCCCTTACGAGAGACCGAGGCACTTCATTAGCCTTTGTTTTTCAAACAACCAGTTTTTATTTCATTATTCCCCCTTCAGTTTTGTTTCTTTTATTGGATTATTTTTGGCTTTCATGCTTATTGTTCTCTCTTTCTTGTTCCTTCTAGTTGTTTTATTTTTAACTTTCTGAGTCGAATCCCCAGTCCATTTACTTAAAATAATTCTTGGTTTCTAATCAACGAATTTAGGTCTAGACATGTCTGTCTAGGTGTAGACTGTGCAGCGGCTGCCCTTAGCCCTTGCTGATCTCAGTGCTAGGATGTCCGTGTGCTGATTAGAATGTCCTCACCGACTCCTACGTTGTTTGGGGGTGGGCTGGAGATTTTAATCCTTGTTTCCAAAACATGAAACGTTTTCTAGGGCATGGAGTAATGGAATGATTTACTTTGAGTTGTACTCTCCAGCAAGCCAGCACATGTGGTCCAGATCATATTGATATGTCTGTGACTTGAAGTTGAAGTCATACTGCTCATGTATATGTGAAAGGGGCGTGGACTTTGTGTTTTGTGGCACAAAGTACTATGTGGCTCTATTTGTCAAAGCTCCTATAACTTATTTCTCTGGTGTCTTGCAGTCTTAATACTGGCTGGATGCTTGCTCCCATCACTCCAGAGTGTCACCCGGCTCTGACCGTTTCTCCAAAAATTGGTCAATGACACAGTTTGCCTCTGCCATGTTAGTTGTGTACAAAGCACTGCTACTCCATTTGAAGGGGTGATTCTGTCATTTAGTCTACAATATGTCACCAACCTCCCCTTGGATAGCACTTGGCATATGTAGGTTTTTTTTTTATTATTATTTAACTTTATTTCTCTCATCCAGATATTCCTATTATAAACAGCTATGGGTGAACTAACTGGTTAAAGTCACTGTGAAATTCTGTCTTTGATAGAGGCTTACCCCACTAGACACACTTGCTGTGAGTTTTGGTGTGCTTAACCTATTTCTCCAGCTCTACACTTACATTGGGTATTTTCTTTTATTTTTGCTCTTTTTATAAACGTTTTGCTTTATGTGTGAGTGTTTTGCCTGCATGTATGTATGTACTTGTGTTCCTGATGCCAGAGAAGGCTGGAAGAAGACGTTAGAACCCTTGGAACCGGAGACATAGATGGTTGTAAACTGTCGTGTGGGTACCGAGCCCAGGAGGCCTGGAAGAGCAGCCATCCCTCCAGAGCTGAGTTCTCCTCCAGCCCCATCTTCGCTCTTTATTCTTCCTCCATTCTTGCTTTCTGAGTAACTTTCCCCTCCATGACTGAAAGTTATACATTTGGTTTCCATTCTCTTGGTAGATGGTCTGGCTAGACAACTCACCCTTCTGTGATATGTCCTCCCAAATCCCTTCCCTGCTAGGAAGCAATGTGTACCTTGTTCACAGATAATGGGGTTCAGAGCTGTGAGACAAGTGCCCTGGGGATACCCATATCTTGGGTCTTCTGAACTTCACATCTATACAGGGTTCTTTCTTGGGTGTCTACTCTTTGTGGACAAGGACAAGCAACATGACTCCAGACAAGTGGTTAGGAGGGTGGGTACAGTGGCCCTCCATGCTCCACCTACCAGTGGACAGGCTATGTGTTCATGGCTCCCTGACTCTGGGGTGTGTGTGTGTGTGTGTGCATGCATATGTATTATCTTAAATTTGGTGCTGGCAATCAAACTCGGGGCTTGAGCACGTTAGGCAAGTGTTCTTCCCTGAGCCACAGTCCAGGCCACAGAGGCCAGTCTCGGCACAGCAGCCTCATCGGCAACAAACACTGTTTACAGTTCCTGGCTGGCTTCCTTCCCACGCAGTCATTCTAAAGATTGTCCTGACTTTATTCTCTTTAATGTGGTTGTATGCGTACATTGTAAGTCAATAAACAAACGTATCATTTCTAGTTCTTGGGGGTGGTGGTGAGAAGATTCTGGAACACACCCTTTCTGCCTCCTTGCCATGAAAGTCTTGCTGTTCACATATCAACTTTCCCAAGCCAAGTGGCTGACGAGAGCTGGAACAGGTTTGAAGCAGCCATCTTCCTTGGGAAGGAGGGACCTCCTTTCTCTCCAGGATCTCTAAAAGCCCCACACCATTCTTAGTGTATTCTGGGCCTTTCTGGGTCCCCAGTCTCCAGGTCCTTGGACACGGTGGATTGGATACCCCACTGACTTCTGGAACACAAGCTGGCTTCATGGTCAGAGAAGGCAATACATAAAGCAACTCCAGAAACAAAGGATGCTGACAGAGACGAATGGACACAATGACTGAGAGCCACTCGAGGACTGTTTTCCACTCTGCTCTGGACACTGAACAAACGTGTTCAGATATCTGCCTGAGGTAGTACTGTGCTGGCTCAGAGCTGCAGGCTGTGAGGTCTCAGGGCCTTAAGGACTCCATCCCACTTGGCTCTCTGTCCTTTCCTTGCCTTTTTGAGTCAGCCAAACTGTTTGCTTGCTCCTTACTCACCAAGTACACACTAGATCCATACAGTATGTGTTTGTATTCCCTTACCAGTCAGACTCTGGGCTCCTCTCCCTTTGTGTATGTGAGCGCTTGTGCACATGTGTGCATGCGTTAGAGGTCAGAGGACAACTTCCTGTGGCATTAAGAGCTGTCCACTTTGCTTTTTGAGATAGTGTCTCTCACTAGCCTGAAGCTTCCCTAGTAGACAGAGTTGACTGGACAGGGAGCCCCAGGTATTAGCCTGTATCCTTCTCCCTAGCTCTGGGATTACAAGCATGAAGTACCATATCTGGCAACTCATTTTTTTTTTAAAGCAGATTCTTGCCAGGCATGATGGCATGCGCCTTTAGTCCCAGCACTTAGAAGGCAGAGGCAAACAGATTTCTGAGAGTTCAAGACCAGCCTGGTCTGCATAGCAAGTTCCAGGACAGCCAGGACATTATAATAGACATAACTTGTCTCAGCAAAACAAAACAAAGCAAAACAAACAAAAAAAGTCCCACATGGATTCTGGGGAATTACACGTAGTATTCACACTGGCAGGGCAAGCACTTCACTCTCTAAGAAGCTTGATTTAAACCCCTTGCCCAAGTTCATACATCTGGCATGTGGTAGAAGTAAGACTCAGACTTACGTTTATCCGATCTTTAATAAATGTCTTATTGAATTCATTCATTCTTTCTTTCTTTCTGTCATCGGTGGAGCATGCTACCTGATGTGTGTCTAGACCAGAGAATAACTCTCCTTCCACCTTGTGGATTGAGCTCAATCCTTAGGCTTGCTATTACTCTTGAGCATCTTGCTGGCCCACCAACTAATCTTGAAGGTTGGGCTGTTACGTTATGGTCTTTGGTTGACCAATAACAACCCAAGTCAAATAACAGGCTAACATTTGCTTCCAGGCTAAATTTCCAAGTTGCTAATGCTGCCTACAGGGAGGGGTCTGAGAAGATCTAACTGCTCCTTCCAGCAATGACCCAGCACATCCAGAATCTTCTGGAAGAAGCTCAGTGTGCTGTGTCAGAAGGCTGATCACAACTTTCATGTAGCTTTTGGGAAGTTGGGGTGCTGGGACGCTGAGGGGGAAGGTCGGGTGCAGGATGCCCTCTGCTGTTTGAGGCAGGGTCTCTCTTTTGTTGTTGGCTGCTGTGCATGCTAGGCCAGTTGGCCCTGAGCTTTTGGGGATTCTCTTGCACCTGCCTCCCATTTCTCTGTAGGAAGGCTGAGATTACAGATGTGTTTTTAGCACATCTGACTTCATGTGGTTTTGGGGGGGGGACAAGCTCAGGTCCTTGTGCTTTATTTACCAGCCATTGCCCCAGCCTAGGGCATACTTTACATTGCCCACTTTCCCACAGGGCTCAGGCCCATTTACAGGAGATTCTTCCCACCCTCAGGCAGCTCAAGCTGTGGTATGGAGTTAATGTCCTCAGATCTTCTGTTTCTGGGGGGTCCCATTCACTGCCTACAGTTTCTGTCTGGAGAAAGAACTCTAACACCACATTGAGTGTCGGGGCACCATGTTTCCAGCCTGTCCTCCAAGTTGCCCATCTGCAGCTGCTTGGAGATGGTCTGCAGATAATTGGCAACCAGGGAGGGGATATCCAGCCTTTCTCAAGTCTAGGCTCCGACTCCTCCTGCAAGAGGCATGGGCACTGGAGCTCAGCCTGGATCTGAGCTTCCTTGCCTGTGCTCTCCTTGGCTTCAGATGGACCAAATGAGCCCTTGCTGTCTGCAAGCTCTCTCTGGTCCAGAGCCAGGAGATCCTTACCTCCCCCAGGCCTGATTCCTAACTCAACTGCTCTGAAAGATGATGCTGTGATAGACAGAAACTGACTTCAGTCCTTTTCCTTGGGTGAATGCCTTTGTGGACACTGAGAACTTACTTGTTTTTTCCTTCCAGCAAAAGAGGTGAATCAATCAGAATGGGACAAGTTATGCTTCAGTAACAAATCTCAAGTTTCTGTGGCTTTAAACAATGAAGACTCCTTTTCCTCCCATGTTTCACGCCCATGGTGGACTGGGTAGAGGTTTACTCAACATCCTCTTTATATGGGGTCCAGGCAGATGAGCCATCTCTTTGGGGAATTGTTGGCTGCTGTGATGTGAAGTGTTATCACTGACAATGAAACACTTCCACCTGGAGGTGACACCAATCACTCATAACATAAGCTATGCTTGGTAGAAGGCAGGACATAGACCCTGGAGTGATCAGGCAAGCGCCTTTTTCTGAAAGGGTGAGTCGCTTCTCTCTGGAGTAGGTGGTCAGAGGTTAGTGGCACTTGGAGAGATCTGTTCTCCACATCCACATACTTACTGACTTCAGAGATGCCTCTGGTTCTGTTTGAGTGCTGCTGGTTATGAGATATGTGATGCTGAGCAGATTGCTTCGTTGTTCTCAGCTCAGTGTCTCCAGTATATCATCTAAGGTGCTACAGCTGGTGTGTGCCAAAGTTCTTAGTCACTGGCTCCGGGTTCACAGTGTCCAAGTCTTGTCCTCAGTGGTAAAAAAAAAAAAAAAAAAAAAAAAAACTGTCCTAGAAATACCCATACAGACAAATTGGTAGACAATATTCCCAACCCTACTTCCCCATTCCCCTCTCTTACCCCAAGCCCCACTTCCTCCCAGGCTCTCTGTCTTCCTCAAGTCCCAGCTCCAGTCTGGCTGGATAGTTCAAAACTCACTCTACATACCTCTGTAGTCTTCTGCTAAAAGCTGATGGCAAAATTGCTCAGAACATATGCAGCCCAGATTCCTCTCAAGGCCCTGCCTCAGATGTTTGGACCCTTTCAGTCACCAGAGTCTTCCAGGCTCCACACTCTTGCTACAGAGAGTGGTCCCAGCGTTTTTGGGTGGCCCTGGACTCCAGACTTCATCCAGAGCTCCTGGGCTGCAATGGGGCGTGTTCTGGGGAGTCCATGCCATGGAACAGAGGGAAAGACTACAGAATACCTCTAAACAGGCAAAACAAAGTCATTCATCTTGGGCTTTAGTCATCGAGCTGCTGACTCAGGAAAGCATGCTGTGTTCTCGGCACCCAGCCTTTACATTAAAACTGGATGATTTGTGAAGCCTAGACACGTCCCCACCCACTTCTCTGTCCCTTCAACTACCAGCGTCAGGCTGTGGGTTCTTCCTTTGCCTTTCTTGGTGTAACAGGTGCCCACAATTCCAGCTCCATTTCCTTCTGGATGTACCATGGGACCGGAGAAGACAGGTCAGTCTCCCAGAGTCTGCTGGATTGCATCTGGCTCAGGCAAAGCTGGCTTCTATGTCAGCAATTCCTTTCATATGTGGTCTTTCTTTAGTGGCTCTATTTAGTGTTTAAAAGACCGGTCCTTAAGTATTCCCCTTGCCATTCTCCCATATTCCAAATTCTGCCAAGTTTCTAGGGAGATTTGACAACAGTGAACACATTATATGCTCAGTGTCTTCCACCCTTTTCCGTCACCCTCTCCCACAGAGGGATAAGATGTGCAAGTTCTTTTGAAAAAGTTTAAGACTTACCTCTTTTATTTCTATGTGTAGGGTGTTTTGCTTGCATGTATGTATGTATGTGTACCATGTGCATGCCTGGTGCTCACAGAGGTCATCAGGTCCCCTGTAACTGGGATATTAGATGGTTGTGAGCCATCATGTTGATGCTGGGAGTCAAACCCAGGCCCTCCACAAAAACAAGTACTTTTAATCCTGAGATGGGCAAAATTTTCTGGAGATGTATCTTAGTCAGTAGGCACTTCTCCAGCAGGCACAAAACCCTGGGTTTGATGCCCAGCACTTCACAAACTGGGAGTGGTAGTGCATGCCTGTTAATCTCCACACTTGGGAAGTAGAGGCAGGAGGATCAAGTTCAAGGTCATTCTCCACTACCCTGTGAACTTCAGGCCAGCTGGAGGTGCATGAGACTCCCCTGGCAAAGGTGTGGAGGTGAGATTTGCAATTTGGGGAGCTAACATTTTTCTGTTTCCAGCCACAGGTGGCCTGGGAGGATAGCAGAGTCAGCCTCACAAGGTGGTTTTTCAGACGGTTTGAAGCACATCTCAAACCTGTGTGGTGTCCTCCAGAATTCATGTATTAAAACCTTAGTCCTCAAAGTCCCATGTCAATGACACTTTTGAGGGTCCATTGGGAGGCTATAGGGTCACGAAACTGTCCACATCTGTGGGTGAATTCCTTTGTAAATTAGTGGATTGGTCTGTTACAATCGATGATTTGGTTATTGATGAGCTGGTTGAGCTCAGCTTGTGTGGGGCATGTTTTGCTGTGCTATAAGAACACAGATGGGACAGTACTGGCAGACTCTAGACGTGTGTGTGTGTGTGTGTGTGTGTGTGTGTGTGTTGGTGGGCATGTGAGCCTCTGGAGATTAAGGGACAGCTTTGTGTGTTGTGTCACAGGTACCACCCTCCTTGACTTTTGAGATCGTGTCTTATTAGCCTGGAGCCTAATAATTAGGCCCTTCTGGCTAGTCACTGAGTCCCAGGGATCCACCTGTCACCAACATTGGGATTACAAGCACATTCTACCATGTTCATCTTTTTAAGAGGGGTGACAGGGATTGAACTCAGGCCCTTGGGCTTGTAAGGCACGCACTTCACTGGCTGGGCCATCTCTCCAGCCAAGAAAAATATTGCTTCTAATGTAAGGAGAAACTTCATACATTAGAGCCAAGAATGGACTAGTGGGTGGTGGAAAGACGGTATTCATGGTTGCCTCAGGAGTCACACCTTATGCTTAAGATACAAAAGGGTGCCTAGTGTCTCAGGTGTAAACTCCCACTGATGACGAACACTGAAAGAAGATGTGATATCTGGGTACTACCCTCTCACATGTACATTCATGGTTAATATCATTTTGAGGAAGCTGGTAAGTCAACCAAGTGGCACTTTATTTTCTTAGATTATAAATGGCCTGGCCATTCAGACTGACAACTGGGTAAAGGTCAGCTAGGGTGGAATCTTAGGGAGCCATTGCCAGGTTCAAAGTTGGAGTAGTAGGGCATGGCTTGTTGAGAGAGTCTGGCTAGCCACTGTAACAGCCTCTGGAGTCCTTCTGCCTACAATCTTGACCTATTCTGTCCATGGGACAAACCACATCAGTCTGGTCTTTTACTCATGTGGCGAAGGTCCCTAGTATGTCCCAAGTTCTTAGACGGTAGCTGGAGTACACAGGTATAGCCTTCGTGGACTACCTTGTTGCAGCCCTCAGCTGGGTGCCCACAGCGTGGGCCTTGCTCTTGTGTTCTTGGCTGGCCCCACTTACTATCTGCCTCAGTTCCTTCTGTGCTACAACTCTGCCTCTTCTTGGGTCACTCCTACCTTTGCCCTTGCCACCCTCAGGGGTCCTACTTTGTGCCCAGTGGAAAAGCTAGGGCTACGGTGTGGTCTCTTGAAGACCCTGTGAGAATAGTCAGATGTCCCTGGAGTGTCCTTCCTCCAGATGGCCCTGTGACAGTGGCGTGGAGCCCCCAAGAGCTTTGGGTTTGGATAGAGGAGGCCTATAGAGAAGGGATGCAGTTCTCATGCTCCGATTTCCCCAGTGCCACCTGGCCTGGCATGATCCCCTCTTCTTTTCTGCCCATTCACATTCATGCCCAAGTCTTCATCAAGTCCCTCTGTTCATGGTATGTACTTAGGAGTGGACAGTTGGTGGCAGCATAAGGACTGAACAGCATTGGCAGGACACTGGAGGGCCATCTAGAACTGACAGATGTGACAAGGCTGTCTCAGAGATTTCAGGGTTTCTGCCAGAGTGGCTAAGAATATGGCAGGGGTCTATGCAATCCCTCCCATCTTCCACCTCTGCTAGATGGTGTGAGGGGCCACTGTGCTGGAAACTTGTGCTGGCTCTAAAGGCCAAAGTCACCTTCCATCCCTATTCTCTCACTGCCTGCTGCTGGGGTGGGAAAGCCGGCAACATAAATCCTTTCTTGTCCCTGTCCCTTGACGCTTGCCTGTGCGGCTGTGGGGAAGAGGCCCGGGCAGCTATAAATCAGGGGTCTCCTTTGGCGGCCACCTTCATCAGGGTGCTTTACGGCACTGACATGGGCCAGGATTTAGTGAGCCCAGCCTGGCTGAGGCTGTCCCCTCCCTTTGGAATGGAGGTCTCTCATAAATCCCGAAGATGCCCATTTGCATATTAATCTGCATGCATTTGCCCCTCGAATTACCTGCCTTAACACGCTCAGACTTCAGAATTTTAGTGGGACTGAATCTCTCCATGGTTCCCACTGGAGAGAAAGGAAACTGAGGCCCATGGTGGGCAGAGGCCTGTCTCTGGCACAAAGGAAGGCAAGGTGGAAACAGGTACCAGCCAGATGCTATTTAGAAGAAGGTGGTTGTGCTATGACAGATTGGCCAAACTGGGAGGCCAGGCAGGATGCAGAGGGGGTTCCCACAGGAAGGACCAAGGAAGAGCTCTGCAAGACAGAGAGGTTTCGGGGAGGTAGCAACAGAGAAGAGCCCAGGCACTGCAGCTAACATAGGACTTCTGTAGGAAGAAAAGGGGTAGAACAGAGGGTATCTGTGACCAAGGAACCCCTGCCCTAAGGCACATGGAGGCTTGAGCAGGGTCACATAAACCAGAACTCTCTATGGCTCCTTCTGTTTCAATATTTTTTCAGTAGGGACCAAACCCCTGCCTGGATATATGTGACTTGTTGGCAAGGCAAAAACCTGGTGTGGACACACCAGCATGAGCTATGCTATGCCTATGAGGCTACATCCAAGTCCTGGTCCCTGCTTCAGGCTCCCTGTGATAGGTTCTGTCTAAGGATGAGAACTCACTGGATCATACCCGCATGTCCCACTTCATCAGGTCAGGACCCAAGAGTCCCAGGATAGCTCCTTCAGGCTCTTGGGCAGAGACAATGAGTAAATCTTGGCCCTCCACAATTCCCAAGTTTCCTTGATCTTCTAAGGGGAGCCCCAGGCTGGAACTCAATGTTCCCAGTTAGGTCTAAGCCTGGCTAGTGACCAGGACAGGGAACTGCATGGCCCCAAGAAATTGCCATGGCTCTGCAGCCTGCCCCTCCTGGTGTTTCCCAGGGACTCATAGGAAATGGCATCCCAGCAGAGGCTCTTGTTTCAGCTCTGGGGCAGGGCAGGCTTTTGGGAGAAGCGGCTGCTCTTGCTGAGACCTCAATCCAGGGTAGACAAGCCAGCCCATTATGGCATCCAGGCCTGGGGAATCCTCCTTCCATCCCCAATGTAGAACCCGAGGGCAACACTACCTGCTGCTGCCTGGTACCAGGGGCAGAGCCTTCCTTGCAAAATTCCTCTCCACCCCATCCCAACAGTACATAAACAGATGGGGATAAGATGAGCTGAGTCTAGCAGCCATGCCTTTGCTCCATGCCTTCAAAAGCCAATCCAGGGCTTTGTCCTTGCAAACCCAAGGAAGCCAGGGTGGGGCTGCTCAGTTTTCTCTTATGAATCTTCCCTCTTGGGAAGACGAGAGGCACCAGAGCCCAGATCAAGAGGGTGGTAGAGATGTGGAGGTGTCATGAAATTACCTGGGAGAGGGCAGTGACTCAGAGGGACAGGGCTGTACCTCTGTAGCTCTCAAACTCACTCTTCACCTGTACCGCTGTGCACGTTACAGAAGTCAGAAGCCACCTTCAGATGTCTTCTTCAGGAGCTGCCGCTCTATTCTCTGAGACAGCACCTTCCATTGTCCTGGTACTCCCTGAGTAGGCTAGGCTGGCTGGCCAGTGAGCCCAGAGATTCATTTGTCTCTTCCCCCCCAGCTCTGGGATTCTGAATATGAGCCACAGCATCTCTACGAGGGATCCAGGGGATTGAATTGTTTGTGTGGGGTGAGCACTTTACCCACTGAGCCATCTCCCCAGCCCTGTGCAGTCCTTGAAGGCACTGTGAGAATAAAGCTACTAATACAGGAGGGGTATGGCCTCCGAATCTTGAGGACAGTGGGATCACAGAGCAGGAGACTGACTTAAGAAGACCTCCCCAGAGCCTCCCAGGCTGGGATTCTTAGAAAGCATGCTCAGATTCACAGACTTCACGGCGGCCCTGAGACAGTCTCAGGCGGGGGCCCCCCATCTGGAAGCCTTTAAGGGGCCCCCTCCCCCTCTTCTGCAAATAGCTTGTTCCCAGAAAAGAGGAGGGGAAGTTACCCAATAGCAGGCTGGGGCTTCCTGTGGGGCTGCTGCCCTCTCCTGCCTTTGCCATGTGCACCACCAGCTCCCAGCCCCTGCCAGACACATGTCATACACTTGGTCCCTGTCATCTCTTCCATGTCTTGGGGTCAAATGCCTCCTCTTCCAGGAAGGCCCCAGGAGTTACCCTTCTGCTCTTGGTAGCTTCTGTGTCACCCTTTATGGATGAACACACCTGGCCTTGAGGTCTCCCTCTGTTCTACTGTAGTCAATAAGGGGCTGAGAGTCTCTCTGTAATTGTCTTAGTTTTGTAATGACAGATGGGGAGACAACAGAGCCAGGTAAGAAGGTGGAGGAGATGCTGAAACACTGGGAGATTGTTTGGGGCCTCTGGCTCTCTGCAGCCCAGTAGTATGTGGTACCATGCCTGTTTTGTTGCACCTGTTCCTATGGATAGTAACAAAGTCTCAACTTCTAGTTAACCCTGGCACAGCTGAGGAAGAAGCTGGAAGACAGGGAAGCAGAAATCTTGGCGAGGTGGTCCAGGGGCAGTGTAGGGTCTGAACTGATCTACCCATTTGGCTCCAGATTTGCTCGCTTAGATCTGAGGGTGCTAAACGTCAGATAGCTTGGGAAACAAATATCTCCAATGCCCTGGATCCAAGCCAGAAGAGGCACTCAACTCCTAGACAGCACCCTGGGACCTGGGAGAGCTGGCTGCAAACACAGCGACTACTGGGCTTTGGCTGTCTTAGCTCAAAGATGAGGAGAGGAGCAGCTCAGTCTCAGAACTGAATTAATGTCACCTTGGAGATGATGGGAAGGAAGAGAAGGTGAGTCTGGAGACATGGCACATGATGTGGCTGGCAGGGAGGAAGACAGGCTGCGAGCTGATGGAGGAGCTTTCTCGAGCCTCACTCTTCAACTAGACTGAAGGTCAAGCAGCTACCTTGCAGGGTGTGCCATGAGAAGTTAACTTATCTTCAGGGATTCATTAATTATTTAGTAACATTATCTTTTGTGTACTATGCTGTTTAATTCCCTTGAGCAACATAAGATGAACCTGGGATACAGTGGAGGACACAGCCCAAGGCCAAGGTCTTTAAGGAAGGGTGATCCTGGACTGAAACATTTTCATACAAAATGGGATGGTATCCACAAGACTCTCCCTGAATTCTTCTTGGGCTTGGAGGTAGAGGTGTTTTGTTTCTCTGGGCGCAGAAGGGTCCAGGGCTCCAGACTTCCAAAGGTTCCTAGTCTCAGCTGTTGCAGCCTGGGAGAGAAGGGGTGGGCATCACAGGTCGCTCTGTTGGGGCCATCCTAGTCAGTACCAGAGTCTAGAGAGCTCACATCTCAGCTGTTGCAGCCTGGGAGAGAAGGGATGGGCATCACAGGTCATTTTGTTGGGGCCACCCTAGTCAGTACCAGAGTCCAGAGAGCTCACAAGACTCTAGGGGCACTCTGTTTGAGAAACAGGGTGGGGGGTAGGAAGGGGGCATGTGTGACCAAGAATTGTAGCTTCAAGTGAGAAATAAGCAGGAGCAGATGGGGCCCAGAGCACAAAGTTTCTGTTTTCACGCAAATGTCTGGGACAATAAAAGTCACAGGGGGAGTCGGGGGTGGGGTTGGAGGGGAACACAGAGCCTGGGTGGGGGTGCAGGCAGAAGGTGCTGTGTCAGCACTTAGCACTCATTAAAATACTTTCCATCCAGTAGGTTGAGAATCGGGGTGGGCTCTCCAGCCCCCTGCCCAAGGCCCTTGGCTGGCCTGCAAGGACCTGACCCAGCCCAAGAAGGCAGGGAGGGGTCTAGGCCCTGTGCCCTAAAAGGACGTTTAGGCAGCAAGTGCTCCTTAGAACTGATTGCATTTCCTGGCCTTTGATGGCCAAGATCAAAGTGGGGCCTGGCCCTCCTGGCCTTTCAGCTCCTGGCAGTTTCTGTGCCTGCAAGGATCCAGGCTGTGTGGTCAAGGAAGCTGGAGAGGGCAGACTAGCCTGGCGTCCGCAATCTGAATGAACTAGAGTTCGCTCACACGGAGGCTGCGGGGGATGCAGTTATGGGCATAAGGGGTGGTACTTACTGTCAAGACAGTCTGTTTGTTATCCCGGCTCTGTGTCCTTGGGAAGGTAGTGGTGCCTGTGGTGGTCACTAATGACCAAGCCTTGGGGGGCTAGGCATGGGTTCCACATGTCCCTAGTCAAAAACAGGAGCTGTGTCTCAGGGCAACACTCTGGAGAGATGGCTGAAGGTCCATCTGGCTATGGCAAGAAAAGTACTGACCTTGTGAGTTTGTCTTTCATAGGGTCCTGGCAGGGGGACTTGGGGAATGGCATAGAGGTGAATCCCCATTCCCAAATCCTCCTCCCGATGGCTCCCTAACTCAGCATCAAGAGAGCCCTCCATCTTAAAGTAGCTACCAACTCATGTTTTTGTTTTTTCACTTGCCCTGGCCAACTGTCCCCCAGAGGTCACTTAATGATGAAAAATGGCCCTCTGAGCAATCAGAGTCTCTCAGGGTTTAACCTGTGTGTTTGTGAGAGCTGGGCCCCACATCTCAGGCGGCCTTCCTGGGAGCCCTTGAGAGGGCCTCGGGTTCAGACAGCTGCTTCTGCTCAAATGAACCACTTCTCCCCTGGCTCCTTTTACCAGATGTTTGTCAGCTGCTGCCGACTCAGTTTCCCTTCAGCATAAAGTATACAACAGGCCCAGGAAGATGCAACCTTGGCAGAGCACGTGGGCAGCAGAGGCTATGTGAGGACGCAGGGAAGGCAGAGGATTCATGCACCTGCAGGTCCCTGAGGTCAGGGTCCTCTGGACATGGGGGCATTGGTGCTCCTGTGGCTATGGGCCTACAGCAAGCCTGGCCGTTCAGTGTGCCCAACCCATGTGGAGAGGATTAGGATCCAGAAAGACCCATTTCCCCCCTCTTTCTTCTTGGAAGGAGGATCAAGGGGACCTGGTGACAGCCCGGAGGTTCTGGGCGTGTGGACAGACCCACTTCCCGTCCATCTCCCAGGCAGCTTAGGAGATGTATGCCATCTGTGGCAGCCCCCAGTCTCAAGATCACAGCTTGCCCTTGAAGGAGACACCAGGGGCATCCTGCTTTTTTATCCTGAGAGCCTCTGCCTGATAGGGAGACCAGGGAAGTGGGCTAGGCCTTTCTAGAAACAAGATAGTCAGAAGGGGTGGTCCAGCTCGGGCTATCTGAGCAGGGCGTTGTCTTTTAATCTTAGCATGAAATTGCACTATGATTTTCTTGGGCAGGGCCTCTGACCTCAAACCTCTTTCTTACCCGCTCCCCCTGCCCCAATGAGTTGCCATGTCCTGGGCTTGCTCTGCTGCCAGTGCCTGCCTCTGATTTCTTGAGAATTTATTAGGAAGACGGAAATGACCAGTCTTGTCGCATTCTAGCTCCTCAAGCAAGGCCAGGAACAAGAGGAGTGTGAACTACAAGGAATGTGGTTTTTGGAAGGGTCCAGAATTCAGGGAACAGGAGGAATGAGGACTGAATCAGTGATTCCTAAGCTGGGAATGTGTGGGGTCACTCCCTGGCCCTTGACACAACAAGGCCTTATTCTCCTCTGCTCTGTGTGATATATTATTTAAGGTGTGTGTGTGTGTGTGTGTGTGTGTGTGTGTGTGTGTGGTGAGGGTGTGGTGGTTTGAAAGAAAATGGCCCCAAAGGGAGTGGCACTATTAGGAAGTGTGGCCTTGTTGGAGGACATGTGTCACTGTGGGAGTGGGCTTTGAGTTCTATTTATTTATTTATTATGTATACAATATTCTGTCTGCGTGTATGCCTGCAGGCCAGAAGAGGGCACCAGACCTCATTACAGATGGTTGTGGGCCACCATGTGGTTGCCGGGAATTGAACTTAGGACCTTTGGAAGAGCTGAGCCATCTCTCCAGACCCGCTTTGAGGTCTCTTACTCTAGCTTCCCTCAGTGTGGCTGTCAGTCAACTTCCTGTTGCCTGCGAGATGTAGCTCTCTTAGCTCCAGCACCCACCATGTCTGCCTACATGCTGTCATGCTCCCCATGATGCTAATGAACTGAACCTCTGAAACTGTGAGCTGCCACCTCAAGTAAATTCAGCAATAAAAGAAACCCTGATTAAGACAGAAGTGTGTACTCAGGAACGTGAGACCCAAGAGATCTGATACTAGTGCGTCTGGAATGGGACCCCAAGCCTAAGCCGCGGGGCTCTCCTTTCATGCTTCTCTCCTTTTCCTTCCTCCACTAACGCCTCATTCTCTTCCTCATCCTCCTCTTTTTTCTTTTCCTTTCTTGATCCCCCTCTGCTGGGGTCCCCGAGCTCAGGAGAAGGCTGTGCCTTTTCCTTTTCTGTGGACTCTCAGCATGGCTGTGTGAGATGCTGCTGGGCTCTCATGGGAGGGCGGGTGGAGACAGCTGGTCAGCAGCCCACAGTAGTGTTTGGAGGACTCTGCATTTGGTCTCCATGTTGTTTCTCTACCAGTAACCCTCATTGGAAGTGACTTAATTTTGCCAGTGCCACTCACTCTTCCGTCAGCCCAGCAGGATCCTATCCTTAGCTGTAGAAGCGATGGTGGCCCTAGATCACAGAGAAACTGTGGCAGAATGAAGCAGAAAGAAGTGTCTGAGCCCTATCTCGGGAAGAACTGTCATGGTACTTTCAGCTGTCCCTGGGATTCACGTTTACCTGTTTGCATCCAGTCAGCCTGCATGAGACTGTGCAAATCTGTGTACAGATACCCATGAACTGGTGCAGGGGGAAATTCACATATGCACACCATGCATGAACACGTGTGAGGTGGTGTGGAGGTCACATGCCTGCATATGTATACTTACAGACAGAGAAAAGGCTTGGCTGCAAAACCAAGACCCTGTTCTGCCTCCCTCCCCGGCTCCCACCCCCACACCCCGCCCCAGACCTCAAACTCTGTTCCCCAGGGCCCTGACAGATGAGAACAGAGAGTCCCCATGTCTTACTATCTGGGGTAGTGGCTTCTGTTGGAATCTCCCCCCTCTTTTTCCTGACACAAATAGCCCGTGGAACAAAGGGGACCGGGGCTTGGATTATTTACACAGTCAACATCAGGCAAGTTGTGGTCTATTTAAATTCTTCTTTATTAGGTTGGGAAATTCCATGGCAACTACTCAGGCAGCTAGGAAACCTCCAAGACTTAAGCTCCCAACCTCCAACATGGCCACGTGGCTCTCAGAGTCCTGATTCCCTGACCCCCCGCAACTGACATTCCCTAGATTCCCCCTTACCCTTCCATCCCTTAGCCCAAGCCTCATCTCTTCATTGCCACTCATTCTGTCTCCCAGCCTGTACCCTGCATCCAAGACTGGTCCTGTCCATCTCCTCTGAGTTACAAGGGTAGCTGGGTGCTCACCTCACACGCACCATCTACTCCTATGTCTCACCTATGTAAAGGCTCGGAGTTTGAGTCTGTTTAAGGTCACCCGGATTGGCTATTTGAGCAGGGAAAGAATGATTCTTCTTACCAGAGTGCTCCAAATGCATTCCATAGGTAACCTGAGATGAGCAGAAGAATGGGATGCTTATACTTAGGCGTTGGGGGGTGGGGGTGGGGGTCAGGATGGTGGAAGTATCTCTAACATTGCTCCAAAATATCAGCTGGGGCCTGTGGTCTGGGGCAGCAGATTTGTCTGAGATGAAGTGAAGAAAGGGCAAAATATTAGGTCCCAGGTGAGGAGGCAATGCTGGGCTCAGGGAGCAGGTCAAGGGTGGATCGTGTAAATGAGTGGGCAGTCCTTGAGTTTATGACAAGTCCCCTAGGGAGGGGTCTGAAGGACAGTCTGGCACTGACATAGCTGGAGCCCAATGTGAGCTGCCATCTTCAAGCTGTGAGACCCAGAACCTGAAGCTTGACTTCTAGAAGATTCTAGAAATCCAGTGTTGGCCAATCCCCTAGCAGCAAACCTCTTCTGCTTCCTTAGAGCAGCCCAGAGCAACTTCTGGAAGCCTTCAAAGGTGGAATGATTGGAGATCTCCTGGCATAGATGCTATAGGGTCAGGTGACCCTTCAAGTCCTCCAAGGAGCCAGGAGGAGCCTAAAACAGAGAGACTGAAGATAAGGAGGCCTCCTTGCTACAAGGATCCTTCAGAGAGGACACCCTGCAAGCTGGGAGTCTTTGCTCTTCTGTCAGAGGCTTTTCCTGCTCTGCCTGGGGAAGGATGAAAACATCTAAAGAGAGTCAGGGCACTGGAGAGAGGGCTGAAGCCCATAAAGGAGCTCTCTGCATAAGTCTGCCAACCCAAGTTTGATTTGTGCTGTAGTGGTCATGTCCACATACGTAACACACGCACACACACACACACACACACACACACACACACACACACACACACATGTGCGCGCTCATGAATGCACACACCAATGGTAAATTTTAAACAAATATTAGGAGTCAGCCGTGGCAGATGGCAGAGAAAAGCATAGGAATAGGAAGGAAGCTGTGGAGTGGGAACCACCAGGGTGTCCTGGGCTCCTTGGGAATCTGGGGAGGTAGTCTGTGTCCTCTGGACTACCAGCAGAGTCCTGTTCCTAGCTGAAACACGCTATTGTTGCCTCAAAGATCCATAGTGAAGTAGGGCTTTTACTTATTTCAACACAGGAGCAATTCATCTGAGTGGAGGGTACAAAGTTACCTTACCACCCAGTGCTTGGCAGGCAGACAGCAGCGAGAACTGACTCAGTATGTCTGAGCTCAGCTCAACTAAGCATTCACCTTTCTCCCTATTACCCCAACTCAGAATCTGTACCTACCGTGCCTCTCCCGGGGAGACACATATATCCTGGTGATGAGGGGCCTGGTAAGAGGAACCATAGAAGGCTGAGGGGGTTTAGCTCAGAACTTCCAGTAGTTAGCTGTGCTAGAAGGCTGAAGACAAGGTCAGAGACTGCAGGCAGCAGTTGCCTACAGGGGGATTGCAGAAGTACCAGTGACCTGTCACTCCTGGCTACTCCTGGTGAGGCTCTAGCCCTGGTGGAAGCTGTTAGCACTGATGGGCAATGCATTCTCTCTAAGGAAGGAGGAGAAGCTGTCTCAGATTGCAAACAACCACCTCCATCTCCAAACAGCAGCTGGGTGGCTGGGGGAGAGGACCCAAGAGCTTGCTGCCCATTATCACCTCGATGTGGGCCCTGCCCTCGAGGCCTGTCCCTGCTGCCACCTCTGGGCCTGTGTTTCTGATTAGCTGGACCAGCTGGGCGACATTAGTTGCATTTTTCCAGGATGAATCTCAGTTGTGACTTCCTGCCATGGGTCGGAACCAGCTGCTTGCCTCTGCCGCCTGCTTTTCATGCTACCCCAAATGCCCTTGCTCCCTGGAGGGCATGGGCTCAGGGCTCAGCCTCCTGAAGTGAGGAGGTGAAGCCACTTACCAAGTACCCCAGTCGTCTTCCTCCTGTTTTCCTGTGCTTTTGAGGAGAGGGGAGATGATATTTAATCACAGGATAGTGAGCTTCCCTTCCTGCAGGTGTGCGTTTCTAAACACAAGAGACAAAGCCTTTACATTCAATATGACCTGAAACTCTAGTGAGTTTTTCAGACCTCCTAGTATGCAGACAGCACAGCACAGGGCTAATCCTGACATTTTTCCCCCCTCAGGAACACATGTAGGTATAAGGGACAATGTGCCAAAATCCCCATGTAAATTCCACTTTGTTCCCTGTGAGTTTGATTCACTTGGCTTGTCTTGAGTCCAGTCAGACTCCCAGGGACTAGGACCTCAGCTCCCAGCCTGATGCGCTCTGTGCATCTTCCTGCTGGTGTGCAAACAATCTGACATCCCAGTTCTCACTGTTCACTCCTTACTTCTCAACCTGTCCCCACCCATAGCCCATGCTGTGACTGGGGACATGGCTTTGATGCACAAAGCTCTCTGAGGCCTCGTGAGGCTGTTTGCAATGTGAGTGTGAAAGCCATAGACAGCAGAGACAATAGCTCACTTCTGCATTCCTTACACTTAGGGCACTCTGGGCAGAGAGATCCCATGTAGGTTGATGAGCATGTGCAAGAATTCAAGCCATAGGTTTCATGAGAGAGGCTTTGGGACCTTAGGCAGTTGAGGAGACTTACTTGCTGTAGGGACATGGTGGATGCTCTCCCTGGGGAGGGAATCTTGTGCTCCAGAGCCACTGGAAATGCTTAGAGTTGATGCTTGCAGACATGTTGGGTGTCGCACACCCAGCCTGGGCTGATGCTCTTTTGTGGCCTCAGGGTCTGGCAATGGGTTAGAGCTGCTGCAAGGGCATCAGTTGTGGCTTATAGACTCGGGGCTTCGATGACTGGCTTTTGCTGGGTCACTGCAGGACATAATGCTCCCATCCCACAGTCTTTGCAAGAAGCCTCTGCCTACTGCTGAGCTTCCAAGATGGGCCCCTTCTTTCTACATGTCCCCAGAGGATTCCATAACTCTTTTGGGGGTATAAATGGGTCAGGAAGCATTGTTCCTTCTTCCAGAAGTCCTTTTGGGTTATGACACATTGACATACAAGCCACAGTCTCTGTTGCCCTGGACCTAATGATTTTATTCCTTCAATTCTTCAGTTGTTTTAGGCGAATGTGAGCTGGCTTGTTAATTATCTGTAAGACCCTGCCAATAGCTACATTTGGCTCACTGGAGGCTATGAATGAAACTTGTGTCTGTCTTTCACGGTCAAGGATGCCTTGCTGTCTCCTGGATGGCCAGTGGCAAGGGCTGTGTGTACAGTCAGTAATGGGAACACAATGTTGGTTTGCCTGGGCCATGTCAACACGACCCTGAGGTGATGGGCCCATGATGGAATTTTGCATGATTGAGAAATTCCCTCATTGAAAGAAAACCCTTCCAGCCTCCATCATTCACCTGTTGCTACTTGATTGCAGGTTCTTAATTGTCATCTGCTCTGGTGCTACAGGCCAAGCCAAGCAGGCACTGCAGGTCTTCCAGGGTCCCTTTGAGCCCCCTGGTGGTCACTGCAAAGCTGTGCTGTAATCTTCAGGGCTTCTTTTCAGTGGACAAGACCAGTGTCCTTTCTTGTCAATCCTATTACTACCAAAGGCCTCTTTGGATTTTCTTTTATGGCTCACCAGGCATAAGGCAATGGTCAAGATCAAGGCCTACCACTCTCTCTCTCTCTCTGGAGGGACCTTTGTTGGGCATCTCTTCCTAAACATTCTCACTTGGGCTTGCCTGGCCCTGGTGATCGGATTGCTGAGTTCAGGGCTTCACTGAGATGACCTCCTCCTTACTAAGGCTCTGGGGAGGAAGGACCACAGACCAAGACAAATTAGAACTGTGGGAAGCAGGAGATGTCATCTTCTCCTGCTACAAGATTGGGTTTTCTCCTGACATCTAACCTAATGACCTATCCTAAGGGTAGTCTACTCTGAGATGAGGGAGATGAGGCCTTCATTGTGACAGGAAGATTGGGGGAAGGGCGACTCCCTGTGCTTTGGATGGGTACACAGTTACTTTCTCAAGTCCTCTGCCTAGCAATGGTGGCCTGGGTGGGGAAGGACCTGAGAACCCTGTACTCTCTCCATCAACAGTCACTCCCACCCCCAATACATTCCAAAGGCACTCAAGTCGTAAGACCAAGGAGTTCTGACTATCCAGGGCTTTTTGGGTCTAGCCCCAAAGACATGGCCTCCAGCCTTCCATAAAATGGTGTCCTACCTTACCCCAGACACCCAAAAGCATGGACTTGCCTCAAAGCTTGTTCAGGGAATAGCTCTACATGGATTCGGTTTAGGCTTTGGGCCCTTCAGTGGTCTATGGGCCTGTCTATCAACTCTGCTTTGCACAGCCTCCCCAAGTCAGAGCTAAAACCCTTGAACTTCCTCTTCAGCCCTCTATCAACCACTATTCCTGCACAAAATTCCACAGTTCCCCAAGAACTCCCATAATTTACAGATTCAAGGCAGTCCAAGTCCATATGGAGAGAGTCACATTCTTCCTCAGAAGCTGCTTAGTCCAGAAAGGGAGGGAGAAAGGGAGGAAGGGAGGAAGGGAGGGAGGGAGGGGGAGAGAGAGAGAGAGAGAGACCCAAAGAAAGTAAAGCAGTTTGTAGAGTCCAGTTGGAATGTGAGAGTAGCCAGCTGTCCCCAAAGACAGAAGGGCCCTCAAGACACCTCAAGGCAATGTCTCCTAGCTTATATTTTCCCAAGGTGGTTTTCCCAGAACAAAGGGACTACTTTTAGTTTTTCCTCACAAATTCAAACCAAGCTCTGAAAAGTTGAAGACTTTTAAGGTGATTTTTATCCCCCCTCCTTTCATGATCTAGTTTCACTGTCAGGGCAGATGAGGGATCCCTACCCCCATGCCATAGGAGAAGAAGCCAAGACTTAGGGAGGTTGTATGTCACTTCTCCACTAATGATGACAGAAGGATGCAGAGTTGGATCCACCACCTGCAGCATTGGGTGCTAGGGGACAAGGGAACCCCATTAGGATGGAGAAGCAGAAGAGCAATGGCTTCTAAGGCTCATCAGGCCAAGCCAGAATACACTGGGATGGGAGGAGTTAAGTGCCACCCTGCACAGACAAAGTCATCCCTCCCCCCTTCCTTTTCCACTCAGTTGACCTTTAAATCTCGGCATCAGCTGCCGTGCCAGATACGCTGTGATTTCCCTACTCCATCTGCCGCGCCTTTCCCCTGGCACTGTTTCTGCTCTCCGCTCCCTCCTCCACACTCTCTCTTTCCCATTCCACTGCCTCAGAGCTGCCTCTCTCTGAGTCCCATTCAGAAAATCCCAGCCATGCCAGCAGGCCTTGCCACAGGTGGCATCTGAGCATTGCTGGACTGATGTTCCTGGTCTCTCTACTGCCTCTGTTCACGGAGAACCTCTGCCCAGGCTACTCCGCCCCCCCCCCATCTAAAATACACCTTCAAGGGATCTCTCCATTTTGTTGCTCCTGGGGACCCTTGCTGTTTCTCTTTCTCTCTCTCTCCCATCCCCGTGTGTGTTTGTGTGTGTATGTGTGTGTGTGTGTGTGTGTGTGGTATACTTTTGCCGTCACCATAGAACATAGCAGACATTAAATCTTATTGGTTTAATTTTCTTTCAGATAATAGTAGAGGCTTTGATTTTTTTTAAAAAAAATCTAAGGAAAAAGTGTTAAAGAAAAGTGGAACATTAATCAAGGGCTCTGATGAAAGGAATGAAAGTGTTTCCCTGAGAGCCCAGCATGCACAGCAGCTGTGTGTGGATATTTAAATGACATTTTTCATATGTTGCTGTAAAAAAAAATCTCTTTGAGTCGATTCTGGAAATATATTCCAATTTGTTACAATGCCAGTGGTTTTAAAATTATTTAGAAATAAAATGTGTTTATGATTTCGGCTGTACTCTGTATATTTGTCGGCTTCAGGCCTCTTTCCTGGGAGGAGAGCCTCACCGATTTCTCAGAAACACAGGCTTGTCGGACAAGAGCCATGAGACTGGGGGCTCCAGCGATGCAGGCTGTGTTCTGTTCTCTGTGTGGCCCTCTCTTGGCACATCCTTCTGCCCTAGAGGTTTCAACAGACACAGAGCACACTCAGGTGAGAAGGAAAAGTGACAGGAGTGTCATTGTGTATTAAGAAAGGTTGGGGTTTTGTTCTGTTTTAAGAAAGAAAAATGATTTGCTTGTAGTCCTCACTCCATGTAGACCAGGCTAGCCCCGAACTTGGAGTGAGCCTCCCACATCTGCCTCCTGAGTGCTGGGATAGCAGGTGTGTTCCACCATGCCTGGGTGGTAAAACCTTTTTTAAAAGATGTAATTTATGTTGTAAATGAGAATGGAATGCAGGTAGGAGAGAACAAACGTCAGAGACAGGAGCCCCTTCCAGTCTCCTCAATGTGAGACCATCCATCCTACCTGGGCTGCAAAGACCTGAGTCTCAGCTCACATTCAGAGACAGCTGGACTGGGACCTCCCTACATTGTGCCCTGGTGCCATCTTCCTGGGGATCCCTTTCATAGGCCCGCTAGAGCTTTATAAGCTCCTCCCCTCTGAAAGGCTGGCTTCTTTCTTCCTTTTGCCCCAGCCACCTTTAGGAATGTTGGTCAGACAAATGGCAGGGAGAGGAGACACCCCAGAGGCCTGTGGGAACGGTGCATCCTGAGATGCTCCGGACCTGCGGTCAGGCAATAGAGCAGAAGCACTTTGATAGAGCACCATACAGGAGAGGCCATTGCAGAACTCTGCAGGCTCAAGAAGACAAATGTTTGGTCTGCATGCCCCCAAGGTTCCCTAGACAGGCCCTGGGCCCTGCTACTTGGTCTTGTCTTCGCTGACCAGTTGGGGGCACACTCTCCTCAGTTTTCTATCTCTGCTGGGCTTGTCATTCGGACCTGGAGGAAAGGATTAGGTACTATGTCCCCACCTCTTCCGAAGGGGTTCTTCGAGGGTTGTGGTGGGTCAGACCCACTTTGACACCATCTGCCCAGGCATTTCTCAGTCTCTTACACCCCTCCACACCCCTCCCTGCTCAAGAGAAGACGTTTCTGAGGAAAATGTAGTCTGGAGGAGGGGAGACACCTATCCAGATGGAGACAGAAGTCCCCCACCCACCCATGTGTCTGCCCCTTCCGTTCTAATCTCACTCTTTCCTTATCCCACATGCTCAGGTCTATAGCTGAACTCTACCAAGAATCCAACCTTGAAGTCTCTGTCCCAGGAAGAATCCTTGTTTAGATGCAGCTAAAACTCTTTTCTGTACTCCCAGCCCTGGAAAACTTCCCAGCTGAAACTGTGTGAGAGGGTCTCCAGGTGCTTTTGTCCAGTCATGGCTACTGTTCTGTGGGTTCGTTGTTTGGGGGGGGCAATGAGGGCAATGCTGGGAGCAGGTGGGACTCAGAGAAGATTCTGCTCACACCTGCAAAGAGAAGCCTATGGTAGTTCTAGCTGGTGGGCTGGACTCAGGGGACAGGCCAGTGTCATTCTCTTAGTGAGCTATGAGTGGAGACTGTTGGGGTTCCCCAGGAAGAGTTTCATCATCTCAAAGACAAAGTCCGTGGAGACACGGGGAAATGGGATCTTTGCCTTCCCCTGGGGACAGTCATGCTTCAGTGAGATGTGAAGGATTCTGTAGCTTCAGGGAAGGAGGACTAAGAACTTCTCTGGAGTATGGAGTGGAGCCTCGACAAGCTTCAGAGAATACAGGGTGATGAGTTCCTTGTTTATTTGAGTTAGAGGTGAGACTTCACACGGTGCTCACTAGGAACGGGCTGGTGGGAGCAGGAGGTAACCAACTAGAGAAATTTTGAGCCACTAGAGTTTTCCCGAGAAAGTGGCCAGAGATGGGTGACCTGCAATGTTTTCACTCCCACTTGGGCTCAAATAAGTTTAAAGACACGAAAGTTGCTACTGGGGTGATAGGTATGGGCCCAACACAGATCTTCACCTACAGGTTAAGGCCAAATGCCTAATGAAGGGCCTGCGGTCATGGTCTCAGGTCTGTACTAGGAAGACTGAGGCAGTGTGTGGCCTGCCTCATATCAGCAAAGTCTCTTTACTTTTTTCCAAAGAGAAGTATGTTTTTCATTGTGAAAACCCCTTTGTGAGATTGCTCATGGGCATTTTTCTAGCTCCCAATCAAGGTGAAATTCTGGTTTTCACTTTTATGAGCACACGGTGCTGTAACTTCCTCTGGCTGAGTGGAGACAGTGGGAGACAGTGGTCTCTGGTGGGAGCTGGCCTGGGAAGTAGTGGGGTGAGGGGCTGTGATGCAACAGGGGGGACTGGTAGGGTGCACATAAAAGGAGCCTAGAAGACAGGAGAGGGGACAAGTGTCCTCCTCTGGCTGGCACAGTGTCACAACTGGTCTGAATTACCTGTAGAGCTAGCTAGCAAGTCACACATTTTCTGTCCTAGCCTGAGCCTCACGGGGAAGTCAAAACCCTGTCAGCTGAGGACCATGGTTGTTGGTTGTCTTATACTAGCCAACTCAGAGAGAGGGGCAGAACCCAAGGGGTAGGACTAGTTTGAATGCCTAGCACAGGACTAGGGATGTAGCTCTCTTATTTAAGAGCTTGCTTAGCATGCACAAAGGCCTGGGTTTGATCCTTAGTCCACATAAACCCAGTTTAGTACTGCAGGCTTGTAACCTATGCACTTGAGAAGTGGAGGTAGGAGGGTCAGAAATTCAAAGTCATCTTCAGCTGCATAATAAGTTCAAGGTCAATCTGGGGTATACAAGACCTTGTCTGGAAAAATACAGTGTTTAGAGCTGAGTATTCTTTTTGGTCTTTATGAACACTGTACCCATGTATACAAAATACACATAATTTAAAATAAATCTTAAAATGGTGCTTGTCACATTTCAAAAATAGTTATTACCATTTATTTCTTGCTGATTTGCTTTTAAATTTGCCTGTTTTGTAGGCGGATAGCATTTGTTTTACTAGTTGCAAGTGGTCCTTACATATTAAGACTATTAACACAATAGCCTGGGATTCATGAGACCATATCTCAGATAAATAAATAACACCTAGTATACTTGGGAATTTTTGGACCTGCCTCTGAGCATTAATGAGAAAAAAGATAGATAGATAGATACATAGATAGATGAATAGATATAGATAGATAGATAGATAGATAGATAGATAGATAGATAGAGATTAAGCAAACAAAGTTATTTCTCAGGGAACTGGAGCAATAGGGGCTGAGTCTTTCAATAGCAAGATAAAATATCTTAGTCACTCTCCCTCTCCCCCTTGCTGTAGAGATGCCATTGTCTGTAGCTCCATGCCATTGTCTTCCTATCAACACAGCCTTAATGGTGGATATAATTTTTTTAAAAAAATGGTTAATCTGTTGGTTTACCTAGAATACAGAGCAGAGGAAGGCCTGAGTGGGAACATACAACCCGCACACCTCTCCACCTAATTACAACATATAGGTGTCAGGATTCTAAACTTAGCAAAAGGGCCAATGGAAAGAAGTCCTCTCCTAACATTTCCCGGCACCAGGTTTGCTAATGTCCATTGTCTCAAATGAATCACACAGTCAACATGTATTCAAGAGCCAGGGAAGACCTCACCCTTCATTTCAAAGGTGGAAGCCCAGATCTGCCAGTGCAGGCAAAGCTGAAGTATGGCAAATGAGGATTGGAAAAAATACCCTACGATATGTCATTGGTCTGGGTGTGACTTCCTGCTAAGAAACATGGCTGAGCATCTGTCAGTCAGGCAGGGCATCTCAGGATAATTTGGAGAGAAACAAGCTGTGCCTGGCCTAGTACATAGGGAGGGAAGGAGGGCATTTCGTGTAAGCATCTCTCCCATCAGGGGTGAGGTCTTCGCTGGCTCTTGAATACATGTTGACTGTGTGATTCATTTGAGACAATGGACATTAGCAAACCTGGTGCCGGGAAATGTTAGGAGAGGACTTCTTTCCATTGGCTCTTTTGCTAAGTTTAGAATCCTGACACCTATATGTTGTAATTAGGT
>JAQHUG010000047.1:867696-906434 GCA_028555095.1 Dicrostonyx torquatus | reverse complement strand
CCCTGGAATTCCATCAAAGACAAAGGGGGTTCCATTCTACCAAACAGATTCTGCACTCTACCCATACTTACTAGGCCAGTTTTTTTCCTTGAAGACTGCATCTTGGGCTGGAATTTTGATTCTGCTTCATCTTCATAAGATTTTTTTTGGAAAAAAAAAGCGGGGGAGAAAGCTAGGTGTGGTGGTAAATTGTAATTCCTGCACTCAGGAAGATCATGAATTCAAGTCCTGTCTGGGCTCTAGAGCAAGGCCTAAGATGAGGAAGAGAAAGAAAGGGAAAGGGAAGGAGAGAAGAAAGAGAAAGGGAACACACACACACACACACACACACAGAGAGAGAGAGAGAGAGAGAGAGAGAGAGAGAGAGAGAGAGAGAGAGAGAGAGAAGGTATTGCCAAGGCAACTGGTACTAAAGGGGTATGGCTGACAATGAGACCCACATTTTTCAGGGCTCAGGGCCAGGGAGCCCTTTTGGCAGTTGGGATTCTGAAGTCATGAATTCTGGAGACATAGGATGACTTAGAATGAGATCCCCAAAGGCCTCAGACATGTGTCTCACAGTCCAAACTGGGAAGCAGGTTAGAAAGCCAGCCTTGCAATGGTGAAGGGACAAGTTCAGTCCAGTGAAGACCAGAGTTAGGGGTCATTCTGTGCTCAGGACAGGGAAGTCCAAAGCCAGGACTGGGGACTGCAGGAGGGTGGCCAGTCTCTACCCTGAGTGTATTCTTAGTGTGGACTTGGTTCTTGGTACTGTCTGTTCATGGGTGAAGGGAATGGGTGGAGGTGACACCCTTCAAGTGAGAGAGGACACAGTTGGAGTCCCAAATCTCATAAAACTCTTCGCAACAGAATCAGGGAGGGGTAGCAACTAGACAGGAAGGAACCCCAATGAGGTGGTGGGCAAGGGTTGCTAGACAGGAAGACTCTTCCCTGGTGATGTGTTGGGTGTGGGCTGTTCGAGCTCCATAAAAGCATGAAGTGGCCTTGAAAAAAGGTAGGAGAAGGAACACGGAGATTTGGGCCAAGAGCCTTTTGAACAAATGGACGTCACAGACCAGATAAGGAGTGAAGGTCCAGAAGGGGTGGGGAGAACGGACCTGGCTGTTCCTGGGAGACCAGACCACCTTGGTAGCCTCTATATCTCTCCTTCAGAGTTCTTTGTGGAGCGAGGTGAGCTACACAAGGCCACAGCCTCCCCAGGGTCTGGAATACATGGATAAGAAATAGCCTTCTCCTGTGTTCTGGGTGGTGAAGGCAGACAGTGTACTTGAATTTGCACTGTCTGGAAAGCTAGCAAGAAGAGGGTGCTGGGAAGTGGAGAAGATGTTGGCAGGGGCTAGAGAAACCAACTCTCTTGCCAGTGTTTATTAGGTTTGAGAAGCTGGTCTATCCAGGTATCTCTTAGCAATGATGACCTCTACAAGGAGGTGACCCCTGGGCATCCTTCACTCGGTGTGGAATGAGGAACCACTATCTGGAGTCCAGTGAGAACCATGTGACTCTTAAGCCTGTACCCTGCAAGCTGGGGCCATCCCCAAGGCTGCAATAAATAGTGGGCGCCCAGGAAGAAAGACAGAGGCTGGAAGACTCAGTCAGGCAAGTGGTACAGGAGCTGCATGAGTTGTCCCTGACGAAATAAAGCAGTGCCTGGTATGAGAAACTGTTGTTTGGAAAGACAGTGACTCTATAAACTGGCAAGTGACAAAGGAGAGACTTCAGGCGTCTTCCCTAGTTGTTTCCTACCCATCCATAGGTACCTTTTTCCTCTATTCCTTTTATGATGGACTTAGTCTCTGCACATTTATACATGCATTCATTCATTCATTCATTCATTCACAATTCATTCTTTGTGTATTCATTGATATTTCCATTCATTTATGTGTTTGTGAATCCTTGATTTGATGCATTCATTTAGTCATATGTTCATTCATACATTCAGTTAGTCATAGTCATGTATTGAGCCATACATTCAATCACTATGCATGCACTGTGCATTATTCAATCATGTAGTCATTCATGCATTCACTCATTTATGTATGTATTAATCCATTTATGAATGAGTTAATTAATGTATCTATTCATGTATTCATTCTTATATTTATTTAATAAGTACGGTTATTTGTGGCAAAATATGAGTGGAGAGACTTGGAATAGGTTAGTGAACAAGATGCATTCCGATCCTTGCCCACAGGAGCTCCTATAGAGTCCAGACAATTCAGTAGAGGGTAGGCAGGAAGCAGCCAGGAGTCTGGGAGCAGGGTGAGGGCTCTGGCCATTGAGCTGGGCCTGTGTTATGGATACTTCTCCTCTAGGAAGCCTGGGCTTTGAGTGAATGCAAAAGAATCTCTAGGAGAAAACAGGCTTGGTGGATACTGAGTCCTAGGCTCAAAACAGAGCCAGTTAGCAAACTGTGGGCACATGGCCCAGGCTGCAGAAGGAGGGACCTGGCATGTTGCTGTCAGCTTTCTATTACAAATAGCAGAGATAATCACCTTGTAAAGAGAAATGGTTTGCTTTGGCTCACAGTTTCAAAAGTTCTCCTCTGTGATTAGTTGGCCCAGTGGTTTTTTTGGCTACTGCTTTGCTTCCTTGCTTTTTAGCTACTGCAAGGCAGCACATTGTGGTGGGAGCATGAGGAAGAGCAAATCCATTCATGCCAGGGCTGCAAGGGGAGAGCAATGAGTAAGAAAAATGACCATGATCCTACAGTCCCCCCTTGAAGGTACACCCCTGTGACCCTGTACTAAGTCCTACCCCTAGCCACAGTCCCCTTAGAAAGCTCACCTCTGGTGACTTCATACTAAGTTCTACCCCTAACCATCCCTCCATCTCTTCATGGTACAATCCTCAGCATCCAGGCGTCAGCACATGGATATCTGGGGAGTACTCAGGATGCAAGTCACAACACCCCTCCTTCCTCCTGTTCCCTGTGCTGGGAGAACAGAGTGATTGGGGCTGAGGAGCTGTGTTCAGAGCAAAGGGGTGACTGTGTGGCCTGAGGGCACCCCAGGACTCTCCTCCTCATAGGGAGGAGCAGAGTGGAAGTGAATCTCAGACTAGTGAAGACATTGCCTTTCTGTGTGTTTCCTGGGAGGTCTTCGTCCTAGAGAGCTCCTATCTGCTTTATTTTGCTTGCTGGGTGCCCTGGCAACTACAGTTTCATATTTGTACCCACAGCACCTGAAAAGTGGTGTGGGGGGGCAGAGAACCGGATTTGCTTTCTTGGCCTCCCAGTGAGCACAAAGAATCTATGGCCAGTAAGACCGAACCCAGTGTAAAAGAGACAGCTGCCAATGGCTCTGTATGCCGGTTAGGCTGAGTCAGTCAGTTCCATCACACTTCAGAGACCCAGAATGGGATCAGGGAGGAAGAACATCTCAGACTTAGCCTCAGATGGGCATGGAGAAGAGGAGGAGCTGGTGGGTCAATTTCTGTGGTCTCGGGGTCATGGCTGTGATTGAAAGGATGTTAGACGTGGAAGAGGAGGTGGAATACATAAGACCCATATCTCGCTCCTGGGGGCTGTGGGAAGTTGAGAAAATTCAGGGGACACAACTGACTGGTGGTCCCAGCCTGCAGCAGACAGGAATGGATGGAAAATGCTCTAAGTTCTTAGTACACGTTCTAGGCTTATATGGCCAGTTTGGACTGATCAGAGTCCTGTGGTGTCAGGGGATGGACGTGTTCAGGGCCACTTTGACCTCTCCAATTCCATCACCCTCATGTTTTCTGTCCCTCATCCTAAGTCTCATCCTTCTCTTTAACACATTGTCTCTCCCCTTGAGACCCGTTTTGCTGTGCGCCTCTACTGTAGTCCTCTATTTTCTTCTTGATGAGCTTCCTGGGAAATCTGTGACCAGTGTGATGATTGCCACATACATTCTAAAGAACTGCACTCCAGAGATCCTCTGCTTGATTTCTTAATACCCGCATGACCCCTCTTACCAACATCTGGGTGCAGCTCTTCCTGATGGTTCATTGTACTTCTTTGGGGACATGGGTGGAAGTAGATGCCCCCATCCTGGCCCCATTCCTCAGCAACCCCAAGGCTGCCTGAGGAGGACGGGTACAGGCAGACTCCTGGCTGGCTTTGCTCCTTGTCACATTCCTGGCTGTGAAATGAACTTCCAAAGCCCTGGGGAGATGACATGAGTTTGCTTGTTTTTCTCTTGTCTCCACTTCAAGGGCAGCACTGGCAAAAACAACACTCTGATGAATTCAAGCTCTTCCCTCCTCTATCCTGAACAGGACATAGACCTTCCACTCTCTGAAGTGTCAACTGAGGGAGGAGGAGTTGAAGGACTGTCTTCTTCTGGATGGCCGCTTACTCCCACTGATCTTCTCTTCTGTGGGGTAAGTTACAATGTCACCTGCTGCTAACAAGGCTCCCACGTCATGCTCCTGGGAGAGTCAGGGAGACTACTGTTTAAAATTAAATGCCACAGGAAGGCAAGCCTCCACCCAGAAGAACGAACCCAACAGGCAAAGCTTTCTCAACATCCTCCCATGCTGTGGGAGAACAAGCCTTCCTGGAGTAAGTCATATCCCTGTATAGGTGTACTATGTTGAGCCTTTAAAACCACGACATAAAAGGCTTCCTTCTTAGCTTGGAGATACGGGTCAGAGGATAGAATGTTTGCCTATCATGCAAAAGGCCTTGAGTCCAGCCCCCAGCACCACATAAACTAGATATGGAGGAGCACACCCCCAATCCCAGCACTCGGGAGGTGAAGGCAGGAGGACAGGAAGCTCAGAGTTGTAGTTGGCTACTGTTTGCTTAATGGCAGACACAATGAGGAAGAACTGTAGCCAGGGCCTAGAAGTCTTGTCTGTAGTTTTCAAAGATGGCTTCTTAGGACCAGGGGCTGTAGAGACAGATGACTGTTGCATCTATGGAATGGTACTTGTTAAAACCTAGTGCACAGACTGACTGAATGGTTGAGGGCACCATAAATGCAACCTCTCTCTCCACAATCTAGCCAGGGTTGGGACTTTCCATCATGTGTTTGGACCTACTGTTGAGGCCTGCCTAGGTTCCAGAAGGGAGAGAAGTTAAATTGACCCCCACAGGCAGAACTGAACCTTACCTCCAGGAGCCTTGATCATAAACTACAAAGGAACCCAGAAGCCACTGAAAAGGCAAGGACATTTCAAATCGTAGAGATGAAGCAGTGTTTGCAACCATCTCTCAGAATCTCAGAGAATAAAGAAAGATGAACCTCCCAGCTCAACATCCTGAAATGGAAGCTAATCTAATTTCAGAGAGAGAGAGAGAGAGAGAGAGAGAGAGAGAGAGAATCACCGAGTGTATTTGATTCTGCCTCAGACTTTGACCAGGACCCAGATGCTTACCTGGGGTTAAAACTGTCACACAAAGTTGAGTTGGGTTTCAGAGCTCCTCAGGTATCTGCTTTGTGTCGGTCATGGTGGACAGTGTCTGGCTGGTGAGTTCTCACGAGACCGTTGCATCTGTGGTTCTTCCCTTGTGAGCAGACAGTAGCGCTTAGGTAGTGTCTACTAACTGTATCAATAAATCACAGCCCAGGTACTACACCACCCCACCGCTGCATAGCCACTGCTCATCATGGGCCAGTACCACAGGACCTCCATGGAACTTACTGAACCTGCTGGAAGTTCAGGATGGACAGTGAAGAGTAGGGCCAGGTGGGGTTGACCAGGACAGCCTTCTCTGGGTTTGCAAGGACAATGTGGAGCTTGGGTTGCAGAGAAGGGAAAAGTTGATCTTGCTTGTCAACTTTGTTTGCTTGGGAGTCACCTAGGAGATTATTGAAGCACATCTCTGGATGTGTCTGTGAGGGTCAAAGAGGATGAACCAAGTCGTGGTTTATTTATTCACATGATAAAGATGTAAATAGAGGGGTATGGCCGGGCATTGGAACATTTGCCTCACATGCAAGAGGTCCTAAATTCAATCCCCAATTGCAGGATTGGAGATGGTAAAAGAAAGAAGAAAGATATGAATGGATTACTGGGAGGTAGCAGAGTAGAGGAAACTGGGACCTTGCTAGATAGGGGAAATAGGTCCCTGGGACACATCCTTGAGGCTGAATTTTGGCCTGGCCCTTTCTTGCCATGGCTCCACTCTGTTTCCTGGCCTCCATTATGCAAGATGCTCTGCTCTACAGAACTGTGCCTTCATGGACTAAAACCTCTGAAACTGTGGGCCCAAACTGACCCTTACTCCATTAACTTGCTCATATGGGTCAGAAATTTTGTCACAATGCTACAGAATCTAACTGACCCTGGTGTCATGGAAGGGGGCTGGTAGGAAGTAACAGGCACTGGACTCAGTTTTCTCTGTCATTTTATTTTCTCCTGGTCCTTGTGTTTCTTATGCCCCTTTCTTGATGTTCAATGTCCAGAATATAATCTCCTCCTGCTCAGTCAGTCCATCCATTTAGCATCTTCGCTGTTATAGTTACACCACTGAGTGCCAAGGGTACAACATGAAGACGAACCACTCTCACTCACAGGAATGCTCAGCCCAATGTAGAACATGAAAACCTAATAGAACTCTCCCACCATCTTCTGTGATGATGGGAATACCTACCTACGCCATCACATGTGGCTATTAGGCACCTGAAATGTAGATAAAGCAGCCAAGGACTCAAGTTACTAATCTCATTAAATCATAAATAACTTTTGTTTAAATAAGTACAAGTGTCTAAATGAGAGCCTTAGTAGATAACTTTAGTTCAGTGGGAAAGATAAGTCACCAGGCCATTCCATGGGCAGGACAGTGTGGCTAGGGTCTCATCTGTGGTCTACGCAAGGAAATAAGGAAATGGTATAACTGGGTCTTCTTAGGAACTAGAAAGTTTTCCTCTTCCCAACTGAGGGTACCTCTGAAAAGGACATGGTCAATGGTATGGGATGTGGTGTGCAGGGTATAAATCTCAAACTAGTGATGCCTGCATTTTTCACAGACTTCCTGCTGAGATCTTCCATAGGCTAACCAGAAGAGCTGGGCTTAAACAAGGGCAGGCAGATGTTCTCTGCCCGATGGCCTGGCTCTCGGCCCTCTCCGATCTCCAGGGGGTAGGTGATGACAGATGGACTCATGACTCTCCCAAGATGAAGGGATCCAAAGAGCTGAGCTGACCCTGGGAATGATGACTGCACCCAGGGGAGAGGGTGCGGGGTATCTGGAGACCATCTGGAAAGCTGGGAAGCATTTAAGGGAAGAGGATTGACGTAGGGGGAAGAGGTTACCAGGAGCCAGTTCCTCAGTGGAGGCCAAGACTCCTTGGGTCACTCTTGTTCTCTTGTCCATATGGAGAACCAGGGGTGGGATTCTCAGGGCTCTGTGGGCATCTGGAGAGCAGTTATTGTGGGGCTGGACCATTAAAGCATCATAATGGGGTCTTTCAGGGCCCTTCTGTGAGAGAGACCTGCATGATCATCTGGTAGAGTCCACATCACGTTATCTCTATCAGACTTGGGTACCTATCCACGGTTGCTGACCAACGTGTTAGAGAAGGAGTTTGCAGAGATGGAGATTTAATGTCTGCATGTCTGAAGTAGAATTCTTAATCTGATCTTTAACAGTCACCCTCCCCTAATAGAAGCTGTGAATAATCATGGATTCTCTCCCTTTCTTTCTTTCTTTCTCACAGTGGCTTCATCATGGGCACTTTTGATGATTCTCCCTCTAAAATTTATTTCACTACTTTTCCTGACACAATTCTGGCCCATGTTTCAATAATTTCTCATCCATGAATTTTTCTTTGATCGTCCTATTTTTTAGGCTTTGGTCTTCACAAAAGCCAAAACAATTATTTTTTTTTTAAAAAAAATCCAGTTGTTTGCTCTTTTGTCTACAACATTTTCAATGCCTTCACATTTTGCTCAGGATTATAGCCACTCTCTTTGACATGACTCAAGAGAAGTCACATAAGTAGCTTCCAACCCATCTTCACAGTCATTTCTCAAGTGTCATTTCCAGTGTTCCTGCTACACTGACCTTCCAGTTTCTCAAACAAGCCAAGGTCTTCCCAATGGCCAAGACTTTGTCCATGTTACAGCCTCCCTCTTGTTTTCTTGATGTGGCTTCTTCTCATCCTTGACCCCTCCATGGCTCATAGCAGAACCCTTTTTTCTTCTTCTTCCATATAACACTTTTCCTACTCCCTCTTTGAGCAAACATTTTCTTGTTGCCTGTCTGTCTTTTTCACCATACTCTAAACTTGATCAAAGAAGGGGTCATACCATAGTACACCCAAAAGTTGCTTGACTGCCTTGAACACAAAGGAACCAGATAAATATTTATTCAAATATGATAGTCAGGGAGGTAGATCAGTGGGTAAAGATGCTTGCCACCAAGCTGGGTGACTTTTGATCCCTGAGATCCACATGGTAGAAAGAGACAACAGACTCCTAACAAGTTGTCCTTTCCCACACACACTAAGTTTAAAATGTAATAAAAATGTGAATGATTGTTTTTCCCTTTCTCACTCTTGAAAGCAGGATCTGTTCCCTGTTAGAAGGAGGATGTGTCACCCTGAAGACCTCCAACACTGGCTTCAGTTATTACTGGAACTGTCGTTGCTTTTTCCCACCCTCCTTTCACTATATTTAACATAAGTTGACTTTTTCTAGGATTACCAAGGAAGTATGGATTTGCAAAGAACCTCAACTTTATTCAGCTTTTTGTCCAAAGTGCTGTGTCTGAACCCAGGGCCAATAGTTGGCGGTGTGAGAAATCTTTTTCTCGTTTGGGGCTAGCTAGGATTTCCATAAACCTGGCAGCAGTAGTGGGCAAGGACCAAGCAGCTGATTCATGGGCAAGGCAATTCATTCTTCCTTTTTGAACTGTCATTCCATATTATGTGTAGTTCTTTTTCTGAGTGTTACGGACTGTCCGTGGTATAGTATGGCATTGAGGCAAAGATAAGGCTGCATATATAACCTCAGAGCCTGTATAACCAAGGCCCTCTGAGTATCTCTCCTCTCTGTTGTGAACCTCTTTGTCCAGTCAGCACCATGGCTATCCTATCCTGGTAGAAGTCACGAGGTAGAGTGACTTTCCCAGATATCTAATTTTATTTTATTTATTTATTTTTGAGACAGGGTTTCTCTGTGGCTTTGGAGCCTACAGTGGAACTAGCTCTTGTAGACCAGGCTGGTCTCAAACTCACAAAGATCCGCCTGCCTCTGCCTCCCGAGTGCTGGGATTAAAGGTGTGCGCCACCACCGCCCGGCTAGATATCTAATTTTAAAATGGCTGGCATCATTGCTCTGAATCCCTTGTTCAAGAAATAGTATCATTTTTTACAAAATAATAAAGTATCACTAAAATTGGGGAATATTATTACAATAACTTCTAATCTAAGCTCTGAATAGCCTAGACAATGCAATAGGAAGGGATATTTTGAGTAGCTTATGTTTGGGAAATGAGGGAACATAAACACCATTTTTTTTTAAATGGGCCATCATCTCCATATGACTGACTGACCATTGCCTCTTCAGTATATCCTTCTCTTGGGTTGGCTCATAGACATTACTTGAGAATCTATTCCTTCACAGTCTTGACCCATGTGATCTAGATGGCCTGTCTTCCTTAGCAATAAGAGTCATGTATATGACCCCAATCTAACCAATCAAAACCCTCCATATTTTTGTGTTGTCTGGTGAAAGCCATTAGTCTGAGAAGAAATCTAATCAATCCAAAGACAAATGTGAGATGTAAAGAAAACTGATCTAAATACTTCTGGTGTTAGTATTTACACTAGATTTTCTATCTTGAGTGCAAACATAATTTCCTTTTGCTTGGGAAGAGTTGCCCTTGCAAACCTGAAATCAAAACACTCCTAGATGATACATCTATCTAAAAAATGAATAATAAAAAAGCAATTACAAATAGTATGAGAGGTACCCTATGGTGGCTAGATATAAGATAAATATATAATAGTTGACAGCTTTCTTATAAGTTACCAACAAATAGAAAACAAGTCACTTTTTACTAGTAATATCAACAAGGACCATAAACTTTTTAATAAATACTACAAATTTGTTCAGAAACCACCAACCACCAAATGCCATAAACACCAGCTAGAAAGGTAAAGTCAAAATCATGACAATGCCAGTACTCTCCCAGGATTTCATCTAACCAGTATATTAGATGAAATATAATCAGGTCCATAGTTTTGGACCTGATTAAAATTTTGATTTGACATATTGCTCATAAAGTGAAATGTGTGACTAAAATGTGCTGGTAAATTAGACCATAAAATGTGTTACTGACCCACTGTATTTTCAGGTTCCAACAAGAAGTTGAAAAGACGTCTTTAATGGGCAATCTTGATTGTCAATATGAAAGGGTCTAGAACTCCCACAGGCTTCTGAACATGTCTGTGATGTAATTTTTAGGTTAGGTTAACTAAGGTGGGAGGAGCCATCTAAATGTGGGCAGCACTGTTTCATGGGCTGGGATCCTAGGTTGAATTTGAAAAAAGAGAGAAAGTGAGCTGAGCACCAACATTCATCACTCTCAGCTTCCTGCTGCGGACACAATGTGACCTGTTGCCTCACACGCCTGCCACCAAGACTTCTCTGCCATGAGGGACTGTACTCTCAAACTGTGAGACAACATACATGTTTTTTATTGGTATGTTATTTTTGTCAGGTATTTTGTCATGGCAACATGGGAAGTAATGAATGCAGCATTTTGTAAATGATAAAATAAAAACCCTCACTCAAAATAAAAAGGAGAAAGGGGAAGAATGAACATGCCCTAGAAGAGCTAGTAGACAATATACAAATAAACATGCCCAGTCTGCCCTGCAGACTAGTTATGCAGATTAAGACAGCGAAGAGACTGGGGTATAGCTCATGGTAGAGCACTGCTGAGCATGTGCAGTACCCTGGGCTTGTACCCATCACTTAATCAACAGTATACACAACAGTGACAACACACATACATGCACATACACAGGCATGCACACACACATACAGCCATGCTTTGGTCAGCAGGGAGCTAGGAAGCTGCTTTGAACTGTTGTGTTTGGGTGGCAAAGGCCAGGGAGGGTGGCAGCTGATAAAAGCAAAAAAAAAGTTGAATTGGAAAAAGGTGCTTTAGTTCTGTTCTTGCCTTTCCTCCACTCTGCATGGGGCAGGCATTTTGTGACTCTTGCTTTTTATTAATTTTTAAAATTTATTTTACATACCAACTACAGTTTTTCCTCCCTCTTCTCCTTCTCCCTTCCCCTCCTCCGTTCTATTCCCCCACATCCACTCCTCAGTTTCCATTCAGAAAGGCCTCTCATGGGAGTCAAAAAACCACGGCATATCAAGTTGAAGCAGGACCAGGATCCTCCCCTGCATCTAAGTGAAGCATCCCACTATAGGAATATGTTCAAAAAAGTCGACTCATGTGCCAGGGACAGTCCCACTGTTAGGGTCCCTACAAACAGACCAAACTATACAACTGTGTGAGTGTAAGCATATGTGTGAGTGAGCATATATTTGAGTGTGTGAGTGTGTATATGAATGCATAAATGTGTATGTGTGTATGTATGTATATAAGAGAGTGTATGAGTGTGTGTGATTGTATGTTGATATATGTGTGTGTGTATGCATGAGGATATGTGTGTGTGAGTGCTATATGTGTATGTACGTGTGAGTGTGTATGTGTATATTTGTTGTGGAAACTCCTTCAGCCAATAGCCTTTAAAATACTGACCCAGTTTGGGTGTGGTCTCATGTACTATACGTGCAGACGAAAAGCATGCATGGCCTTTTTTTTCTGCTGAATTCAGTTCCAGTTCCCAGCGCATGCAGAGGTCTGCAGATTGCTACCCTTACTATGAGTTTATCCCCAAATAAATAAAACTTTGCTATTCCTTTCTTACTAATACATTTATTTATGTCTGAGTGTGTGTGTGTGTGTGTGTGTGTAAGTTTATTTGTATGCGGCAGGAGTATGGATATTCCTGCCTCTCTGTGTATGTGCATGTAGAGGCCAGTGGTTGATAAGGGAAGCCCTCTCTGCTATTTCTGTCTGTCTAAAGATTTATTTATTCTATGTGTATGAATGTTTGCCTTCATGTAATTTTACCACATAGGCACAATACCCTCAGAGATCAGAAGAGGATGTCAATTTCCCTACAACAATTTCCCTAGTTACACACAGCTGTGAGCCACGTGGGTGCTGGGAACAGGGTCCTCTGCAAGATCAGCCCGTGTTCATAACACTGGACCATCTCTCCAGCCCCTCCTCTAGCTCTCTTGACCTAGTTTTTGAGACAGGATTTCCCACACAAACCAGCTGGAGCTTGCCTGATTGTGCTAGGCTGGCTGTTCAGCAAGTCTCTGTCTCCCTGGCAATGAGATTACAGGTGTGCTGCGCCACACCTGGCCTTCCCAGGTATTTGTGGAGATCTAAGTCAGGTCCCCATATTTGTGTAATGAGCACTTTACCCACTGGTCTAGCCCCCATTTGTGCTTGTTTTAAAAGACACAAAGAAATACAAAAGAAAAACTATCCACTGCAGCCTGGTTGGAGCTGGAAATAGAATTTTGAAAGGGAAAAAATATTAACTATAATCCTCCAAGATCAAAAGCTAAAATTTAATAGTTGTAAGCATGTGATTTAGAAATATTTTTAAATTTTAATTTAAACTTTAAATATCTAAATTTATTTATTTATTTTTATTTTTAAAAAATATTTATTTATTATGTATACAATATTCTCTATTTGTGTGTATGCCTGCAGGCCAGAAGAGGGCACCAGACCTCATTACAGATGGTTGTGAGCCACCATGTGGTTGCTGGGAATTGAACTCAGGACCTTTGGAAGAGCAGACAATGCTCTGAGCCATCTCTCCATCCCCTTTAAATTTATTTTTAAATAACATTTTTTAAAGCCGGAATGATCAAGTGAATGATTCTACACAGTAGTCACTTAGAGAGATGGGATGGGGAGAAATCCAGGTCATTGTAGTGATCTGACATGGTTCGATGAGTGTTGTTGGATATTTGCACACTATGAAGGTGTATTGCTGTGATTGATATAATAAAATGCTGAACAACCAATAGCTAGGCAGAAGGTATAGGCGGGACTTCCAGGCAGGGAGAGAAAGAGAAGGAGAATCTAGGTACTCAAGGGAAAAGTCAGGAGACACAGAAAGGAAACAGGAGGTGTAAGATGAAAGAGAGGTAATGCTACATGATAGAACATACATTCTTCTTTTCCATCCTCCTCTTCTGTTGCATATGTGTGATATGTACAGTTTCTTATGGGTAGATGTGCATGTCTGTGTAAACAGAGACTGCATTTGTTTCCCGGCCATCCAGACCCAAATAATCACACAAAAGATATAATTATTACAACCCTGTTAGGCCAATGGCTCAGGCATATTCCTAGCTAACTCTTACATCTTAAATTATTATTATTTTTATTAATCTGTGTATCACCACGAAGCTGTGGCTTATTGGTAATAATCCAGCATCTTTCTTCTTTGGCAGCTATATGGCATCTTCTTGACTTCACCTTCTTTCTCCCTGAGTTCTGTTTAGTTTTTCTGCCTAGCTATATTCTGCCCTGCCATAGGCCAAAGTAGCTTCTTTATTAACCAATGGTAATAAAACATATTCACAGCTTACAGAGGGGAACCCCACATCATGTTTGTATGTTTATGAAAGTCAGAGGCCAGTGTCAGACATCTTCCTCAATTGCCCTTCACTGGGTTTGTTTGCTTTTTTTGAGTCAAGGTGTCCCACTGACCCTGGAGTTCACCTGCTAGGCTGGGTGACCAGTGTGCCTCAGGAATTTCCCTGTCTCCACCTCCCTGGTTCTAGGGTTATAGGTGAATGTTGGTCTGCCTGCCTTTATCTGTCTATTTTTGTGTGGGGGCTGGGGAGCTGAAAGCTTGCACATGTGGTTCACTGTGAGCCTGTCTCCCAAGTTCTTAGTTGACTTTCTGGAGGTTCTGTATAAACTTGGCCTGGCTGTCATAGATCATAAAGGTTGTGGACCAATGGCCCAAGTCAGCAGGGTAGCACACAGTCAGCTTGGTTTGGAACCTACAGAGATTAGAAGGCCAGTGTTGTCACTTTGCAGAGAAGCAACTGTGTTCCAAGTATGTAAACTCTCCAGCCGTGATAAAATGATATATGCACACACTGATTGAGCACAATAAAATGATAAAGGATAGCACTTCGAAGAGCTTGCTTGGCACATGGTGTGAGTTTAGAATGCAATAATGAGAATGAGGATCACAGCAATAAATAAGGACAAAGATCTTCTTACAAACAAAACCATGGGAGGTTGGGGTTGGATGCTTTGACCCAAGATTGTGAGTAGGCTCTGGAATCTGTTAATAGTTCTACGGCCCCCATCACTTGCCTTCGGTTTTACCTTCTCTCTCCACTTCCTGGCAAACACTTTTGAGAAAGTCCAATTTTATTATGGATGAGTGACAGGGAGAAAGGGACTTGGCTGGAAGAGCAAAGAAAGACACTGCCACCCAGCCTCCTAGGGTGAGGTAAGCCAGGCCAAGGACTCAGGGACATGGGGAGTGGGTGGGGGTGGATACTACTTAGCGAAGCCTTGTTTTTATTGTCCTGGCAAAGACCAGAAAGCAGTGTTGGGTAACATTCCATCCCATTTGAAAATTCCAAAGCTCAACAACTGGGGGTGAAGTCAAGGTCTCTCAGGATGGCAGTGAGCAAAGGCACTCACAGATAAGGCCTTTGCAGTTCAAGTCAGCAAGCCTGGGCTAGGGTGCAGCTCAGTGCTAGAGTGCTTGCCTGGCACACATGAGGTCCTGGGTTCCAGCCCTACGACCACAGAAAAGGAATGCTCAAGGGTCAAGGTTGGAGTTCAGACCCCAGAACCTTGCTCCAAAAGATGTGGCTTCTCCTTCTCTGGGTCTTGACAGCAGGAATCCCCCTGCTTCACCTCAGCTGCAAAGCTCTGGGCTGCCTGTAGAGGTCTAGCCTGAGTGCCCATCTTACCTCTACCCCTAAACGCTCTGGCTTTGTTCCCATTAAGGGAACAGAGGTGCAAAGTTGCCTGCCATGAATTCTCCCCCTCCTTTCTGGAGATCGTGACTCTGGCTCTCTTGGGGTCACCCAGGCCCTCTCCACTGTTTGTGCCGGGGTTTCTGGGAGTTTCCCACAGCGCCTTGGGTTGGCTGTAAGGTGGCCTCTCTGCTCCCTGCCGCCCCTTCAGCTCCCTTCCGGCAAACTCTTGGGAAGCTGCCAGAGTCCGTTCTCCCAGACTGTGAACACTCCATGTCTGAGGCAGGGGTCTGACTGGCAGCTGTCTTCATGCAGAGGGCCAGACCAGCAGGGGAGTTAGTCACGGGGTGGTGACCACTGACTGTTGATCAATGGTGTTCTTGGCCTGATGTTGGCTCCTTAGTGACATCTGAATCTTTGTTACGCTCAACGCTTCTTTTGTCTTCCGGCTTTCCTGAAATAAGGACCGACAAACAATTCGAGAACCGGAGCCACATGTCCCCAAATGCGTGTGGCTCGGCATTGGTCATGTTTTTCCAATTATCCCTTGTTCTGAATGCCACAGTTAATACGCCTGTGCACACTCACACACATACCCGGGACAATTTTTAGCCAGACATTCAGGCTCCTCTTTTCCCAGAACCCTATGGGCCCTTCAGTCCCTGCCCCACCCAGACCCTCAATCTCTGCTCCCGCCCCCTGCAGCCCCTGGCCCCGAGCTCACCCTGCTTTGGCACGCCACTCTCTCAAGACAGGATGGACTTATTTTAGTGTTGCCTGGAACGTCTTTCTTCCCATCTCATTGTTTTTAAATCTTGCCCATCTTTCTGAGCAGCAAGCGACTATCTAACACAACTTTCCAAGGTAGCTCACCCACAGGTTGTGGTTCTTACAGCGTCTGTCCTTGGTGAAGCCAATCTCATTATTTAGCTTTAAAAGGATAATATATGAAAGTTATAACAGAAAGGGTATATTTAATTAGAAATGCAGACCTTTAAAACTAAAGTCCAGCATGTGTGATTTATGGCAGCACCCACATCCCAGAAGTAAGGAGGTTCTGAAGCAGGTAGGTGACCTCAAGTTCAGGCCAGTTTGTGAGACACAGTGAGCTCAGACTAGCCAGAGCTCTAGAGTGAGGCCTTATTTCAAATGAGTAAATGATAAATAAATTAAAAATATATATTATAGTATAACACACATATATATTTATATATATTGATGCACTGGAGAGATGGCTCAGCAGGTAAAGGCACTGCCACTAAGCCTGATGACTTGAGTTCAATCCTTGGGACCCACGTGATAAGGGAGAGAACCATTCTTGCAAACTGTTCTCTGGCCTCCCACGTGTGCCATGGCATGTGCAGTCACCTGCACATACATAAACACATACACAAGTAATAAACACAATGTAATTTAATGTATATAAAATTGATAATAAAATAGGAAAATAAAAGCTGTCTCTTTCCCTCTAGTTAGGCCTATCACCATTTATGTTTGCTTGCTTGCTTTTCTTTTTTGTAGTCCTGGAAGGAAGGATTTTTCCCCCACAAACACACATAAAACTCACAGACTCACTATTTAAAAACCAGAAAGAGCACTGAACCCATCCTTACATGTGGTTTCCCAGGAGCTTTTCCCCTTTTCTCGTAGTTTGTGAGCATCTTCGCACAGAGAATTCTCCCTCTTAAAATGTTAAAGAATGTCATGAATGACCACATGAGAACCTTACACTTTTCTGTGGGGGGAGCATTTTTATTGTGGAAAATTTCAAACATACACAAGCTGAAACAGTGGTCCAGCACCTCCCATAAGTCCTCCTATCATCCAGCTTCAATAATTAAACCTTCCTTCCATTTTACCTACCCCTGCCTGTTTGTCACCCACCCCCAGGGGGGATAAAATCAAGACCCAGATGGCCTTTTATTTCCCTGTAAACAGCAGTTGTTTTCCTGAGGTTTGGCGTTTGAGGAAGCACAGAGCCACGCAAAGCAATCTCCTTTCAAGACCCCGTTCAAATGGATCTGTGTTTCATTTGTGACAGCAACATTGACAAGTTGAAAAACAGTCACACATCTCCATGCACGCTGTCTTATGTACTCAGCCTGCGGCGGAAGCTTGTAGGGCACATGGGAGTTCCAGCCCACAAGCCAGCCCTGCTGCTCTGATCCACTAACTTGGGCGTTCCATCATTGTGTTTTCCTCCAGTTGGTTCACATATGTGAGCTTTCTCTCCCAACTCCACCATATTCCATGGTCTTGAATCATGGCTTCAGTCCCGCACACAAGGTTGTGTCTGTCCTAATGTGGCTTCCCATAAGGAGTTGCATGGGTCTTGGGGACCTTTTGCTGCACTCAAGGAAACTGGGACTTCAGAGGAAGAAGGAATTCCTTGGGTGAGAATGCTGGGGAGAAGTGTTGGCTCTCTACTTACCCAATTCTTTTCTTCTCTCTCCTCTCCTCTCCTCTCTTTTTCTCTTCTCCCTCTTTCCCTCCTCCTCCCTCTTACTCCATTCCCTTTCTTTCTCAGACAGGTCTCATGTTCATGGGTTGACTTTCACTTCACTATACAGTCAAAGATGACCTTGAACTCCTGAACATCTTAACTTCATCTTCCAAATAGTGGCATTGCCGATGAGCAGACTTTTATGGGTCTGACAGGACATGGGGGTAACACCTGAGCATTTTTACTGAATTCTCAGACTCAGGCTCTGAGGAGGTGAGGAGGCTTAGGAGCTGAATCCTATACCTTCCTTCCCAGTCTCCTTCCTCCTGGGTCTTCTGCCAATGAAATAATAAATGGAGATAAAAATCAGAGGGGAAAATGACAGCTTAATCTCCTAAGTACCCACTCTTTCCCCCAAAAAAATGATGCTTCCAATTCCCTGCTTCCCCTGGTACCTGGGGGACTGGCCCTGGCAACAGACTAAGTTGACATCCCTGTCCAACTACCATCTTGGAATGGCTTGTTCATCCAGACCATGGCACACTGCGAAAGACATGAGTACTTCTTCCTTTGGAAGCCATGCTACAGCATAGACATGAGAATAGGCAGGAGGTTAGCAAGACTTCTGTGAAAGATCAAGTCCCAGGAAGTTAAGGAAAAAAGAAAGTAACATCTAAGTGAGCCTAGTCATTGTGAAACCTGGACAGGGGAATGCCCAGTTCTGACCAGAGCTCCCTCTAAGAGACAGATAGGGAGGTGAGAAGAGCCAAGATGGCTGCCTGGCATTCCTTTAATACCTGGGGGAGGAGAAGGTTTAACATGGAGTCCTGGTGCTTTCTAGTCTTAAAAGACTTCTGGGTGCCCATTCTTGTTTCTATGAGCTGTTCTGAGATGTGAAGACAGCATCTTCAGAATCTATGGTTCTAAAGCCAAATACAGTGCTTTGGTTAAATCTGAGCTGGGTTGACATTGTGAGCCCTGTGCTGTTTGTGGGCCCTGTTTGCACTAAATGTTTGCAGAAAGTCTACATGCTTATCACTCGCTTTCCCTGCTGTCCACCTGCCAGGAACTATCATTTATTTGTTTATTCACTCTTTTATAGACTCAAATGACCCAGGCTGGCCTGGAATTTGCTATGTAGCACAGACTAGCCTGAAACTCTGGATCTTCCTGTCTCAGTCTTGAAAATACTGGTGTTGCAGCTGTGCACATCCATACCCAGCATCCTGCTTCTCTCATTCTCTCCTCCTCTTTTTACACGCCCAGTGATGCTCAGGGCCCCCGCCTAACTCAGAGCTCTGCAGCACAAAGATCCCCAATTAGGAGGGAGAAGAAAAGGGCCAGAGAGAAAATAGATAATGCAGCAAAGCCATGCTCAGCCACCAGACAGCCCTCGGCAGCATCCTCATCTCCATGCTAGAAAGCACACATCAGTCGCACACCGCAATAGCAGTCAGACCAAAGCTTCTGGTGGAGATCTCGTCACAGCCTGGGCCCGCTCAGCACACAAGATGCAGCCTGGGTACTCCGGGGTGTTTGGGGCCATCTTGAGAAGCTAAGCAATTGCTCAAGAATCCCAGGCATTCTAACTTTCCCTTGGCTTAGTAATTTCACACCAATGACATCTGAGTGTCACATAGCAGGTGTGAACACAACACACACACATACACACACACACACACACTAACTTTCCCTTGGCTTAGTAATTTCACACCAATGGCATGTGGGTGTCACATAGCAGGTATGGACACAACACACACACAACACACACACACACACACACACACACGTTTCATCCTTCCAATCAGCTCTCCCCATGCTTCTCATCAGGAACATTGGTTAAGCGCTTAGAGTAAGCCTGGTTTTAGACCAGGGCCTTTTGGAGAGAGAAGAAAAGGGAATCAAGGACTGCTCCCTCTTAAAAGGACCCTAATATGGTGATAGGAGATAATTTAAGTCTCTGCAAACAAGGAAAAGAGAGACTATCTAGTGGGTTCAACTTTGATATCTAGAAAAGTCTGGAAAGTGGTCTTAGGGGATCTGATAGCTGCATCTTGGAAAGGGAGAAGACAGGGTGTAGTGTAACTGCATGGTGGAGGGCTGCAGATAGCCACTGGGAGAAAGGAAGGTGCCTGGCCTTCCCTGGAGACAGGGGGGTACCAGGCCTAGGTGGAGAACAGGTTCTTACATGAAAGCCTTCTATCAGTAGACGGATGATGGAGAGTAGACTCCAGAAACCTGCTTCAGACCACGTCGGCAGGAAGCTTTGCCTGGCTTTTTATTTTTTTCTTTCTGGATAAGTGGGGGATTCGGGTCTGCACGTATTTTTAGTTTTGTCTTTTCCACTCTTTTCTGAGCAATGACTCTAGAAGCTTTCAGCCTGAGGTCATCTGTTTTCCTAGTCCCTGCTCCAGAGCGGCAGATGCCAGCTTTACCACCTCACACGGAGGCTGCCGCCGCCCCGGCACTGACCCCAGGAGAGCAACGTGTCCGGGACCACAGGAGCAGCCTGTGGGAGGCCATCCCTGTGGCAGGCGCAGCAGCCCTGAGCTGTGCCAGGATGTCACCACTCATTTCTGGCACAGTCATAGAGGAGAGTTTCTGTGGTCCCCAGATGCCTGTCTCCAGTTCCCCTCATGGCCAGCATGAGCTTTACCCCTCAGGCTGGGTGCAGAGGGATATGGCTGGGATGGGGTGGGAGGCTAGATTCAGCCTTAGGATCGCATCCCCGGGCCTCAGCCACGGTCATAGACAGTTCTGCCCTCCCTCTCACTCTCTCCTCATCGCTGGCTCCTCGTTCTTCCTGCCACCGCGATGGGTGTCTCCAGTCTGCTTTCTTCATTTAAGCCGCACACCCGCAGTCACTCATCCAGGTCTTTATTTCTAACTCCACAGCCTGGCCTGAAGCCTGTCTTCTACTCTAGCCCCACATTTTCAAGTCCCTGGTGGATATTACTGCTGGGAAAACATGGCCAGTGCAGCTCGTAACCTTTAACCCCCCCCCAGCCGGAACTCCTTTCAGCCAGTGGTCTCTGCCAGAGGCATCTCCACCCAACCAACCACTTCTCCTCTTGGACTTTCTCACCTAGAGAGACGAGATGGGACCACTTCTGTCCTAGCTTGCTCCACTGTTGTGGTGATAAATGCCGTGGTCAAAAGCTACTTGGAAAAGAATAGTTTATTTCATATTAAATTCTGGGGGAACACTCCATTACTGTGGAAAACTAGGGCACGAATTCAAGGCAGGAACCTGGACTGAAGCAGAGACCATGGAAGGATGCTGCTTACTGCCTTGCTCCCTCTGGCTCATGCTCAGTCAGTTTTATTCAATCAAGCACCACCTGTCCAGGAGTGGTACCACCCATAGTGGACTGTCACACACACCCCTGCCCCACCCACATCAGTCGAGTCAAAACTTGCACTCAGACATGGTCACAGGACACAGTGACCTGAGTAACCGCTCAATGATTGACACCTCTTCCCAGGTGACTCCTGATAGCTTCAAGTTGACAATGAAGCAACAGAACCACCTCTCAACACACCTTTTGTGACACTAATATATCTTCCAGTCCAACTCCAGTTCTCACTGTGGCTGCGCCCACAGTCTCTTCTCTACCTGCCATGCTCCAAGGCTGATTTCCACCTCTAGTGTCAGCGAACCTCAAGACCTCTGTCTGCCTTTAAGTTCTTTCCATGTGTCGTTTTCTCCTCCTATTTTGCTTTAATTCCTCCATGTCTCTAGTCCAGGCACATCCAGGATAGTTCTGAATGTAGCCCAACACAAAGCCAAAAATTTTCTTGAAATATTATGAAAACATTTACTTTTTTATTTTACAAATTTGTAACTTGATTCTGGTTAGCTTTGTAGGTGACAGTGTCATGCAAAATAAATGTGTTTGCAACCTGCGAACCATGAGTTGGACACTTGGATTTATGTGTGGTCCAAGGTACCCATTCCCTAAATAGCACCTTTGTCTGGTTGCATTCCCCGCCATCTGCAGGCTGCCCTCCCTTCTCTCCTTCAAGCTCCCAGCAAGGATTTCATTATCCAATGATGAACTAGACTTCTCAAAGCAGGTAACACATTCCTGCCCTGAACTATCCTGTTACACATTTTATGTTACAAAAGAAAACCAATGCCATTGTTGAATATTTTCTCTGTTAGCTTTGCCCCCCACCCCAGAACAGTGCCATTCAACTTGGTTGTCTAGTTTACTTAGTTGGCATCTTATGAGTAGTACAGAATTCAACAGGCGTTAGTAGCCCTGGAAAAGATTTGTTGAGGGAAACCCCTATGCAAGATGCAGGAGTTAGGGTAGGTGAAAATGACCTTCAGATGGTAGTGGGGCCTGACCTATGGAGGAGAAGAGGAGAGGAAGGTGACTGGAGAGGGAGAGTCAGAGAACAGCTCTAGGAAAGTTACAGCCATGGGGAGAGTCACCTGATCCTTTGTTTCCAGGCATGGGCCAGCATCTGTCTTCCTGCTGTGCTGGGACACACATGGGCTGGAACGGCTCTTGGGAAGCTGGCTCCATGAGCACTCAGGTGGATCCACCAGGCCATGGCAGGAGCCCTTGTCCATGTGCTTGTCTGACAGAGATTCCCGTCTCTACATTCTCATGCTTGTGAATAAAGATTTTGCCACAGATATACTCAAACTCTAGTTCCTTCCAGGACTGAAGAATTAGTGCAAAACTTCTTGGCAAGAGTTGTTTTCTCAAAGAGAGTTCCTCAGGGAAAGGGAGTCTGAAATCATTGTCACATTAAGCCAGAAGTGCTGTTATCTCATATCCTCCCACAACCAGCACCACCACCACAACCCTCTCTCTAACACTACTCCTATCAAAGCTGCTACCGTAATCATCACCACAATCTTTACCAGCACTACCACTACAACTGCAAACACCACAACCATCACCACCACCACCAAGCCACCATTGTTATCAGCACCATTGCCATACAACCTCAACTAATAGCACTATCACCACCACAGCAACCACCACCACCATCACCACTGCTGTCACTATCACCACAACCACAACTACTACCATAACCATCACTGCTATCACCACCATCACAAACATCACCACCACCACCATGACCATTACCACCACTACCATAACTGTCACCACCACCACAACCATCACCGCCACCACCACCACAACCATCACTACCACCACAACCATCACCGCCACCACCATCACAACTGTCACCACCACCACAACCGTCACCACCAGCATCACCACCACCATCACAACTGTCACCACCACCACCACCACAACCACCATAACCATCACTATCACCACTACCACAAACATCAATACCACCACTACCACCATCACTACCACCTCCTTCACAATTATTATCACCACCACTACCATCATTTATAATTACCACCTCCCAGTCTCTCATTATTCATCTTTGTCACCACCAAGACCACCAAGAACATCACTATCACCATCAATTTCATGGCTGCTCTTGCACCACCTCTCACACCCTTTATTACCACCACTATGGCAAGCACCACTATCAGGGCTACTATTGCCACTACCACTACTGCCACCGTTACCCACAATGCAGGCATATGAAATCAGAGAGTATAAGATGAAGAAGAGGAATGTAATTACAAGCCCCAGGCCTTAGGCCTTAGCTCCATCTTGGGCTCTGGTTTTCTGTGTGACCCTTGTTTTCTTCATCTACATGACTCTCCATTTTTTTCACTTAGTGTGCTGAGCCACACTACATGAAAGAAAGTGGCCAAAACTGCTATACACCTGACTAGCTGCCAATTCTAAGGCCAAAGAATCAATGATGCTGTCTAATGATAGGACCACAGTAAAGGCTTCATGAAAGCAGTGGTCATGGTAGCTGCAGAACGGGAAGTGACCTTGCCCTGATTAGAATATCCAAGGGCAATAAAAGAGCTTTTATATCTTAGTTGGTTCCTGTAGGAAGCAATAAATGCCTTGCTAAACTGAGGGATGAGTTGAGGACTTAGGGCTCAGGCATTAACTCATACCTACAGAGGCCTAGAAAGGAAGGGATGCCCCCATCACTGGTACGGTCTCATGGCTGAGCAGAGCCTGGGATCCTCAGTCACCAAGTGTTCTCCAGAGCTGCTGGAAGAGGCTGGTGGCTAGGGTGGAGCCTGTCTGGATGGGGACAGGAATGTTGCTCGAGTACAGCTCAAGGGTGAAATAAAGGCCATAGACCCTGGGTGATGACAGAGGCAGTTGCTGCAAGCCAAAGTCCTGGTCACATCTGGGCTGCTGATTGCACAACCCAGCTGTCGGCCGGGCCTTCTAACTCCCTGGGGGATGCATTGGCTGGGAGATTGGAAGAGGGTGGACTGAAGGCCTTGGGAAAACTCAGCACCTGCCCATGGGCCTGGTATGCCTCCTTTCTCTTGAGGGTACCCTGACTGAGTATGAAAGAAGGGGGCGCAGGGGGAGTCACACCTTTTGGGTTTGTAGTTTTCCCTTTGTTCTGCAGCTCTGTGACTCCCATGTTCCTAAAAAGGGAATTTCCACAGTTCCCTTCCCACTCTTCCTGGGGACTAGGCAAGGATGGAGGGTTAACTGAGGGGAGATGGAAATTCCCTTAAAGTTGGCAGTAGTGGAAGGTGCCATGTACAAGCCTGAAGCTACTAAGCTGTGGCTTAGAGTCCATTCCAGGAAGAAGTCATTCTCTGTACTACTCTTGCCCCAAACTCCTCGGTATCACCCCTCAACACCCATGGGCCTTTCATTCCCTGAACTGGAAAACAAAACAGAACTCTCGGTTTGGCTTCATTTTGCAGCTGTGATAAACACCACGAACAAAAACAACTTGAAGGAAGGAGACGGTTTATTTCAGCTTACAAGTTACAGTCCAGGGCAGGAACTCAAGCAGGAACCTAGAGGCAGGAACCGTGGAGTGATGCTGCTTACTGGCTCAGGCTTGGCTAGGACCACTTTCCAGAAAGTGGCACTGCCTACAGTGGGCCAGGCTCTACTTCATCAATTAAGACACACACATAAGCCATAGATAGGCCCTCAGGCCAATCCTGAGCAGGGCAGTCTTCAATGAGACTCCTTTTTCAGGTTACTCTAAACTGTGCTAAGTTGACAGTCAAAGTTAAGGAGGACAATTCTGACCTCATGCAGTCCACCCTCCTGTGAATCTGCCCTGCTCCCCTGACCCCTCCCATGCAGATGTAACGTACAGTTGGAACTCAGCAAGAGGAAGGCAGAACGTGAACATCACTGTGGTCCATGAGCCCCTTTGTGACTAGAGTTCGCAGGCCTTGCCAGCAGTGCTGGGACTCTTGAGACAATGGGCTAGAGAACTCCAAATACTGACACGGTCAAGGAGATAGGCACTGATGAGAGAAACTTTTGATAGATTTTGCAGTGTCTGTTTTTCCTCTTGAGAACAGGTACAAGACAGAGAAAAGACTGTACCTTCTCCATTCAGAGGTTATTGACCATGATGAGCTGTTGTTAATATAATAAACTTTTGTTTGGTGAGGGTGTGAGGAGCCCTGAAATGGAAGTGGATGAGTAGCCTGAAGACCTATCTCATTTTTTTCAAGATTGAGGATTGAGCATGGGACCTTGTACATGCCAGCCAGGCAAGCACTCTGCCGCTGAGCTACATCCCTGCCCTCTCCTGGCTTTTTCTATTTTGAGACAGTCTTGATAAGAAGCTAGAACTGTTTAGTCCAGGCTTGCCTTGAACCTGCTACCCTCTGCATCAGCCAATGAGTAGCTGGGGTGATATGTTTGTGGGACCAGGCTCTGCTCAACCTGCTTCTACCCAGGTCAGAATGTTGGGTTTCCAATATGGAGCAAGATCTCTTTATGGTCTGAGTTTCTTTCCATAGCTTCGAGTGTGAAATAATCTCTATCTCTCTCTCTCCTCTCTCTCTCTCTCTCTCTCTCTCTCTCTCTCTCTCTCTCTCTCTCTCTCTCTTTCAAAACCTCATTTCTAATTTATTCCTCTTTCAAGAGACACAGTAAGTGAGATTCGAGAGAGGACCTCAAGGGGTACTTCCTGGCTCTGTTCAGGTAGATCTAATGCAGAAATCCTTAAAACATCCACCCAATCTCAGGACCCTTTCGGGGATAAAGAAACAAGTCTCTGTGGCTTAAATTCTCCCTTGGGATTCCTAAATTCTTTAAGGAAATGCTGTACCTGCTTATATTTTTTTTCTTTTTTACCCAGTTTCTTCCTTTGGAAGTGTGGTACTGGACCCCTCTTCATCAGGATGCCCCTTCTATTTGGAAGTGTGGTAGTGGACCCCTCTTCATTGGGATGCCCCTTCTATTTGTCAACATCCTGTTTGACTCAGTGAGCTCATAGTGAACACCATACATCAAGGACGGTGTGGCGCCCACAGGATCTTCCCCAGTGATGACTTCCACATTTCCATTCCAATTGTTTTCTACAGAGTTTGTAGTCAATTAAAATTCTTGTGCCTTTTGTGCATCCTCTTCCTATATCGTGGGCATCTGGATTTGGTTGCTTCTTTTGCACGTCAAAGATTTTGCATTAAGGCTAAATTTTTGAACACCTCATTTTATTAGATTCTCTTTAATCTCAGTCACTATTAGTTTCTTGTAGTTGCTATAACAAATTATCCCAAGCCAAATGGCTTAAAAAATAACAGTTTGTATCCCTGGAGATCAGAAATCCAAAATGAATTCTACTGAATGTTTTCCTATTATTTTTTTTTTCAGAATTGAAAACAGTCCCCTGACTGGAGGAAGGAGGATTCATATGATTCAGGAAGCTCACAAAGCAAACATGGTTCAGGATGTCTACTTCCTGAAGCTACATAAGAACTAACCTATGGCTGGGAGAAAGGGCGCTCAGTGGTGCTGCCTATGAGTTGGGCAGGGATGTAGCTTTTGTGAGTGGTCACTGATGCTGGGGTGGGCTTTCCAATGATTTGGCTGTCTTTTACCTGTCTCCTGCAGGAAGCTCCAAAAACTGGTCTATCAGAATAAACACAGAAAGACGACTACAGCATGTTCTCTTTCATATGTAGACCTTAGATTTTAATATATATATTTCTCTCATATGTAGATCATGCATATATATATACATATATATATATATGGAGGGTGGGTTATGGATATAGGTAATGAAACTAAAAATGAAATCATAAGAAGGGAAAAGAGACCTTAACCTTAAGGGAGGGATGAGTGGGAGGAAAAAATGGAGATAGAATACACATTACATAATGATGGAGTGAAAGGCCACTGGGGGAAGAAGGGCTCAGCAGCTAGGATGGGAAAGGGAGGGAGGAGGGGAGGCCATGAGGAGGATCAAGAAAAACAGTGCATGAAATACCATAATAAAACTCATTATTTTGTATGCTAATTAAAAATAAATTCAAATGTAAAATAAAATCCCATTTTCTTCCAAAAGATCCTTCCCATCCTCAGTGCCTCTGTTTGGTTAAAGCCCAAAATCTTTAGAAGGGAGTCCATCTACTCACCATCTACCCGACTCCTTACCCTCGGCTTCCTCCAATCACCCCCACAATCTCTTCTTCTCAGGTCCTCTTTCATGGCTCTCCCCCACCTTGACTCTTGCAGGACTTTCTGTTCCTTGGCTGCTTTCTTAAAGACTTCCTGCTGGGGCCTTGTGAGCCCAGCCTGTCGGGGCATCTTCACTTTGTGGTTTCTGCCTTTCCTTCTGTCAGGCGCAGGTGTTTCTCCATGTTCTCCTTCTTCCAGACTCTTCTCTCTTACTCTCTTTTCTTGCTGGTGGTCCCACTAATTCTTTGGCTTTAACCCTTACCTCTAGGCAAGTTATGAAGTTCTTTTAGAAAAATCTTTTTTATTGGCACATATTTATTGTCCATATGTTAGGTTTCATTAAGATTCATTTGAGTGTCTCTTGGAGTTTGACCGTATTCACCCTCACATCCCATCCCCACCTGCAGCTCAGGTGCCTCACTTCAACTTCAGAACTGTGCCAAGTGGTCCAAGTGATTTCTTCACCTGAATGACACACAGGCCCAGCATAGTGTCCACAGATCCTACACATCTTCTTCCTAAAGGTTCCCTTAATTCTGCCATAGATAACCTCATTGCTTCCCGCTGGCATAGTGTGCCACTCCTTCTGCTGGCATAGCGGGTCACTCTGTCCAGGGCATAGCGCGTCACTCCTCCCGCTAGCACAGAGCGCCACTCTCCCGCTGGCAGAGTGCGCTACTCCTCCAGCTGGCACAGAGTGTCACTCTTCCCACTGGCATAGCACGTCACTCTTCCCGCTGACATAGTGCATCACTCCTCCTGCTGTCACAGAGCACCACTCCTCCCGCTGTCACAGAGCGCCACTCCTCCCGCTGGCATAGCGTGCCACTCCTCCCGCTGGCATAGCGCATCACTCCTCCTGCTGGCTAGGGTGCCACTCCTCCACCGCACACAGCTTTGCCCAGAGTTCCCCAGCCAGGACTCATCTCCAGACTCCAGGGTCTTATGTTCCATTTCACCTTTGTTGTTTTGTTTTCTTTTTTTCCTCTCTCTTAAAAAAACAAATCTTTTTAACAACTCTTCCACAGTTCCTTATATTTGTACACTGTATCTTCATCATGTCTGCTCCCAAGTCGCACTTCTCACTTTCCCAGATCTCCCTACACATCTGCCTCCCACTCTGGTGTCCTTTTTCCTCTCTTGTTTGTCTTGTTTAATCCAATTGGCACTGCCCACTGGACTGTTGACTGACGCTGTTGACTCCATCTTGAACAGGTAACTCCAGCTGCCGTGTGAGTTAATGACTCTACCAAAGATGGCATTACACTGTACTCCTCCCCACCACAGGCTCTTGCACTCCTTTTGCTCCCTGTTCCTCAATGTCCTGTGAGCCTTGGAGGGCCTTCCTGTTCTCATTCCTCGGCTCAGTCATTCCTGACCTCTGCCTTTTTAAGAAACTCGCCTGGCACATGGTAGTAGATGCTGTCATTGCCTGTATCCCAGGTCTTTCCCAGTGCAGAACTTTCTAGATTGACCACCAACCAATCCCCCAGTTCCCGTGTTTATTTTCCCAAGAGGTTTGGTCACAGACAAACTTGTCTGAGAGGAGCTGTGCCTAGTGACAAAGTCCCAGAGTCAGTCAGCAGTGCAGTCCTGGAAGGCAAGGAGGGTGGGGAGCTTAAGGAAGAGGCAGCACCTTGTCTGAGGTCTCACTGTTGTGGTCCTGGCTGCATAGAGGTATGAGAGCTGTGAACATAATATCATGGGCTGGACTAAAACAATCTCATCAGCAATATTTTAATCACAAAATAGGCTGTGCAGGTAAGAAAAGATGCCTCTAACATGAGCTAAGATTGTGGCATAATCCTTAGTCACCACCAGGGAGCCTTGCTCCTCACCATCTTACAGATGGATGGTGGAAGGCCGTATTCCTGACGGACAGCTGTAGTTACCCCTGAGTCTATATTGTCAGTTTATAGCCAGCAGCAGCTGGGATCCCCCAGCAGGGTTGTAGACTGCTATTTTATACCCAAAGAGGGTTGGCAGTACCTGGGCCTCCTGAACCCACTGGGGACAGCACTAACCCTTATTCTAGGCCTGTTTCTGGGGAATTCACAACCCTGGGCCCAGACTTCCCTTCTCTTAGGCCAGGACTGCAGGGCCCACATGACACTTTCACATATGTGTATAATTTCGTGGTTTATATTGGTCGTTTTCTGTCTTTAATTAAATTCCTTTTGGAAAAAAATCTGTCTTTACAAAACCGGGGGATTGATTTTTTTTTAAGTTTTGTTTTTTATTTTTGTTTTTTACTCCATCTGTGCCATGGTTTGCAGCCCTTTGTGACTGATGTTTATGTTGGGAACAGGAGGCACCTGCCTAAGCTATGGGAGGGAGGTGTGGTGGGGTGCAGAGTGAAACAAGACAGGTGACAGAATCAATGAAAATTTCTGTTCCTTGAGTTTACATCATCCACACCCAGATGTCCATCTTCAGGGATCCCCCAAGACTCCCCCAAAATCTCAGCTCCCACTCCCTTTGGTGTCCCTCCCCCCTCATCCTGTGTGGTCAAATCTCAGCCTGGATGCTCTACCATCAAAGGCAGAAAGACAAAACTTTCTCTTTTTTTCGTGCTGTATTTGTCTTGGGAGAGCTTGTTCCTAGGAGGACCTCCTGGGCCTCCCCAGCCAGGAATAGCACGGAGTCTACATGATCAGCCCGCCCACCTGCCTGCCCGCCAGACCTTCTGAATTGCTTGTTTTTATTAAAATTCTTTTTGCACGCGCAGTCCTCGGTTTTATGTGGATCTTGGATGAGGCAATGTGCAGGACCTGAGAAAAGGAAGGCCACAGGCTTAGTTGGCCTGACATTCTGGAGTAACAGAGAATAAAAGCCCATGAAAGAAACCCACGAGTGATGCCTCAGAGCTAGACAGGGGTGACACCAGAGTCACAACAGACAGGCTTTGGCTGGGACTGAGCTCCCAATCCCCAGAGGTACAGTAAATGCTAAGGAACACCACAGGCTCAGGAGAGTGGCACCCCTCAGAGTGGCACCCTTCAGAGGGGTAGACTGTCTATTTGGTATCTCTGCTCCAAGCAGGCCAATCACAGAGAAGGTATGGCCATTTAGGTCCTTTCTAGGGTTTCCCATGTGCTGAACTGGCCCCTGGATCCAAAGCCCATGTTCCTCAGGGTGTCACTTCCCCAGGCCCAGACATTCCTTGTCTGGGCTTGGCAGGGAGCAATGGTCCCAGACTCCAAAGTCAAATGTGTTTTTCATGGTTGGGCTTATGCACAAGAAATTCTCCACCTATCACTCAGTCCAATTTACCTGGAGACTTGTTTCTTCCCTGCCTCTTTAAATCTACCCTCCTGGGCACCCAACTCAGTCCTCCAGGGAGGTCCTAGGTGAGACATATAGAGGATAGCAGATCACGGCATTTGGACTTCCCGCCAAAGTGGATGCTTTTCGGTGTTCGAGTCAAAGGACTAGGTCTCTGTTCCCAACAGCCTGGGCTCTGAGCCCCTGCTGGTGTGATCCCCCACCACAGGCTTACCAGTTGGAGTAGAGGGTGCAGGGTGGGGGACCAGTCTTTAAGTCAGGAAATTGCAAACGTTCCAGGATCCTCAGCCAAAGGCTCCACGAGGAAAAGCGCAGGCTCCAGGCTGGTTCCTAAGGAGCAGAGAAGCAGTGGGTTTGAAATGCTTGTCCCAGGCATGGACTCTCCCCTTGGGCAGGAGCTGTGTGGTAGGCATATCCATCATATTCTGGTGGATGTAGATCCGGCACTTTCCCATTAGGCAGTTCTAGCTCCCAGGAAAATGTTGTATGAGAATCCCAGTTCTCAGTGTGGGGGGGAACTGAGGCACAGTAAGATGGAATTTGTTCTAGACAAGACCAAACTTCCAATATACAGGGAGTTTGAGAGAGGAAGGGCAGTATTAGCACAGAGGGATGGGGTAGAGGAGGTGGGCTTGGTGTGGTTCTTCCCCCATGCAGGAGAGCTGAGTCTTTGGGGATTCCCCCATCCAGAAGAGGCAGGATAATGACATGATGAGATGAAATGGTATGAAGGGCACATGCATGGGGGAGCAGCTGTCAGACAAGACTTTGTCTTTGTCCCTACTTGACTGGTGTGCTCCAAGCATCTGTATTTCTTTCTACCTATCATCAAGAATCAACGTGGTCCTCCAGGCACCATGCTGACCCGGATACAGATTGGGACTGTGCTGGCCTGGCACAGGAGAGCCTTGTGTGCCACCAGCACCACCAGCTGCCTAGTGTTGTAATTAGGTGGAGAGGAGAGGTGCAGGTTGTAGGTTCCCAGCCGCCTGCTCCCAGGCCCCCAGCCACTGGCCCGCTCAGCTACTGGTGGCTGCCTGCACCCGAAATAACCACATGACAAACTGGATTCATTTAAACTCTGCCTGGCTTATTATCATTAGCCTTTTCCCGGCTAGCTCTCATAATTAAACTAACCCATTATAAAAGTCTGCAAGTCACCACGTGGTGACTTTACCAGAAAGGTCTAACCTGCATCCATTTGCGATGGTGGCTTGGGGCTTCTGCTCCTTCCTTCTTCTCCTCCCAGAACTGCCTAGTACCCCCTTTGGTTTTCTGGAGCCAGAGCCAGAGTTTACAGCATGCAGCCTGCCTGACGGCAGCGGGATATTTCACTGGGGGTTTTGATGAGAGCCTTTGCATTTGGAACCTATTATTTAATCACTAATTTCCTCCTCCCGTCAAACCCTTCCACTTCGTCTCAGCTCGGTGCCCCCACCCCAGATTAGATCTACATGTGCTGCTTTGCAGTGATCCTTGACAGGGCTTCTGTGTTGGGAGGAAGAGAGGGTAGCCATACTGTGACCCAGAGCTTCTCAGATGCAGGTACAGAATGGGGACAGAGCGGTCCAGACCTGGGTCTGCAGGGCTAGAGGGTGCCAAGGGGGCCAAACCATGACCTTAGGAACGTGGGTATGAGCTGTGCCTGCCCAGGGAGGATGTTAGACCTGGTGTCCCCAGAAACTCTGCTTGCTCAGTCCAACCAATACCCAGAAACTTTATTGCTTCCATGAGGATGAGTGAGGGAGTTGGCCCCATTTTTAGGAAGGATTCAGTGCCTTCTAGTATATTGAGCAACTTCTTCCCCTTCTTGCCCTATTCTAGCTTAGTACCAGATGCAGCTCTCCTCAAAGACTCCCCAGGAATTAAAGAATGGATTAGACCTGGAGATGGGGGAGGGCATTGACCCCAACATAGGACTCTTTTAGTACACAGGAGTGGTAAGGGGGAGCCCCAATATTCCTCTCTTCCTAACCCTCTCCATGCAGTGATAGAAAGGGCACTGGACTCAGAAAAGAGAGAGTGAGAAATATTTATTTGGTGCCTCATGTGTACCTGACTTTGATCATTTGGTGTTTATATCAGCATCAGTCACCATCTCCACCACTATCAACACCATGATCACCATAGCCATCACATTATCACTATCCTTATCAAAACCATTCTGTTCACCATCACTACAGTTACCACCACCATCCTCCTCACCGTTACACCATCTTTACCATCACTGCTGCTGCCTTTGCCATATCATCATTGTCCTTACTTCTTCATCACCACCATCCCTGTCACTGCTAGAAGAAGTAGCATGGCACCAACCTTTGGAGACTGCTTTTATGTGCCAAACAGTGTCCTGAACTCTTTAAACTGTCACCCCACTGTGACCCTATGAAATTCCATTGAATGAAGCTCACTCTAACTTGGCACACCGAGGCTCCTGTTTGGTAACTTTCTCAGAGTCAGAAATGACAGGAACAAGATCTGATGACCACACTTTTCCCAACATCTCAAGGGCTTTGAACCAGGAATCTCAAGGATCTCATGAAAGAAGGTCTGCCCTTCTTTCCCCGCAGACTCAGAGAAGGCTAGCCAGTCTAAGGACATGCAGGAGAATCTCAGGACAAGCTAGGTGAGAGACAGAAGAGTCCTTTTGCCTGTGTCCCCATACATAGCAAGTCCCCTCCCTCATCCCCTACCCCAACACACACTAACTTATTCCCAGACCCAGCTCATCCTGACATCCCTTTGAGGTTGAGACCCACCACTTGTCCTGGATTGTTCTCCACAGTCCTGGAGGTGAGAGTTTGCTCTACCACCTGAGGAATTCTTGAAGGGAGATATAGTAGCAAAGGGGAGGATGAGGTGAGGGCTGCAGGATGGACGTTCTTCTACTCTGTACTTCATTTCCTCCCACCATGTGCGGGAATGGGAGTGAGAACCCAGAAGGCAAAGCCTCCTCTGTCTCTCACCCATTCACCATTGCTGATTGCAGTGGAGCCTGTGGACAGATGATGATGGTGATGATGATGATGATGGTGATGATGGTGATGATGGTGATGGTGATGATGATGGTGGTGATGATTAAGAAGAAGATGATGATGGTGAAGAAGAAGATAATGATGGTGACAATGATTATGAAGATGAGGAGGTTGATGATGATTATGAAGAAGATGGTGGTGGTGATGGCGGTGGTGGCTATTGTTTCCTAGCCATGAGCTCTAACCAACAGTACTGGTACACGATGGGTCTCATCTCCCACTCCCACTGCAGATGCTTAAGCGAGGTACTTCCTTTCTGCAAGGAAGCTGAAATCTAGATTTCATAACTGGGGCATAGCTATCTGACCAGGGCCAGAGACACCCATCCTGGACTTCAAAGTCAGGTTGAGGAAGAATTATTCTGTGATAGCAGAGGCAGCCTCTAGTTTGAGAAACAGCAGTGGTATAGGGTCAGGAGTGCCAGGGACTTGCAGTTCCTAAAGGTCTCTGCTGCAATATCTCTAGCTGTGCTCTGAATTTCTGGGTCTGTTTTTCTACCCTTGTGTACAATTCTTGGAGAAGCTGAACAGCCTTTCTCTGCTTGGGCCAGTCTAACTGGGTTTCTGTCATTTGGGGGCTCAGAGCCTTTCTCTGCTGGTCTTCCACCTGTACTTTGGTATCTATTTGGCCTGTAATCCATACACACAGAAACAAAGTACTAAGTTGACATTCTGCCTGGCTCCAGTGCTGGCCTCCCACTCAGACACGTGTGAGGTGCCATGAATAGGTGGCCTTTTGGAGACCACCCTTCCCTTCCCTTTAACAATGGAGAGCATCTCTAACCAATATGAGCCACAGTTTTCAAACCAGCATAGTAAATGCTGCTCCCTACCAACTGCTGCAAGGTTACGTTGGGATTAATCACCACAAAGCCCCTGAGGGAATGGTCAGCTCACAGGCATCAATTCATCCAATCACTGCCTCTGTGTTTCCCTTCCCTGTGCCCGATCTCTGCCATGAGAGGTTGTTGTTGTTCTTGCTATAGGTGGGTGAACCTTTGCTAACCTTCGACAATCCCTGTGACTCTGTGGCTCATGGGACACTAGAGATGAGATGTAGGTTGCAAGCATTCAAAATGCTTGGCAGAGTTTCAGACTTTGAAGTTGTTAAAATTCTGAAATATTTGCACATATGTAATGAGATACCTTGGGGACAGAAGCCAAGACTACACACAACATACATTTACACTTCATAGGCTATAGACACATCAGCTGAAAGTAATTATATATGATAGTTTCAATGACTCTGTGCATGAGTCAAAGTTTCACAGTATGGAATTTTCTACTTGTGGCATGGGTGTTTTTTTTTTTTTTCCTTTTACCGTTTTGGATTTCAGAGCTTTGGATTAAAGATACTCAGTTCTTTTTGTTTGTTTGTTTGTTTTTGTTTTTTTGTTTTTTTCGAGACAGGGTTTCCCTGTGGCTTTGGAGCCTGTCCTGGAACTAGCTCTTGTAGACCAGGCTGGTCTCGAACTCACAGAGATCCGCCTGCCTCTGCTTCCTGAGTGCTGGGATTAAAGGCGTGCGCCACCACCGCCTGGCAAGATACTCAGTTCTTACAAGCGGAGATTTGAAATCCTTTTTCACAGTTGACTCTACCTCCTTGGGATTCCAGCCTTAAGACAAGGGCATGCTTTAGGTAGGTACTAGTCTAGAGGCTGGGCAGGTGATGCAAACAAACCAATCCCATCTGAAACTTGGAGCTAAGATCAGATGATTCTTAGCTGTATGAGTGAGAAGAAATGATTACTTTTTAACCATTGATTTTTGAGATCTTTTGTTATGTAGCACTCCTGAGGTGATTGCTGACTGATACATTCACTATGGAAGAGCTTAATGATGACAATACAGAGATGGCAGAATCTGGTTTCTGCCATGCTATGAAAACTTCTGATTTATCTACTACTCTGCTTTGCTGTCCTTATGTATGAAAACCCATCACTGCCATCAGAATCCTGAACCTCTGCACATGACGTCCACATTTCAGGTTGGAAAGCAGAGGAAAGGTCTAGGGTAAAGGACTAGGGCAAGAGCTACCAAGGAACACCTGTTAGTTGGTGGCTTGAGTGCGCTATCCCAGAAGCTTCTCGCACAGCATATTTTTCTGCTGTTCTGCTTGTATTACCCAGAATAACGCCACCCAGGATGCCTGGAGTTCTAGTGTGCTGCCTTATTTCTGAAGTTTCAAATGTGTGCCTGTGGAGGCCAGAGGAAAACTCTGAGTGTCATTCCTCGGATGTCTACTTTGTTCTTGTTTTTTGAGCCAGTCTTTCACTGGGACCTGGGAACCACCCCTTTAGTAAGACTGGCTAGCCAGTAAGTCCTGAGACACACTTCTTTCCTTCTGTCTCTCCTCCCAAGACTGGAGCTATAAGCATGTGCCATCATGCCTTTTTCTTTTTTTAAACACAGGTTCTCATATTTATAAGGCAGACACTTTACTGACTGAGCCATCTCCCCAGCACCTAGTGGCCATATATTTCATTGTAACATGAGCAAGAACCTAACTAAAGTGCTAACCTAACTAAAGTGCTACCCAGTCCTAAACTGAGGCAGGGAAGGAGGGCAGAGACAGAGATGCAATCAGCTCATCGTGATGTCTTGGTGTCTGCTGTGCTAGGCGCTGTCCTTGGTGCTGGGACCCAAGGCAAGAGCCAGGTGTTCCTTAGGTACTCTTCTGGTTGAGGGGCATCCAGAGGGGGCAGGGAGATCACAGAACCCTCAGAAAGCCACCAGTGGTACAGAGTAGAAAGACTCAAGAGTTTGGATGTGGCATAGTGGGGGTGGGGGAGGATGAAGGAGCCCTATTAGAGGCCAGGCGGGACATTGTGGCCATTCTTGGGAACCTAGACTCCACCCTGAGGACTGAGGACCAACATTGGTGAGTTATATGAGGTAGGGGGTCATAGCTAGGAAATGCGGATAACTTCGGTTGAGACATGAGAGATAAGTGGGAGACCGATCTGGATCTCCAATAGCATTAGGTTAAGAAGTTTTGTTTGCCTTGGGGTGTGTCTTGTTCCCAGCAAAGCTAGGAGTGGATGGGGAGGTAACTGACAAGAGAAGCTATGATGTCGGAACAGTTTTCTGGGTGGTGTGCTTCTTCTTTTCAACTCTGCTCCTCCTTCCCACCCCTCCAACTACTGTCCTTGCTTGGGGCTCAGACTTAAGATTTCCCAGAGGGAAACTGCAGTAGGCATGAAGATGCAGGTGTTGAAAGGAGCCCCGGACCTAATTGAGCCCCAGTCTAGAATGGAAAGAAACAAGAAGACCAGATTGGGAGCAAGTTCACACAGTATAGTCCCCTCTTCCCACCAAGCCTGCTCACCATCCTCACCTCCTGCATTCCCTGAACCTGCTGACCTTCTTCTCTCCCTGGGTTCCCTTAGAAGCTTTAGAGAGTTTCATCTAGAAGGTCACCGCATTATGGCTGGATGCCATGTTCTGGCTCTAACGATAGCTATAGAGCCCCAGGAACCCCCTGTGGAACACCCACTCCTAACTTGCATTACCCCTTTGCTCTGAAGCCAGACAGGATCCCCTTTTTCAGCTCTTTTAGTTCAGGGCCTCCTGCAGATCCCTGCCCATGGCCTCCATCTGGCCTTCAAGGCATGGCTTCATTTTCTTTGGCCGTCTTCTTTTCCTCTTTCCATGTACCTGGTTGGCTTCCAGGATCAGCTGAGGTTCAGACTTGACTCCATGGAAATAGAGATAGACACAGTCCCCTTTTTATTTAATTTAGTAAAGAATAAGAAAAAGAAAAAAAAAAGGAGAATTCTTGGCAGGGATGGTACCTTCCAAGCCAGAGCTAGGAGACCCCACGGAAGATGCTGGAAGCTTGAATGGGAAATAGCCAGAAAACTTCTGTCCAAGCTCCAGTGACCCCCCCCCCGCCCGCCCCAGGTCTCCTGCTCCAACAGACTTCAGGCCTCACGCTGCCCTCCGCCTCTCACCCTCCAGGCATTCCCTCGCTCCCAGCCCCCCATGGCCAGAGCCCTTGCCAAGCCCTGGCACTGACACATGGCTTAGCCCCTGCCTGGGGCCCTCTCCGCTCCAGCGACCTCTGGATGCCCCTCCCAGGCCCACCACACACTGTGGGCTGTTCCAGCCGAAATTCCCTTGCACTGTGGAAAGAGGAAATGAGAGCAGGGGTGGGGGCAATGAATGGCAGAAAAAAAGAAAACGAAATGGGACTGAGTCCTGAAAGAGGGAGGACTGAAGGAAGAAGAGGAATCCAGGGTTGGCTACTAAGCTGGGGCTGCCCTGGGGCTGTGGCTGGAACTTATCAGGACAGACCCCTGAGGAGTCTCATCCCACCTTCCCATGGCAATGTCTATGGTCTTGCACGTGTGTCTGATTCTACCCTGATTCTTCAGGAATGCCAATGCAGGGACATCTGGACTGCTGAGGGGGCAAAGAAGACTGTATGGGCTGGCCAGGACCAGAGAGTGGGGCATTCAGGAGGAGCTTAGACAGAGTCACATGTCTTTGTAGCTTGGCTTCTGACCTCTCTCTGTCATTTCCTCCCAGACCCCTGAATCCCACTTCCCACCCTTAGGGTATTTGATACTTCATTGGCCTTGCTCCCTGACCTGGGAAGAGCTTTAGTTACCAAGCTTCACATTGTCTTTCCCCTCTGTGAGTGTGTGCATGTGTGTGTGTGTACACATGTGTGTGTGTCTGTGAGGGAGGAGAGGGAGAGAGGGGGAGTAGTTTACTTATATGTTGGTATGTGGGTACCCAAGTGGCAGGTGGGTTTGCATGCAAATGTGTGCATGCGGTGAGGGCATAGGTCAATTTTAGTTATCCTTCCTCAAGCAATCTACTTTAACATTTTATTTTATTTTTGTGTGTATGAGTGTTTTACCTGCATGGATGCATGTGTACCATATGTATGCCTGGTGCCTGTGAAGCTCAGAAGAGGGTGTCAAATCTTTAGAACTGGAGCTGTGGATGGTTGTGAGCCACAGGTGGGCTGCGGGAACCTTTGTAAGAGTAGTCATCTTGTTTTTTGAGACAGGGCTCCCATTCTCATTAGGTTAGACTGGCCAAGAAATCTTAAAGACCTCCCTGCTTCCCTGTCTCCATCTCTTGGCTCACAGGTGCACACTACAATGCTTGCAGGGCTTTCTTACGTGGTGGCTGGGGATAGAACTCAGATCTTTGTGTCTGGGCACAGCCATCGTATCTGCCGAGTCAGTTTCCCACTAGGTGCTTTCTACCTACTGTGCGATTCCCACAAGATATCAGCTCTCTGAGAACATGCTCTTACCACCCACCTCTGTTCCCAAATACACCATTCCCTGGCATGGCTGCCACATGTAGGAGAGTAGGGCATGCTTTCTCTTACCCAAGCTGAGGGCAAGCCACTAGATAATGGCAAGGTCATCTCATGCAGGGAGCTGACCTTCAGCTAAGGAGCCCATAGAATACAGTTTTTCTATTGTTGTTCGTATTGTCCGTGCCC
>JAQHUG010000047.1:796363-857154 GCA_028555095.1 Dicrostonyx torquatus | reverse complement strand
ACACCATGTACAGCAACACCATGTACAGCTACACCATGTACAGCAACACCATGTACAGCAACACCACGTACAGCTACACCATGTACAGCTACACCATGTACAGCTACACCATGTACAGCTACACCATATACAGCTACACCATGTACAGCTACACCATATACAGTTACACCATATACAGCTACACCATGTACAGTTACTCCATGTACAGCAACACCATGTACAGTTACACCATGTGCAGCTACTCAATTCTTTTTATCACCAAATAACATTCCATCTTTTGGGTGTGCCATGTGTGTTTACCTGCTCATCTGTTCATCTTGGTTGCTTCCAGGTTTGGGCAATGTGATACTCCAATCAATCACTTATGTTTTCATGTGGATATACCCCATCAGTTCATCTAAGGAGATGCAGAGGAGCCCAAGTCCTGGACTGTAGACGAGCGTGCCTGGTGTTGTAAGAATCTGCCAAGCCCTTTTCCACACACATGGATGTGGAACATGTTCTCATGTGCATTCTTCACATCCACACATCTTTAGTCTGTTGAGATCTTTTCTCCCATTTTAAAAGTTGAGTTACTTTCTCATCATTAATTTTTGAATATTTTTCAAATAATATATTTTTCAATAACACTCCTTTATCAGATATTGTGTATAAAATTGTCCCTTTGTAATTATTTTTTCCCAGTCTGTAGCTTATTCTCTCTCTCTCTCTCTCTCTCTCTCTCTCTCTCTCCTCTCTTTTGAAAACTTAATAGAGTAGGTCTATTAAGTATTTCTCCTATGGACTGGTGTTATTTTTGAAGGTCCCTAGGTCATCTAGGTTTTTTCCTCCATCATCTTCTAGGATTTTACAGTTAGAAAGTTTACATTTAGGTCTATGAGTCATTTTGAGTTAAATTTTGGGTGGAGATGAAGTGGTTTAGATAAGGAATCACCCTCTCCCCTTCCTCCATTTTGCACATGAATGCCACATATTCCAGCACTCTTTGTTGAAAGATCTTGGCTTCTCTGTGATGCCTTTTTGTTTTCTTTGTCAGCCATCTGTTTATCGATGTTTTCATCATGATGACCCTGTCTTGGTTTTTATCATTTTATACTAATTTTTTCTTAAAAAATTATTTTATCTGCATGTGTGAGTACCTGCATAGATGTGACCACATTTGTGCCAGGCGCCAGAGGAAGCCAGAAGATGGCACTGCATCCCCTGGAGCTGGAGTTACAAGCAGTTGTCTGCATTGTATGGTGGTGTTGAGAACTGAACCCAGATCTTCTGCAATAGCAACCTCCGAATCATCTCTCCAGCCACTTTATAGTCTGCCTGCAAGCCAGATGTTGACATCTTCTGATGTCATCTTCCTCTCAAATGTTCTGTTGGCTTTCTTGGGGCATCTGTGCTTCCACATAAACTTTAGAATTGGGTTGTTAGTATACAGAAAATAACTCACTGGCGTTTCCATTAAGGTTGTATTGAGTCAAATTTAAGGTCAACCTGGGAAGTACTGGCATCTTGAACTCATTTCCTCTCTACCCACAAACACCTAAATTCTCTTTTAATTTCTGTGACAGCTATTCTTGGTTGTCAACTTGACTACCTCTGGAATTAACTAAAACCAAGCATCTGGATACACCTGTGAGAGATTTTTCTTGATAAGATCATTTGAAGCTGAAAGCCCTACCCTAAATCTGGGCCACACCATCCAGGGACAGCCTATCTAATAAAGGACACTAAAAAGGAAAACTTTGCTTTGTGCCTGCTTGCCTTTGTTCTCTCTAGTAAGTCATTCCTTCACTGGCATCAGAGCCTACTTGGGAATTCCAGTGTATACTGAAGACCAGCTGAGACATCCAGCCTTGTGGATTGAACAACTACTGGATTCTGGGGCTTTGTATTGGGAGATTGCTGTTATTGGACTAGCCAGAGCACAGCCTGTAAGCCATTCTAATAAATTTTACATGTGCATGCTAATATCATATTTGTATATTCTGCAATATAAATTTATATATTAATTATATATGAAATTATATATATGAATAAATATATATAACATATGTTGCTCCTATATGTTCTGTTCCTCTAGAGAACTGAGACTAATACTATTTCCTTACTTTTTCCTCTTAAGAACAGTTTCCACACTAGGTTTAAAGAAAACCCAGCTTCCTTCCATAGATCAGCTCACTGCTTACTGTTATGGTTTGACTGTATCTTCACCAAAATTCATGTTGAAACATAACCTTCGTGGTGGTGACATTAGAAGATTAAGCCTGCCAGGAAAGTCAGTGAATTCCTGTAATCCTAGCAGTCTAGAGGCAGAAGCAGGAGGATCATGAGTTCATGATGAGACCGTCTTATATATCCTGACAAAGAGCTAGAGCCTTTGGGGAAAGCATCACAGTCATGGTGGCTCTCCTCCATGATGGAGGGGCAAACTTCATTGTCCTTCTGCAGGATGCCACTGTCACTCAGAGCTGAGGCCCTTGCAGATCTCTACACAGGTTCTGCTCTGTAGTGTAGAAAGTGTTTACTGGCTTCTTCAACCTCATCCTGCAAAACTGAGAACTGTGGTCAGGCCTGAAGCTGTCCTACTCAGGCTGTGGGGTGGCTGATTCCCTGGAGGTTTCCTGCAGGGCCACAGACATCTTACAAAGTTCCAGGGTGCTTTGGCTGTAATTGCTTCTCTTCTGCATTGCTGGTGACTGTGCACATTCCCCATGTCTATTCCCATTTTGGTCACTGCATTGAGAAAAGTGTGAACTGGCAGTAAGGATCACAGTGTGACCTTCTTCAGAACTCTGAGTCTGCCTACATGTCCATCTATCTAGTTAACTCTCCAAGAGGGTCCAATCTCAATGAGTTTGGGTCAAGAATCGTTCTCTTTGCTTCTAACTCAGCTCACCTGACCTTAACTTCCCTTTCCCAAATCAGGATCAGGTGCCAGATGTGTTTCTGTGGTATCTTATGCAGGTTTTGGGACCAGAAGAAATAATGCAACAGAAATGTGGATGGCCAAGAGAGACTGGCCTAGAGAAGAGATAACTCTGTCTGGGAGGAATGCTGGCCAAATTCCTATGGCCATCATTAATAGGCTGGTCTATCCCAAGAAACAGCCCTCCTTTGGGGGAAGAGGTCCTCCCCGTTTTTGCTCTCCATCTTTGTCGCATGGAAGCAGTCAGTCTCAAGATCACCTTCCTTGTGGTATTGTAGGTTTTACTGTGAGCCAGTAGCTAAGGCTCAGGTTTCTAGGCAAAGCATCAGGACGTACAGTCCCAGCATTTGGGAGGTAGTAGGGGGAGGGTCAGGAGTTTGAGGTTATCCCTGGCTACATGAGACCCCCTGCATCAAATAAAATGCAACAAAACAAACAGACAAAAGAGACCAAACTGACACTTTCATGGGCTTAGGAAGCCCAGAGATGGCAGGCAATAAATTCTGTAAAAAGGCATGGGATGCTGAAGACTAAGCTAGGAAAGGAAGGGGAGGGCCCAACTGCAGTCATGTAGAGATTGAAGAGACACAGGCTGAAAATCCAAAGAGAAGGAAGATGAGAAGGGAGTGAGGGGCAGGAGAATGTTCTGAACCATGGCGCTGCTGCCTGTAGAAGTTAGCCAGGCTGGAGAGAAGTGAACAGGAGGACGGGGAGAGCATCTTATCTGTTACTGTCTGAGGTGACACACAGAGGTTCTGTCTGCACCCTACTCATTTTTACCATTCCAATTCCTGGCCCACCCAAGTGTAGGCGATACGGTGATGCAGTGACATTGGGACACCACTAGGTGGCTGCTGGGTCCAAGCTCCTAGCTTAGTGGGAGAATTCCTGCCCCTGTAACTAGAGCCCGTTTCCCGTTTCCTCTGCTCCCTGGAGAAGATAGGATGGAATTGCAATGAAAGGGCCTCAAAATAGAATAAAGCAAGCACGCAGATAAGCTTTGTGGGAACGGTTATTGCATGTCAAGACTAATGGCTGCCAGGGGTGGAAGCTGGCCCAAGGGTCCTCTCTTAAAGCAGCAAGCAGAGTTGGAATGTGTGATTCCAAAGTCTAGGTCCTTTGGTGGTGAGCTTTTGATCAATCTATGGTCAGCACCAAGGATATGAGGTAAAGGTTTGCTTGAGGTCAGGGCTGGGAATACAGTTTAGTTAGTAAAATACTTGCTACACAAGCCTGAGGAGCTGAGTTCAAGCTCCAGAGCCCATGTTAGAAGCCAGGTATTGAGGCGTGCTTGCAATGCATGTGCTGTGGAGGCAAAGACAGGAGATTCCCCAGAGCTCACTGTCCAGCCAGCCGAGCTTAACTGGCAAGTCTTAGATCCCATTGAGAGACCCTATCTCAAATGAAAGCTAATAGCTTTTAGGGAATGACACCCAACATTGACCTCTGACCTCCACACACACACAGGCACCTGATCATGTGAACATGTATGCACATAAACACACATAACGAAACAAATCCATGGAAATTTGGAGTGCTCTTTTTAAGAGGGGTGGAAACAACAACCAGAAACCAGGGATGTGCACGGAGAGGGGAAGCCTGCAGAGAGATTTCTGAAGGAGGAACCTGGGAAGGTGAGGGTGAGAGTCTGACAGCACACAACTGCATTAATGTGAGCAAATGTAAGGACAACACAGTCCCCCAAGTGGTGCTTCCTTGTGGTCAGCATTTGGCTTACCCCCAGACATCCCTCCTGGGTAAGAGGGCACAATGCCGATACCTATTGTGTCTCCACACATCCCTGGCCCTTACTGCTCCAGGCTCTGTGTCTGCACTTGGGTCTGCCAGGACAGGAGCTGGCGCCGGGTGTGGTGGACACAACCTGGAAACAGGGAGCGGCCGTGGAAACAACATGAAGCTGGCACATGCCCACAGCCGCTCCCAAGCTGCAAAAGGGTTGGGCTATCCCTGGGGAAGCCAGAGCCTGGAGACACAGAGCCAAGGGGCTTCTTCAGCCTAAGGGCACCATAAGGAGGCCTCACTAGCAGGGCCATTGATCTACTGGGTCCTTCTGTTTCTGCCAGCAGCCTCTGACTTCTATGACAGGGTGGCTTCCCCTGCCAGTCTAGGGCTTTCTCAAGAGACCTTACCTTCAACAGCACAGGATTCTCCAAGAAAGCTCCCTTAGTAAAGGGGAGCAAGTGTTCTAAGGAACAGATCCCCAAAAGGACACTTCCCTCAGGACATGACTTCCCAAAGTGTGGGGACCCCCAAGAAATACTCCTAACAAATGTAAGATCCTGAGCATGTCTCTACAGTGAGGCATAGTGGAGCCCCCAAGTAGATGGCTCAGCAATGTGGGGTTCCTGAGGGCCATCACCCCCAGCTGACTGGGAAACTCATGACAGCTCCTTGAATAGTCAAAGCAGAATGGATATGCCAAGCAAGAACTAAGTCAGAGGCTGCCAGTCCAGTGACCACGGCCTCAGGACTTTGAAAGGGAATTATGACTGATGTGATCGTGTTTTTGTAGCTGTGATTAAGGAAGCAAAGAAGCCTGTTGGTAGCAGGGAGATGGTATGAAGATGGAGGTGAGGGCAGTGGTAATGATGGTGACATAATTATAGTGATGGAGCCAGAGGCTCAGTATTTAAGAGAGCTCACGGCTTTTGCAGAGGATCTGAATTTGGTTCTCAGCACCCATGGCTAGTGGCTTATAATCACCTGTAACTTCAGCTCTATGGGATCTAATGCCCTCTTCTGACCTTCATAGGCACCTGCACGCATGTGTACACACACACACACACACACAAATACTCACACATACACACTCACACACACAAAATAAATATGTATTTTTTTTACCTACAGTGCTGAGCAAAGCAGTAGTAATGGCTGTGTGAGCTAGAGCTAGAGCGAGGGCATTGATGGTGTCATTGCTTGGGGAAGGACTTAGGATGTCAGCCGTGCTAGGGATTCCAAGAGACTGGCTGGAGAAGAAAGAGTCCTGGGTCAAGGGAAGTAAAAAGTTTGTGGAAGAAGGAATATAGGCATTCACAGCACCTGGGAGAGAATCTAAGTCACAAAGAGGGAAACAAAATCTGTATTTAAAAGTGGTCAAAACTAGGACACCAAGAATGGAATCCAAAGATGTGTACCTCACAAAGCCTCAAGGAGCAAAGAAGGAACGAGTGGAGGCCAACCACACCAAAGGAGGAGGGAAGGCTCTCAGTGATGGAGCCCGGTCAGGATGGGGATGATGGTGAGGAAGGTGAACTCTAGAGAGGTCATGTGGGCCAGTGCCTGGTGCAGCACCTGACGGGACAGGAAAGGATTGACATCTCTCTCACCCCTCAACCTGTTTCCAGCTGGGAGGGTGGAGCTGTGGAAGGATGTCAGAATCAGTCAGAGAACATTTACAAAATAGCACATGCTGTATCCTGGTAGTCTGACTCAGTTTCTCCAGGCCACACCCTGGACATAGGTATTTTGAAATAAGTTCTCACAGTATTTCTGATCCAAACGCATTCTCTCTCTCTCTCTCTCTCTCTCTCTCTCTCTCTCTCTCTCTGTCCTGGGACCTCCAGCCATTTTCAGCAACCCCACTGCTGCACCATCCTGGGACTATTTGTAGTAGAGGCAGGAGGATTATTTCCATGTCATCACCTCTCCACCTGCCCCACCCAAAGGGTCTTGGATGATTTGACAGCGAGGACGTGGAGCCTGGGCCATAGCTATGGCACAGATGCCTCTTTCTCAATAAGGATACAATGCGAGAGCCAGAGAGGAAAGGGGAGGTGATGGTATCCAGTGCTCCCTGTCCCTGTACAACTTTGCAGAGATTCCTGGATGTCCTTGAGAGGAACTCTGTGACAGGAGGTTATAGTGTGGGGGAGGAGGTGGGGAACTCTGTGTGAGTCTGAGAAGGAAAAAGGCTGAGAAGAGGTCGATGATGAGGGGAGCTGGATCAGGAGAACCCAGGCCAGGCCAACTGTCACTTGGAAGAGTCCGTGCTGTTGAATTCTGAGGCTTTCTATATCACTCTCTGGTGCATGACATCCCTTCTAGGCCAGTTTTCCTGACTCTGTCTTTATGAAATCCTCCCAGGCCTCAGGCCCTCACAGGGTTTCTTCTTTGCTAGGCTCCTGAGCCATATGCCTTGTGTCTAAGATTAGACTTTGTGCTTCCCAACTGCCCCACCAAAGCCCAGGGCAACCCCAGCATGACATCTGCTCTTCTCTGGGTCCTGAACTTCCAGCCTGACACAGAAAGCATGGAGGAAGATTGGCACATTTTGGTGAGGGCAGTGACTCCAACTGACCAAAGGAACCTTCCCTAAGGGGAGGGAAGTAAAACAGGCCTTAGGAAAGGGTCCCATGGACCAGAATGGTCTCTGAAGGTGGGAGGACCTAGGGTGAAGGAGTGGATAGCCTATGACAGAGACTGTGAGACTCATTCCTCTAAAGGAGGAGATAGGGACCCCAGCGATTGCTGAACCCTGGGTCCAAGAGATGAAAGAAAGGATAAAATTGGGGGACTCAAAGTAGTGACGGCACCCACAGAACTTTTCAATCTGCACAGTTCAGCTTCCTCTCTCACCTGTGGGTCCTTGGGAACTTGAGATACAGCCAGAAGCTCTAGCTCTTCCTGGTGAGAGCAGGACATCACATGACAAAGCCACCTTTCAGTCAGAGCCTGAATGGCTTCTTAGGTCCTCTGTCCACCTGTTGTCCATTCTGCTGTGAAGAACTTATGTGTGACTGTGTAGTTGCTTGGAAATGGAGGTGGAATGAATGCTGGGGGGTGGGGGAAGAAGAGTCTCCTGCCTCCTGCCCAGTGACTATAGAAGGATTGGTGTGGTAAGTCCTGTATATGTGTTGCTTTTATTGGTTAATGAATAAAACTGCTTTGGTCCACGACAGAGCAGAATAGAGCAAGGCAGGGAAACTAAACTGAATGCTGGGAGAAAGTAGGCAGAGTTACAGAGATGCCATGTAGCCGCTGCAGGAGACAGACACCAGATGGAACCTTACTGGTAGGTCATAGCCACATGGCAATACACAGATTAATAGAAATGGGTGAATTTAAGATGTAAGAGCAAGCTAGAAATATGCTTATGATATTGACCAAACAATATTGTAATTAATAGAGTTTATGTGTGATTATTTCAGGTCAGGGTGGCCAGGAAATAAACGAACAGCCTCCGCTAACAAAAGGTGCTGTCAGAAGTTCCTGTATTTAGGGCTGGGGACATAATACAGTCAGTGAGATGCTTGTATGCAAGCATGAATACCTGAGTCTGATCCTCAGACACACATGAGGGGACAAGCCAGGTGTGGGCTGGGGAGATGGTTCAGTGATCATGTATTTGCCATACAAACATGAAGCCAGAGTTCAGACCTCAGAACCCATGTCTTAGTTTGTTTTCTGTTGCTGTGATAAAGACCATCACCAAAGGGAGCCTGTGAAGGAGAAAGTTCCTTTGGCTTCCACATCCCAGTCATAATCCATCAGTGACAAAAGCCAAGGTGGGAAATCAAGAAGAGCTGGGAACTAGAGATGGAAACTAAAGCAGAGGCCATGGAGGCTCACTGCTTAAGGGCTTGCTACTCAACCTGCCTTGGGGTGGCACTGTCCACAGTGGGCTCAACCCTTGCACATTAATCATTAATCAAGAAAATTTCCCACAGATATGCCTGCATACAGGTCAGTCTAGTAGAGGTAATTCCTGAACTGAACTTCCCTCTCCTCAGATGACTGTAGTTTGTATCAAATTGACAAAACTCTAACATGACATTACAACATTCAAATGCCAGGTGGACCTGGCAGGACATTGGTTACTGTAGCTTTCAAAGGCAGAGACAATAAATCCCTAGAATAAGCAGGTTGGCTAGGTTGCTGTAGAGGTGAGCTCTGAGTTTAACTGAGAGCCCTTGCCTCAAAAACAAGATGAGGAGTGATTGGGGAAGACATCTGCCTCTGCTTCAACTTTAGACCTCTGTGTACACACACACACACACACACACACACACACACACACACACACACACACACACCCCTCCATTCTCACTCAAGGGACAAGTGCTAGTGGAGAAGTTTCTAGAACATTGGTCCCTAGCAGCCTCAGACCCAGCCTGGAGATGATAAGGCAGGACACTCCTGGGGTGAATGGCTGTGTGAACACAGGTCCTCTTTGAGAATTTGGAACCATCTTTTCACTTCGCTAAGAACCTGCCCTGGCCATGATTCTGTCCCATACTTTGTCTCTCCCTTTCATGCCATTCTCTTTCACCTGATTTTTCTAAATGGGAAACATAGAATCACATGCCACACAAAACTGTATAAAGATCCATAGACACATGTTGACCAACTTCATCTGCAATAGCTCGGAACTGGAAACAACCCAAACATCCACCAACAGGCATGTGGGTAAACACATTCTGGTACATCCATTCAGTGGAGCATTAGTCAATGGTTAAAAGAAACAAGCTGCTGAGTCATGCAATAGCTTGCACAGATCTCGAAATAGTTAGGCTGAATGAAAGATGCCAGGCCCCAAACAGTGTATGTGCCTGATTCCATTTACATAAGACTCTAAAAAATGTCAACAAAGTTGTGGTGACAGAAAGCAGAACAAAAAGCAGGGATGAGACTGGAAGGGGTGGTTCTCTGTCCTCAGCACCCATGCAGGGCTCACTGTGCAGCACGCTGTCCCTACAGCCATCTCTGTCAAGGCAGTGACAAACCCTAAATTACTAGAACCCCAGGAAGCCTGTAGAGACAAGCTTGAAAGACAGCCCTGGGTAGTTGTCTCCACTGACCTTGAGGAGTAAGTGGGGGTAACTGTGCAAACCAGGCTGGGCTGGGGAGGAGTATTCCAAGTTTGTCTGCAGTGGGTACAGAGGGAGACAAGAGGATGACTGTGGTATCATGGAGGTTTCCTGAGCTTATCTGTACCATCTTAAGTGATGCCAACTGTGTTCCTAGCCAACTGGAAGTAGAAATAAGGATGCTCGGGTCTGTAGAAATAACCTAGCCGTCACCTGCCTCCCGCAGGGTATGTCAAGAGTGTGTGACTTCAGAACTCACTCTGGCAGGTGGGCTCCTCTGGCTCTGTTATGATTCCCATCAAGCCCCTGCAGCGGGATGTTCAGGCTTGGACAAAGCTGTGGAGAAAGGAGTAAACAAGGCAGCAAGGGGAGGGGGTTGTTTGCTGAGTGTGTTAGCTGACCGACCTGAGCTGGCCTGGATGGTCCCTGGGGACCACAGGAATGAATCAATCCGGGAGAGAGCAAACCTTGCTGAGCTCTTTAGGGACAAGGCAGCTGTGCTCCCCACACACAGGGTGACCTTGGGCAGCAGAGACAAACCGTGTTGCAAGCTGTGTGTGGCCGCAGCCGACCTAGCTCGTGACCTGCCTTGAGTCCCCCCTCAGCCAGATTTCATGAGGTACAGCCTCTTGCCAAGGCAGACTTGCCACCCACCCTGAAGCATTGGAGTCCTCTGATCCTACAGAGACCAGCTGTCCATGGGCAAGGAGGACCCACCTAGTGGCTTTGTCCTGACATGCCCTTCTCTCGTGGATCCCCTTGCTTCCCAAATCTACTCTTCTACAGGTACTCCCCACTTGCTACTGATGCCCACATCAAAGCCATCTTCTGTCTACCCCACCGCTCACTTCAGAGAGTGGCTCAGTCCTTGTCATCTATGAGCTCTAAGCAGCAGCCAGCAGCAAAGGGAAATGGCTCTGTCACTGAAGTACTTTCCGCATCAGCATGAGAACCTGAGGACACTCTCCAGAACCCATGTAGAGGGAGGCAGAGACAGGAGAGTCCCTGGGCTTGATGGCAGCCAGTTAGCTGAGTTACTAAGTCCCAGGTTCAGTGAGAGACTCCATCTCAAAAATAAGGTGAAAAGCAACAGAAGAAAACACCCCACAGTGACAACCCTCTATAGGAACATGTACCCAAGCATGCACATGCACACATACACACACATGCACACATGGTCATGCAAACACACACATATGGACATTCATACACATACATACACATGGACACATGAACATGCACACATACACACACAGAGAGACATACACACATACACATGGACATGCACACACACACACACACTCCAATCACCACTAGACCCATTCTGTGTGGCAGGGACTCTGTCCCTGTCCTGTTCTACTCCATAGTTTTTTTTTAAGTGGAACTGTCATTCTGAAGCTACGAGGCCCTCTTTCTCCAAGGCTACTGCTTGGTTAAACTAGCCTTGGGCAGTCCTAAGGACTCTGACACTGGATAGATGGCTCCCTCCATGGAGATTCCTCTATCCATCATCTCCCTGGGGGTTCAGTCCAGTGCAAAGCTTGCTTTCCCAGTCACATTCTCTACCCCAGGGAGAGTCAGAGCCATTCTTTTCTTGGGACAACCCAATAATGCCTATAGACAGCATATCCAAGGCTGCCAGGTCCTCTTCATGAGGATTTTTCCTTTCATAATAGAAGATGTCATGGTGGCCGTGAGCTGGAAGAAGAAAGAAAAGCGCCCATGGCAATCTGTGTGTGGGAGGGCAGGTGGGGTGAGGAGACCATTCATCTGCAGAGTGGATGGCTATGGAAAGCTGGGTACAGAGAGCAGAGTATATGGTCCTTCTTATGGAGGGTTGTGACCCTGCCAATTCTGAATATCCTTCTGAAAGCAAGGCCTTGTGTGTTACTTGCTTTTCTCCATGCAACACTGTAAGGAAGGCTTTATCTTGGCTCCAAGTCTGAGAGTACCATCAACATGGTGGGTAGGATATGGGGGCAGGAGCTTGAGGCAGCTGGTCACACCATATCCATAGTCAGGAAGCAGAGAGAAATGAATGCTGATGCTAAGCTTGTACCTGTTTCCATGGTGATCCTAAATCTCACCAGCTTGGCAATCAAGACTGACTCTCATATCCTGGAATTCCTTTTTCCAGCTTCCTCTGGACACACAGGTATAAGCACAGCTCAGCCATTGTGTATGTCCCTTCATAGGACAGAAGGCATCAGAAGGGTTGGCGAAATCTGGAAGTTCATAACACAGTATAGGCAGATCCATCCTTGTCCGTTCTTCTGTCCCTCTAAAGTAGAGGAGGTGGGCTCAAGCCCTTTGTATGCTGAAGATGTCAGGGATAACAGGAAGATGGATTAAATGGTGTTTGTGGAAATATCAGAATGGTCCTTGGAAGAGAGCCCCTGAGCTCTAACCATGCCAGTTGCTGTGGGTCACCCAGGTTGGGATGCTGGAGGATGGAAAAGCCCTGTTCCCACCGTGCCACACTCAGAAGAGGGAGGATACTTCAGAAAAAGGTCTTGGACCAAAAGTTTTTCCACTGGTGAATCAGCAGAGAGTGGTAACAGGAGCCAGGCTGGCCTGACCCCAGCCACCTCTGAGTCACAGCTGAGGTCCCTTGCTAATCTTAACCTCTTGAGATGACATGTTGGGACTTGCCACCCAGCCTGGACCACCAAAATACCCTTAGGGTTGCTGTAGCTCTGAAAAGACTTGGCTCATCCAGGCAGGACCCAGAGGATGGAGGGAACTGAACTCTCCCTATATACCCATGACCTTGAGCAGGATGAGCACCCTGGCCCCTGGCAGATCAGAGCTGAGCTGGGCCCAGGAGAGAAGGGAGCAAGACTGGTGACTGTAGCAGCCTCAAGCAGGGTCTGACCCTGCCCCTCTCCCAGAAGTGACTCTGCAAGCATGGGCAGCAAGTGACAGCCACCACGGTTTCAGGATCAGATGTGTTTATTTGCTGTGTGGTTTGGGACAAGTTGTTCCCCAAGTCACCTTCCGATAGTACAGACACATGGCCAAGGCTTAAGGTCTTAGACTCTGAAGTCATGCCAGCCTGGGTGAGGAGTCCAGTCTGTCAATGGCACTCTGGAACACATCACTTACCCTCACCAATTCTCTGTCTGCTTCTCTGTGAAGCATAGTGATCGCATTCGGTTCAGAAGAACATTGTGAGGGGTGAGGACATATATGTGCAATGCTCAGGCCAAGACCTGGCCCCTAGTGAATGCTCACTAAATCCCAGTTGTGGATCCTATAAGGAGATTGAGGATTGAGAGGATGACAGCCCTCTCCCATCTTCTTTCCCTGTACAGTGCCTGGTCTTAGACTTGGGCTAGATAGCCCCTCCCACAGAGTGAAGGAGTTTAAGATGCACAGCCAAGGGCAGGCAAAGCACAGGCAAGCTCTGGGAGACTGGGCAGGAGCAGAAGGCAGCCAGGAGCTGAGGCTGGGCACAAAGGGTCTCAAGTGGGCCTGAAGCGACAATCTGAGTCCCAGATGACTGGGAGAAACCTGCTCCCACCCTGTCTAAGTCCCAGGTTTCCACCTCACTCTGAGCAGAGAGCCGACCCTTTACAGACGTTCCCCAGCTTCTATGTTCATAGCAAAGGTCTGATTAACCATCATGTCGAACTATCTTAAAACTGTCGAGTAGGGCTGTGAGGGGCCAGTGCCCGCCTGGTGTGCAGGAAGCCCTGGGTTTGATTCCCAGCACTGCATAAACTGGATTGGGATAGTACATGCTTCTCTTAGGACACTGACGCTCAGAAAGAGTGGACTAACATGGGTCAGTCCAACCTCTGGTTCCTTCCTCTCAAAGCCAGTGCTGGAACCCTACTGTCCCAGCAGTGCTGCCTTTGAAGCTCAGTAGACAATAGGAGCCTTCTTCTCCCTGGGGATGAGTGTAAGGATGCAAATTCCCCACCAAGGGAGCTTGGAGGAGGCCAGGAGAGATTAAAGTGTCTCCTCCTCCTGGGGAGATAAGCTAAGCAAGACTCTAGATAAACATGGAGCCTCTTGTGGGGGCTGGGGTGGCATAGAGCCTCTCACCTGAATGGGTCACCACTACACTGTCACCAATCCATCAAGAGGACCCTGGAGCATGTGGAAATCTTGGGGTGCCCGATGGGAGAGATACTGTGAACATAGGGAGCAGGGCTCTGGGAGTGTAATGTTAAAGAAGACTGGAGACAGCAGACAGCTAGGTAGTGAAGTGGGAGAGAAAATTACAGTGAAAAAGCAACTCCAAGTGGGATTTCTGGATTCTAGATGTGACCTCTTCCATTCCCACCCTCCCTGAAGTTCAGCAGGCCTCCAGACTATGGGAGAGAGCAGCTTAAAAAAATTGAAGGGGAGGGGAGCTGAGCAATCCCTTGACAGAGAGAGCTTTGACTGGGGTCAAGGGAACAGCTGGGAACGCCACAGGCACATCTGGCCGCCGGACTGAGGGAGGGTGTGCCTGTAGTGGGCTCAGAGCCAGGGACGTGGTGGAGACAGATAGAGCCCAGTTTACTGTCCAGCGGAGGTGTTGCGACAGGAAGGCGGCTGGGGAGGAGGAGGTTCCCCGGGCGGAAACAATTTATCTGGGGCACGAGGAGCAGCTGGAAAGGGAGGCCAACCGGGCTTGCTCGTTTCCAAGGCCAAGCAAGAAGTGAGGAAGGACTGGCCCGTGCCAAAGCCGGCCAGCAGAGCTGCCTTCTGCCCACGCCTGTGGCTCCATCGGCCACTGACTTTCTCAGAGAAGACCTGGCCCTGTTCTCTTCCCCACCTGGGGCTGCCTTCTCTCAAAGACACCCTCTAAACTGCAGGCTTTTTCTGCTACTGAGAGAACTGCAAGTAGCCAGCACATGTCCAAGATAGAGAGGAGGGGGGCGTAGGGATCCCGTTAGAGGAGTGGGGCCAGACTTCACCTCATTTCCACTCTGAAAACCCACTGATCAAACTTTGGAATGGTGGCTCTTACCCCCAGGAATGTCTCCCCTCCGATGGAATGTCATAGATCTCATCTTACCCATGCTTTAGAAGACACTTGGGCCTCTTGTAAGTCAGGGATCCTGCCTTTTGTCTCTTTGTGCCTCACTTGGGGCAGGAGAAAGAAATGCGCAAGAATGTAACATCCACAAGTCTTTTTCAGTCCTTGTGATGATCCTGTGGAGTGCCCACTCCATGTTTCATATGAAGGAACTGAGGCTTAGAGAAAAGCAGACAAGCCTACAGTTACATGAGCCAAGGTCAGGTCAGCTGTGCCATCTTCAAAGCTCAGATCCAGAATTAATACAGTGCCCCCGTGCATTAGCAAAGCTAACAGAATTCATGCTACAGAAACAAACAGCCCCACAACCTACTACAGCAAAGGTACAGCGTGGTCTCCCTCACGCAAGATTTACTTGTCTAAAGATTTTTAAATATTATGTGAATGCGCGTGTGTCTGTGTACGCATATGAGCATCTGGGTGCAGTCATTTGCGGAAGTCAGAAGAGGACATCAAAGCTCCTGGAACTGGAGGTATAGAGAGTTGGGAGCTGCCCATGTGGACACTGAGAACTGAACCTGGGTCTTCTGCAAGAGTGGCAAGTACTTTTGACCACTGAGTCATCTCTCTAGTCCCTCAAAATCTGAAGCTGGGCCTACAAAGGCAATCTCCTAACACCTTCTTGTATGGGCTATTCTGAGCCAAAGGTGGCTTTTTTTTGTCTCCTCACTCATTGGGAGCAGGTGACAAATCACTTCCCTGCTCAGAACAGTTCATTTGATTCCATTCACCTACAGGGAGTGGAGGAAACCAGGGAGCAGATGGTATTCTGGTAGGTTCCACTGGCCTCTGGAACAGCCATGTAAGACACCAGATACTGGGCCATTAGCCAGCCTGGGCACTGCAGGATTCCCTGCACCTCTGAAATGCTTCCATGATGCAGGACCTTTTGGGGCTCCTAGGTTTTACAGCATTCACCAACAGACATTATGCTGAGCTCCATCAGCTGAGGTGAGCTTGGGGCTCTGCCTCAAATCAATCTGAAAGAATTCTATGGGAGAAGTCAAATGGGTTCAAGTTCTTAGTTTTTGTTCGTTTGTTTTGAGGTCCTGAGTGACCACAAATGGTCTATGATCCTCCTGCTCCACCTCCTAAGTATTGTGACTAGATGAGCACCACAGTGACCAGTTTATGAGGTATGGGAGATCAGATCCAGGGCTTTGTGCATGCTAAGCAAGTACTCTGTCAACTGAGTCACAGCTCAGTCATGTTTTCTTATTTATTTTTAAGATTTTTAAAATTATGTGCATGCATGTATGTCTGTGTATGCATATATGTACCCGAGTGCCATTGTCTGCTGAGTAAATAACTTACTCTGGTCACCATCTACCAGGAACACCTCCAGAGCATGCCCCCCACCCTTGTGTTAGCATGTGGAATGTGGAGGGAGACCCCAAGACGTGAGAAGACAGACCAGTGCTGTGACTCAGTCATGAGAAGGCCTCAGTTACCACTCTCCTCCTCCTCCTCTTCTACCTCGATCCTGCTCCACAGCCAAATCTTAATCAATAGACCTAAAGGCACCTGAAATGCTACCTTTTCTACTCAGATAGGTGCAGGGATGTAAATTTGGCTCACCTTTGGCCAGAGGTAGTGCCTAGATCTCTAGCAGCTATTGTGAGACCATGGGAGATAAACTTGATGTGCTGAGATTGGCAGGCCCAAAGTGTCAAGAGTGTAGTCCAATTCCTTCTGCTCCTGTTCGCTCTCCTCTGTGGCCCTCATCTGAATGTGCTGTCTGCCCTTAGTCACATCACCATGACACAGAAATGATGAGATAAATGGTAGATTATTGAATTGGCTTTAATCCAAAAAACAACTATTAATCTCAAAATATTTTACATTGGTATGGATTTTGGTTTATTGATACAAATTTAAAGTTAATTTTGCTGTTTTGTATGTATGATTCTACTCTTATTGGCATATTGTGTTTATGCAGCTCATTTAAAATGTAATGTATAATGAAGAAATACAGATTAATAGTCATCTATAATACTCAAACTTATAGTCATGTTAGGTATGTTTTCAAGGTCATACACAGATATATTTAGATATATAGATGGTCTTAAACACTTCAAATTGGCATTTAATATGTTTAATAACCCAAAGCTTTTCATGACAGTGTGATACGCTTGCTCCTGGCAGCACCAATCTACTTCAGAGAAGATGACGGGCTTATCAAAGAAACTCCTTATTGGAGTTTACTTTTCTGTGGCAAAAGCTAGCCATTGGTGCAGGAAACTGCCTTTACCTCTACTGCTGACAGTATGCTGGGCAAGGGGGACACAAGAAAAGTGACTTCTGAAATCTACCAAGACAGGGTAGGAAAGTCCTTCAAAACTTCCTGCTTTTTAGAAATTCTGTCAGATATTTTAGGCCCACAGTCCAAAGATGGATGCTCCAACATTACAGAAAAACTTTGGCTTTGGGTAACAGTCCAGGCAGCCAGATGTCCCTGTCACTGGGTAACATTATACCCTTCTTGGGTCTATAAGGGAATTAAAGACTAAATAATTGGACTTAAAGTTTTCCTTAGTTGTGATAAAAAGGTAAATTAGGTATAAAACTTTAGAGTCACAAAGATAAAATATGAAGTATGATTAATAAAAACTCAGGGTCAAAAATTGGGGTTCAACTTGAAGATTCAAAAAGCAAAACAGCCACTGGCTCTTATCTCGACCTCAGTTTGAAATGGCTCTCTTGCCACCAGGAATCTCAGAATGAGACTGTCTGTTGAGAACTGTTTCTTCCTGTTTTTATAATCCTCTCTAGGGCTGGGATTAAAGACATGTACTGCCAGGTTTCTATGGTAACTAGTGTGGCTACTGGGATTAAAGGTGTGTGTTACCATAACCTGGTCTGTAAAGATGACTGATGGGACTATTTTACTCTCTGATCTTCAGGCTTTACTTATTAAAATACAATTGAAATGACACTACAAAAATAAATAGTATTTTCTCTAACTTTGCTAAACACAAATGGACTAGATATTGTAACTGTAATTCTTGTTTGATAACTGTTTTTGTTGTATATAATGCTACTATGTTAAAGTTAAAACATTTCTTTGTAATTAGACAAAAAAGGGGAAATGTGGAATATTCCTTTTCACTATGTGAAGATACGTCACTGTGATTGGTTCAATAAAAAGCTAAATGGCCAACAGCTAGGCAGGATTTTCGGGGCAGAGAATGCTGGGAAGAAGGAGGGCAGAGGAATAAGACAGACATGGAACAAGTTAGACACAAAAAGTGGGATAGAGGTAAAAGCCACATGGTAGAATGTAGATTAATAAAAATTTGGGTTAAGTTATAATAGCCAGTTAGCCTGATAAATTTGTTTCATTTTTCTATAGTTCTATTTTTAGCTCTCAATACCCATTCCAGAAACTGTCACATGGACAAGAGCACAGGTTCCTTGAGGTCAGCAGTAGGGGTTTTAGTCCCCTGAGTTTCCAGGACACATGCATCTTCCAAAGAGAAGCTGCTTAGGTTTTCCAGCCGAGTGGGTGCCCAGCTATGTAAAAGCCATTGCCTTCCCCTTGGGTATCGGTTTCTGACCCAGTAATTTACTACACAGTGACAAACCCTGGCTGAAAACAAAAAGATAGCACTCATTTATTTAATTACAGATTGAAAACTGTGCAAGAATCCAAAGGAGTCAGGAGACCTCTGTTCCATCCAACATCAGTCTGGCTGAGTCAAAGGTCAGGTCTCAAGTAACCTGTAGGCTTGTCTGTACGCTTGCCTGGACGAGTGACAAGGAGTTCTCCACTGCATCCTAGCTGGGTTTCCTCAGATACGGAGGTCAGGGGCTAAGGGTTAGCCTTCCAAGAGCGCCAGCCGAGGTTGCATGGATTCTGATGACTTTGCCGCAGCGTTATTATTCCTAGCCATCACTTTTTCATCAAGATTTCCCAAAAGCTGGCTCAAGTTCAAGGGTGAAGAAATGCACATGTCCCTTTTTAATTCACGAACAAGATCCAGGAAGCTCACATTGGGTCAGGAATGTTACATGGTCATGTGTTAGGAAAATCCAATGGAATATGTTTTTGAAAGATGTTATTATTTATTTTTATTTTATGTGTGTAGGTGTTTTGCCTGCTTCTACGTCTGTGAACCATGTGCACGCAGTGCCCATGGAGGCCAGAAGAGGGCGCTGGGTCTTCTGGAACTGGAGTTATAGAGGGTTGTGAGCCACCATGTGGGTGCTGGGAAGTGAACCTGTGTCCTCTGGAAAAGCAGCCAGTGCTCTTAACTGCTGAGTCATCGCTGCAGCCTCGTAGTGCGATATTTTAAGCCAGCTCTTGCCTGTTTTTCTCTGCAGACTCTGTCTTCCCTCTGGGAAGGTGTACCCAGGTTTCTGTGTCCTTGTGGCTTGCTTCTTTGAATATGGGTTGTGGAGGAAGCCAGCGATGGAACTGGGTATATGACCCAGTCAAGCTACATTCTGAGTGACCTTTGGGGTCCTCTTCACCTCACTCTTCTCCACAAACTAAGAACTAATGACACCTCACCAGCACCAGAGAGTTGTGCTAAGGGTTTGGAGAGGCCCAGGTTGGGGGTGGTGATCTTGAACACCAGGGTAAGACAGGAAATGAGTGACTCTCTGTCAGGGTTTGATTTGGCACAGAGAAGTCAAATACAGAAGCAAGGTGGAGGCTGGCCTGGGAGATGGTTTCTGGATGTGGTGAAGCGTCAGGAGGCTGCTTCGGGTTCAGGTCCAAGAACTCACTGGTACCCTGCACTGAATTTCAGCATCCCGGAAACTGATGGCTGCTGGGGTGGTCACTGGGAGCTCACCACATTTTCCTCCTTCTCACCAGACACATGTTTAGATCTTTCTCTTCTGTCCTCTGGATTCAAGTGACCATAAGGCCCCTTGAAACCCAGGCCAGTTTCCAGCAGAGGTACTAAGGCCAATTCTGGATTTTCTCCATCTTCCTGCTCTTATCACACCTCACATACCATCATGTAACAATTTATTTGGGCCTCCAAGTGTGGGAAATAGGGACCAGTCATGTGACATGAAAATTCTGTGTTCCTCAGCCTAGGAATGTCCGTCCTAACAACCATTCCTGAACACAGCAATGTGGCTTGCCCAGAGCTAGGCTTACAGTAGTGGGCAGGTTAGGGTTAGGATATGAGACCACTTTCAAGCCAATTTTGCATCTAGAATGCTAACTTCCAGGAAGCCTAAGCAATGTGACTGCAGCTCCCCAGGCTCTTAATAGCAGCAGGGACCATCCCTGGATGGTTGTTGAAGGCCCATTGATGATGCAAGTAGATCCTGGGTTTCAGAGGCATATATGCAAGCTGAGAGGAGAGCAGAACAGGCTAGAAAGGGGAAATGAGGCTCAAAAGTAGCAGGCCTTGAGGAGTCAGGGTTAAGATTTGTGTGAGTATGTATGCGTGCGTGTGTGTGTGTATGTATGTGTTCATATGTGTGATTTGTGTGTATGTGTATGAGAGAGAGACCTGTGTGATGCTTGGAAACTTTTAAATACTTCTAAGAGTCTGAGGATAAACCTCAGTTTGTAGACTGCTTGGCCCAGTATACCCATACTCAGTCTGTGGCACTGCTGAAATCTGGCACGGTGGCACATGACTGTAATCCCAGCATTTTGGTAGGTGGAGACAGGAGAATCAAAAGCTGAAGGTCATCCTTAGCTACAGACAAGGGGCCAGCACAGGCCACATGATATCCTGCCTCAAGACAGATTCTACTCCCAGCTGAGCAAATGCACCGTGGTCCTCATTTATTCAGTGCACTGTGAGGTGCAGAGCTAGGACCACTTCCTAGCTCTGGAAACTGGACTGGAAACTGTGTGTGGGCAGGGATAACGTCTCACCTCCACCACAGTGCTCAGCACCCAGCAAACACCCAAGAAATCTCATGTGAAGAAAGGAGCCTGAGTTGGAGGGAAAGACCCCATGTCCCTTCCCAGTGTGGTCTGATTAGTCAGAGCCTGGTGGGAATGCCTCCTCCCCGGGTCTCAATGCTTTACTTCTCTTAACATGGCCCAAGATTATATTAGTCTCCTTGGCAGCCACAGCGCACAGATGATTCATATTGAGCTTGAGGTCAACGGCAGTCTCTGGGTCTGTTTCACATGAACAGCTATTAAGTAAGGCAGGGCTTCCCCATCCATCCATATGTAGTTGATTTTTTGAACTAAATGTCTTATGTAACATTTCATCTGACCGGGTGATGGCCCCCTTTCCAGATTCCCAAGATCTATTCAAATCCTCAGCCTGTTGACTCAGTGTACTTATTCATCACTGCAGCCCCAGTCCTCCACCTTGGGACCACAAAGGACTTCTGTGTTTAGATGACAAAAGTATTGAGCAAGATGGGCTGGCAGCTGAAATTGACTTGTTTCCTAGTGTAAATTGGGGAAAAGAATTTAGTTATAGTGGCAGATGTTCATGGCCAACTTGACTGGATTTGGAATTGCCTAGGAGACACATTTGAGCGGGTCTGTGAAGGCGTTTCCAGAGAAGTTGAACTGGGGAGGTAAAACCCACCCTGGATGTAGGCGACCCATTCTGTGGGCTGGGGTCCCTGACTGGGTAAAAGGGAAAGAAGAAAGCAAGATGAGGAAGCACTGGTTCTCCCTCCTCCCTCTGCTTCCTGACTTGGATGCAGTGTGACCAGCCAGCTCCTGCTCCTGTTAGCATCCCTTCCCCCACCTTGACAGCACCTCAAACTGTGAGACAAAGCAAACCCTTCATTTCTTAAGTTGATCTTTTCAGACATTTTGTAGCAGCAAATAACGAAGCGGATACATCAGCCATGCAAACTTTCATCTGTTCTCACGTCCATTTTGTCTCCAGACTATGACAGAGACTGACGCAGTGGAACAGCGAAAGACATAAAGTTACCTAGACCTTTGGGCCCTTAGAGAAACGGGAATGAATTCAGCTAGGGACATTGGCTCTTCACCAAACTGGCTTGTACCGGCATCTTCATGCCACTCCCGGGCAACCAGAGATAGTTCTTCGCTTGCTCAGTATCAATTGAGCATCACGAAGTTGCCCATTCTGAGACCTAGTAACCCTACAGTCATGTTACCTAGAAATCCAAATCTCAGAAACAGCAATGTGAAGCTTGATAACTCCTCTTTTCTGTGGGAAGAACAACCGAGCCATTAAAACAACTGAAAGCCAGCAAAGGTCCCCACATGGCATGCTGACATAGAGAAAAATCTGCAGGAAAAAAGAGATCAGGAAAAAAAAAAAAACAGCATTTAAGACAAAGGTCAAACGAAGACATAAGATGGAGGAATGGAGTGTGTTTGCGGGAGGAAGTGAGGCAGAGTGTGGAGCTGCCTCCAGCGAGTGGTTGTTGGTTTCCACAGGCCTGAGGTGTACCTCAGAGATGCTCCCAGTGGAGACCTGTGGGACCCACCCACCAGCTTCTGCTTCATCCTGAAGGAGGTTCACCTGCGGCGCACTCCTCTGTGTGTTGGCAGTTATCCGTGAGAGAAGCATCGTGGCAGTCTCCCCAGTGATAGCCTATGGGGTGGGGTGGAGAGTGCACAATGATTGTAGCCCCCAAGTCTGTTTCCTAGGGCGGTACTGATGGGTCAGACTGAGTGAGGAGCTGGGTGGGGCTGCACGGCACTAGTCAGGGTACAGCGGCAAAACCTCAGCTCTGTTCTAGAGAACTTGGGACATATCTCTCGATCTCTAGCATCCGAAGTCCGCCATAAAGATCCACCTTCCATTTCCATTTAAACTTTGGATTCCAATGGTTCAGTGGCCGTTTGTCCCAGAGCTGACATCCAGTATATATTAGTCTGGGAGGGACACTGCACTTCCCACACCCATTGGCACCTCTCAAGACACCCCACAGCAGACAGTTATCAGGGGTGCTCAATCCCGCTCTGTAGACACAAGGAAGGACAGAGCCACCTCCATCCTCCTCCGGAAGTGTCCCTGAAATGCTGTGTTTCTGATCTAAGGGCATATGTGGGCTTCTCATGGAAGGAGATTATTTTTGTCCTGATTATCTGGACTCTTTCTCCTCCACCACCTTGTTCTCTGTTTGGTGGGTTGTAGTCTTTTTTTTTTTTTTATGTAGAGCCATGGGTGTTCCATTGAGTCATCTGCCTTGGAGTTGTATTTTCTCCACTGAAAAGGAATCTTCTTTCTCAAGGTCCACCCTGCACAACTGGCTTTGGGGCCGCTCCCTTCCTGTGACATTGTCAATGCCAGGGTGATAACGCTTTTTTTCTCAAGTCCCTATCACTTTTATTTCTGTCAGCATGTGCCTCTCAGTTGATCAGCCTTGGGTGAATCCCACTGGTTCCTTGCGTGACTTTTTCAGCGATTAAGTTATCAACCAGGCATGAATTCAGCAAGTGCTTCGTAGATGTCCTTGCAGTCCAGAGCTGACTTCTGCCAGTGTGATATACCTAAGCGAGGGCTTAGAGAAAGTTTCCCTTAGTCCTTCCACCCAAAGACCAGAGGCTTCTCAGCATCCTGAGGAGAGGCCCAAGACAGAGAACTTGGCAACACAAGCCAGTCTTGTAATCTGTTGGAAACCAGGCTCTCATCACTTATTGGCTTGGAGCCAGTTACTCAGCCTCAGTTTCTGAGTCTGTAGATGCTGGAATTTTCTTGATCATTACTCCACATTTTGAAGGGAGTTATGGGTTTATTTGGGTTTTTTTCCTCTGTTTTGTCTTTCTTTTTTTAAAGTATTTTTTACACAGTCACCATGGCTTATGGTCAAGTACAAGACACCAATGGCTATGTCTTAGTGACAGAGAGGGAGAGGGTGCGTCTTAGAATCCAGGAATTAAATGATATCTTCCCATAGGGTGTTCTGTAAGACTGACAGGATTTATAATATACATAGCACTGAGAGCCGTGATGGGCAATTAGTGCCGCATATGTGTGAGCTTTTTGAGATGCACTCATCAGCAGTGTGACGTCAACAATATGTGGGGTCACTCCCCAGCAAAAAGGGCTTCCAAACAGAGCATACCCTCACCTACTGCACTGGAAGTCTTGTGGGATGATGCTTCAAGAGAGGAAGCCAGGGTCTCCAGACCACCAGGTGGAGGGAAGTCAGGACCCAACCAGGAACAGCCAAGTCAGCTAGCCAAAGACCAGCTGAAGGCAGCCAGGAAACCCGGGGCCTGAAAGATGACACCATCTTTACTACACAGTCAGTGCAGGCTGCAGGCACTAAGGAAGGGAGGGCCTGTGGAAGGAGGCTTGGAGAAAAACAGGAGCTTGATGTCTAAGTTGTGACTGGCTTCTGCTCCAGTGCCTCAGAGACAGTTGACAGCACGTAGCCTCCACTGGCCTCCCATGCACCGCTGACTCCATACTGAAGTTTTCACCAAGGTGCCATCCATCTGACGTGGGATATGTTTCTATCACAAGTTAGCACCAAGCCCTGGTCTGTTGGGGCTCTGTCGGGTGTGGTCCCTGCACAGCCCCCACGCTGTGGTCAGGCCTGCTCCTGTGGCCAGTATATCATCCTGATGTGAAGAAAAGACCCCATTAATTACAAAACCTCATTTAGTCGGCTGCACTAGGCCAAGAAAGAAGCCCCCACAGAGCTATGGTGGTGGCTGGGGTCAGGAACAGCAGCCTACACCCCAGGGACTAAAAGCAGAGGGGGCTCTCAGGCTCTTGTAGATTCCTGTGAGTGACAGGGTCCCTCTCTATCAAGGATTCCTCAGGAAGTCACCAGGAGGCCAGTCCTGGAAGTGGGAAGCTTGCAGATCTCAGCACCCTTACCTGAAGTGAGCTACGAGACTTGTTTCTTTTTATTTAATTTTTTCATTGAAAAAAAAATCCCAACATACAAGATTGATCTGCGTTTCTGTTCAACGTGAACAAAATTTCGTATGCGGTTGCTCGTTGGTTCACCTCTCAGATCATAAAACGGCCAGTGACTGAACACAGGAGTCCATCAAGTAGCTTTCAGGTCCTCTCCCCCAACTCCTCAGGGCCAGTTCCAAGGAATCAAGTGACAAAGTACAGGTGCCCTGCTGCCAGGCTCCTGATGGCCTCGCAGGTTCCATGGCCTGAGGCAGGTTTCTCATAACTGCAGACCCACAATTGGATGTGACATGTTGACCTAGGTTGACCTTCCCAGACTCCCCAGAACACGGCAACCCCCTGCCCCCAGCCCTGGGCCCATTCAGTGGTTGCTGGGCTCTGAGAGGCCAGCTGGGATAGACTGTCCACAAGGAAATGGTCTGGCTTGGAGATGAGACAAGCTCTGCACAGAGGCTAGTCTCATCCCCTCCTAGGACCGCTTTCTCTAAACCCTCGCCTGCATGTTGGCTCCATAACCACTTTACTCAACAAAATATAATGACCAGAAGAAAATAAATTTGATCCCAAAATACAGAAGAGGAAAACTGGAAATAATAGATAATTCATGAATACATCCTAACTTCGTTAACAGGGCCCATTGCAAACTTGTGGGATTTCCCTTCCATTTGAAAGCAATTTGTACCTTAGATTTTCTCGCCTTGCGTAGATTCCCGAGTGTAAGGGTGGCTGGTAAGTTAGGGGCCATCGTAAACTGAGTCTGTAAACTGCAGCCAAATCATTTCAAAAGCAAAAATTATAAAAATTCTTTCCAAGTATTTTACAGCAAAATAATTCTGTTTAATGTGGGATTTGGGTGCATTTTAATTCTTTTATATACTCTGGGGTGGAACCTACAAAAGTTAGACTGTCTGGTACCCAGGAAGACCTCACATTGCCCATCCTCCTTACTCCTCTCCCTCTCTTTCCCCTGCCCCCTTTTCTTCCTTCTTTTTAAAGTCTCATCTTCTGCAGTTTCAAAGAAGCACCCATCGAGTGCTTAGAATCCTACACTAAGAATTTTTCCTTATATAAAGATACTGATTTCTGGGGCTATGGTAGGTGTACACACGTGTGCGTATACATGTGGAGGTCAGTGGACAACCTTGGCTGTTATTTCTCAAGTACTCTATATTTTTTTTCTGAGACATGGCCTCTCCTCACTGGCCTGGAACTTGCCCAGTAGGCGAGGGCTGGCTGGCCAGTGAGCCCCAGGGATCTGCCTGCTTTCCCCCTCTGCTCCCCAGGCCTTCAACCATTTGCTTCCCTGCTCTGTTCTTTTAAAACAAAAAACATGTTTTGTTTTGTTTAAAACAAACAAACAAACAAACAACTTCATTCCCCAAGATAAGCACTCCCCTGACTAAGCTAGTTCCCATACCCAACAACACTTCTCAGATCTTCCCCAGGGGTGTACATAGCACCAGGAGGGCTCCCCAATTCCCTCTCCCTGGGCTAGCAAATGCTCTGTACCAGATAGATAAGGTAAGTATATGGACAGATGGATGATGACTCTGGGTTTATTGAGGATAGTCAGATAGATAAAAAATGATAGATGGAGAGCTAATAGGCAGGTAGATGGATGGGCAGGTGGGTAGACGGATAGACAGACCAACAGATCTTTCCCTTGGGTGGATATCAAAACAGAACTGTGACAGTGACCACGGTTCTGGCTCAGCAGGTGTGAGGTGGGGCTGAGACTCAGAAATTTTCACCAATACCCTAGGCCATATTTTTCTTGTCTCTAAACCGTGGCCTGTGAGAGAGCTTCACTTACTCCCCAGCCACAAACATGTGGACCATTTGGTACCTTCAAAGAGCTCTGGCCTAGATCACCAGAGCGAAGTCCAGTGGATACAGGGCTGCACGTTTGGGCAGGGGCCAAGGTCAGCTGAGCATTTGAAAGTAACTCCTTGTTGAGGCAGATTTGGCTGGATCTGTGAGCCCGGAGGAATCTGAATAGAGAAAGAGAAGAGCAGACACCCAGAAACAGAACAGGGAGACGGGAGAGTAGACTCCAAGAGAGGCTTGAGGCAACTTTTCCAAGGATCTGAGTAGACTCCAAACACTAAGGGCTGATGCCACTGTGGGCTTTCAGTCACTAATCAGATAGCCAAACCTCTAAAGAAGCACATGGCCAAGTGTTTTCTGGGTCTTGGCTACTTAGGCAGGGTATCTGGAGGCAGCACACTGACCTTGGCCTTGGCCTGTGTCAACCTGCTGGGTAAGTGATTGCCTGGTGACCACCTAAGTACCTGGCACACCTGCCCATCTCCAAGCCTGGGACCTCGCTTGATCTCCTCATGAACAATTCCTTCTCCTCCTCCTTATTCCACAGTCATCTTTGCTACACACCCTCTCTCCTGTCTGCCCAAGCTCAGGGGATACAGGGGAAACCTGCTATCCAACAGAGATTATAAGGATAGAGGAAGAAATGAGGAAGAAATTCCCCAGGACCCTCAGGAGTGCAAACCTGGCCCTAGAGACCAGCCAGCATTCTGATCTTGGGTCTGGGTGTGTGGAATAAACTGCTTGTTTTCCCTGCCTGAGCTCCAATATCTCTGTGAACTCAAAGTGTTGAAACACTCACTTCAGAAATCCCTGGCTTTCCAGGGAAGACCTACAGAACCCGTGGTGGAGATGCCTAGAAGCAGGACATACCTTTCACAGCATGCATGGAACTGACTTGGATAGGTTCCAAGGAAAGAGGTTGGTCCCTGAGCTGGAGACAGAAGTCTGGGCAGTCTTGAAGGGATAGAGACACTGAGGGTATTACCCAAAGCTGGCTGGTTGCTCACTGCCAGGCAATGAATAGCAAAGCTTGGTGGATGTTACCATATTCTCCTTACAGTGGGAACAGCCTGGGATGCCAGTGCCACCTGCAGGATGGGACACTCAGAGTTTATAGTTCACATATCCAAACTCAAATGAGGGGATCAGGGTGCTTGTCTGGGTTTGACAAAGCCAGAAAGAATGACCAACTCAAGAGAGACTCTAGCAAGCATTGGGACCTTCTGTGGGCCTTCCATAAAAACCTTGCTCTCTTTTGGCCTGGGACTGGTTCAGAGGGGCCTGGAACAGCCCCCAGTTTGTCTACCAACACTTATAAACACTCTGGGGACTTTGCCCAAGAAGGCATTGGCATTCATCCTCTGAGGCTAAATACCATACGACTCTGAGACAAAGACTTCCAATAGCATTTATGTTGTAATCCTGGTGGGCTGGAGCCTGGGAGTGGCCCCATCAGGCAGTCCTGACCCAGAGACCCCTGTGAGATGATTGCTGAGCTTACTTCCCTCCACAGACTCCACTGGAAAGAGAGCATTTGAAGGTGACTCAGGTGACTAGGGGCTGGGCCCTTGGGTTCCAGGAGGGACTTCGGTGCACCCTGAACACTGGCTTGTCCACCTTTGAGAGCCCTTGCCTTTAGAGACCTAGGTGTGGAAGTCATGATCAGCCTTCTGCCACACGCTACTGGCCAGCAGTGGCTCCTAAGTACAGCCCTCATTCAAGAGGAGGAGAAATAGGCTCCAGTTTTTTATGTATACATTTTTTCCGTTATTTTTAAGTAGTTCTTGGAGAATTTTGTACAATACATTTTTATCATATTCATCCTCTCTCCCAGTTCCTCCCAGATCTACCCCTTTCCCCAAAACTTTGCACCTTCTTTAAAATTCCAACAGTTCCCATATACTCTTGGGTGTGTGGCCCTCCCCTGGAGCATGGTTGACTTACCAAGGGCCACACCATTAATGAAAACTGACTCTTGCTTTCCCAGCAGCTGCCAACTGCCAATAGCGCCTCAGTTAATGTGGGACTTTGTGCCCTGCTGCTGTTTCCATGCTGGAGTCTGGACTGGCTTGAGCTTGCACAGGTTCTGTGCGTGCTGTCACAACTGCTCCCTTGTAGTCACCCATTGCCTCTGGCTCTCACAGTCTTTCCACCCGCCCTTCTGCAATGATCCCCAGCCTTGGGAGGAGGAGGTGTGATGTAGGTGTCCCATTCAGGGCTGAGTACTCTCCTATTCTCAGCACTTGGAACAGTTGTGGGTCTCTGTGGGACTCACCCTCTGTTGCTAAAAGCAGCTTCTCTGGTGAGGTTGAGAAGGGCTTCCGTCTACAGGTAGGATAAATCATTAGAGTCTCAACATTGTGTCCACTTAATGGAATAATAGCAGAAAGTTCTCCAGGCTCCACTCCTTAGGCACAGGGTGTTAAGTTGTTCTAGACACAAGGAAACATTACAGTGTTCCAGTCCTGGACGGAGGTGTGTCCATTGTGGTCACCTGCAAAGATCACAGGTCCCTTCTCCCAACTAGGGCAGGACAGCTCTGAAGAGCCATCCAACCTTAACCACCCCCTCCCCCGCCCCAGGGTCAGCTGATGTTCCTGCTTAGTAGTTAGCTTCCCACTTCCCCTCCTGCTTCCTTCCCTCGCTGCCCCCCATCTTGTTCTCCCAAGAGGACCCCGTACTACATCTCTCACATTCATTTCCTCCTGTGAAAGTGAAGGCTTTGGTTACTGTGCTAATACATTTTCATAAACGTTAAATCTTGTTTTGTGGCTATGTTTCTGTAAATGGTCTTAGGAAGGCCTTCCAGTCCCCAGCTTCAGTGAGCACTAGACTTTATTCTATGGTATCTGAGACTTCAAACTGTACTCTCAACCATTTAATGTAATTGAAGGGTGATGTGTGTGTGTGTGTGTGTGTGTGTGTGTGTACTTAAATCTCGTGAGGAAGGATCTAATTTCATTCTTCTCTAATGGTTCATCAACTGCAGAGCAATAAGACTTTTTGAACTTCATGCTGCTCCTGTGTATACGTCTGTGCTCGTGCTGTGGGCACAGGCGTGTGCACAGCATGCACGTGGAAGTAAGAGATTGACATATTCAGGTCTGCAGGCCCTCTCACTGGCCTGGAACGCCACCACATGGACTTCCAGTGATCCTCTGGTATCCATCTCCAGCCTCTTTTGCTGACTGAAACTTCTCCCCAGTCCTTGTTCTATTTAAATTTAAGATGATTTAAAATGACGCCCATGCACACATTCTGAGTGGGCTAGTTTCTGAGCTTTCTCTTCTGCTCTGGACCTCAGTTCCATTATTTTGGTTAGTATGTTTTTGAGGTGGAATCTGATGTTTGATAATTCTTGCTGCTTTGCCTTCTTCTGATGTAGGCTTCCCCTCTGTATGCTGTGAATACCATCGGTTAATAAAGAAACTTGGGCCTACGCAGGGAATAGAGGTAGGCAGGGAAAACTAAACTGAATGCTTGGAGAAAGAAGGCAGAGTCAAGGAGAATCCATGGAGCCACCACCAGAGACAGACATGCTAAAACTTTTGCTAGTAGGCCATGAGCCTCATGGTAAAATACAAAATAATGGAGATAGGTTCGTTCTAGGTGTAAGAGCTAGCCAGCAATATGCTTAAGTAATTGGCCAAGCAATGATTTAAATAACATAGCTTCTGTATGATTATTTTGGGAGTCTGAGCTGCTGGGAAGCTGGGAAACAAACAACACTCTTCTTTAGATATTTCCATGAACATATTCTTTTAGGAGAGTGGGATTTTTAATGGTATATATTTAATTTATCCATATTTATCAACATTAGGTCTTCTAAAATAGCTCTATTATATTAAAATTTCCTTTAAAAAATGAATATACCACTTTTTGAAAGTCTCACTTTCAGTTTCTTGCCAGAGTTCCTTTAGATAGAACTATGTGTGTAGGTGGGCACTTGTGGAGGAGGGTGTGTGTACTGAGGGCTCCTGGGTATGCAGGGTTAAAGTAACATGCTGTGATTCCTGCTAGTCCCTGATCCAAGCAGCATAAGGCAGGCAGGGTTTGTTATGACTCACGGGGTTGAGAGGTCAGTGGGGAGAGGGTAGGACAGAAGAAGCATGAGGCCACTGGCCATATGGTCCAGTCAGGAAGCAGGGAATGAACGCCGGTACTCTCAGCTCTCAGCTCACTTCTTTTTATTCAGTCTGTAACCTTGGCCCATGGACTGGTGCTGCCCACATTCAGGGTGAGTCTTCCCACCTCATCAAACCTCTCTGGACACATCCTCACATACATACATAGCGGAGTGTCTCCTTGAGGGTTCTCAGTCCAGCCAAGTCGATGGTGATGATGAGCCACCACTGTTAAGCTTATTCCTAGAGCGTTTTTCTTCTCTGTTTCTCTTTTGTGCATGTGTGTGTGCGCGTGCATGTGTGTGTGTGAGTGTGTGTGTGTGTGTGTGTGTGTGTGTGCCAGGATCCGAGCCTCTTGTGTGTGCTGTGCCTGAACTCTACCTGGCTACACTCAGCCCTCTGTTCTTCTCTGTGTTTCCTACTTGGCTATTTCGGGTACACAGTAAGGCTTACGGGGTTGCTCTACTAATTGCACTACTTCACTTCTACGCCCACGGTCTGCTCTACTAATTGCACTACTTCACTCGTCAATTTGCTTTGTTTTTTTGTTTTTTTGTTTTTTTTTTTTTGAGCAAACAGTGCCATGCAAATAATTGCAAGTTCCTCTTCCTCTTTAATATTGAGACTGCTGAGGAGAACAGGATGACCCTGAAGAGGAGGAATACAGGACTCCCACATGCTTGGCCTGTTTCCTTTATTGCAGATAGGCAATGTGTGAGTGTAGAAGAAAGATCAGCAAGTTAAACTCAGTTATAATACAAGCACTGAAGTGAACATGTCAATGTTTTTTCTTATAATGTTTCGTGTGTGTGGTGTCGTATGGTGTGGTGTGTGTGTGTGTGTATGCATGTGGTATGGTGTGTGTGCCTGTGTCTGTATGTCTTGGTGGCAACAATCCTTTCAATCATCTGCCCAGATAGTTTGTAAATTCCCAAGGCTGCAGATAGTTCAGGACCCCACAATTATGTAGGTGACATTTTATCCTATACATGTGCTGAATTTACAAATGAGGCACGGAAAAAAACAAACAACATCTAATTATAAAATATAATGATCATAACAATATTCTCTAAAAAATTTTAAGATTCATTTCATTTAATGTTTCAGTCCTTAGTTGACTATGAGTAACTGAAACTATTAAAAGTGATATCCCCAAAGAGGGAACCACTGTGTGTCAAAATATACAAACACAAATACTATTAAAATTCACAATACTTGTGTTTTTTAAGATTTGTTTTAATTTCATATTTATAAATATTTGCCTGCATGTCTGTACACAGATGCCAGGAATCAAACCCAGGTCCTCTGTGAGAACAACCAGGGCTCTTAACTGCTGAGCCATCTCTTCAGACCCAATGAGCACTACTTTAAGTTCAGTGTTAAACTCTCTGTATCATGAAAATATTTTCAGAAAAAATCAATATATGATGACCACACTTTTGTGTTGACATTGTGTCTTTTTGCCAGGACTGTTCAATGACGCTTCTAGCTCCAAATGCCTGTGTTGTCCTATCTCCCAGCAAACATCCTTCTGAGATACACTCCCAGGATGAGATTGTTGAGAGATTTGTGCAGCATTGTTGTGCCAGCAGCTCCTGAGGGGTGCATAGCCTGTGAGTCCAATTGATAATTGCCTTGTCTTTAATAGCCTAAAGGAAGGGAGACTTATTTCAAACTGAGTTCCTTAGGATAATGAGCTGGGCAAGAACTCAAGTCCTTCTTCCAGGAATGTCACATTTCGATGATGAGATGGGCCATTGTGAAACTGTGTGGTTTCACATTCAAAAATGTCAAGATTTTTGTCATATGTATTTAAATATTTTCTCATAGTTCCATCATGGCATATATAAAGCCAAAGGGGGAAATATATCATCAATCCATGCATTCCTTCATATGACTTTCTTCTAAGAGGTTTGTTGATGTTTCTACATCAACAGACTCAATTTGCCTCAGCTTTTTAATCTAGTGTTACATTTTATTATACTTGCAAGGGTCTACATTTTTCTGCTCCACTTAGTTCCCTTCCTATCTTTCCAAATCTAATCACAACTAATTTGTTTGTAATCATTTCCGTTCTTCAACTTTGCATCACTATTACAAAATACAGGGATAATTAAGTTACAAAGAGACAAGGTTTACTTAGCATATGGTTTTCGAGGTCCCAACAAAAGACCAAGTGGAACTAGAGCCTTGGGTGTCTGATAGAGGTCTCAGCCAGCAGGCATGGAGCAAGACTTCTTGCCTTGTGAGACAATACAAGAGGGAAGAAGGCAAGGCCGTGGGTTCTGGAGTATGCCTGGAACCCTAACACTCAGGAGGCCAAGGCAGGAGGATTGTCCTGAGTTCAAGTCCAGTCTGGAATACATAGAGAGTACCAGGGCTACATAGCAAGACCCTATGTTTAAAAAAGGGGGCAGGGAGAGATGAAGGTGAAAGCAAAGAAAGAAAGGGAAGGGGGGAGAGAAGAAAGAATTCAGGGGAGGGAGAAGAAAGAAAGGGAGAGGGAAGATAGAGGGAAAGAGAAGGGAAGGAGGAGGGGAGGAGAGGAAAAGAAGGAATATGGAGGGAAAGAGAGGAGGAGGGGAGGGGAGGAAATAACAGGGGATGGGAGGAAGAAAGGTGTATGAGTCCCGAAATGCCATTTGAGGGTAAGTCCCAAATGACAGAAGGACTCCCAGTCAAGCCAGACTTCCCAATTTCCTCTTTGAATAGTGTCACCCTGGGGGTCCAAGACTTTGACACATGGACTTTGGGAACACTCACTGAAACTGTGGGAAGTCTCGTGTGTGTTTTAGTCTCCACACTACATGTATGTCCCATGAGTGATGTATAATGAGATTCTTTTCTCTTTTTTTCCTTCCCCAATCCCCAAGACAAGGTTTCTCTGTAGCTTTGGTGCCTGTCCTGGAACTAGCTCTCATAGACCAGACTGACCTTGAACTCACAGAGATCCGCCTGCCTCTGCCTCCCAAGTGCTGGGATTAAAAGTGTGCACTACCACTTCCCAGTTGTAATGAGATTCTTTGGTGCTTCATGTGTTGGACCTTTGGAGAAATGGCATCAATCTTGTGGGTAATTTGCAATTTGCTTTTGGTCCATATTATATTCTGAAAGTGTGTTCATCTTAAAATTCACACTTGAGACCTTTATTTTCAACAGAGCTTCATTTATAAGCAGTCCACCGTCGGTCCACTTTCCTGTGACTAGGTATTTAGGCTTCCTTCGACCTTCTCTGCATGAACAAGCATCTCTCCAGGGTGTAGCAAGCTCCTTACAGCAGTCAGCACCCCACAGTTCTTCCAAGAACATCTTCTCTGCCTCACTCTTGGACTCTACATCACCAATGCTGTAGGTTAAGTGGGGGCCTCTCACTATTTTACTCCTACATTTACGTCCTTCCTGGTGATTTTTAAAAATCTTAGCCTCTAAGAGCCCATGGGCTCTCCCTTCTGTACATCCTCCAGGCTTTGTCCACTCTGCTGTTCATCTGAGTGGATGGTGGTCTTACTTCATAATTCAACATTATTACAGATTATTTCTCAGTTGGTGATTGACAGTAAATTTATATGATGCTTCTATTGACCCATATCTTAAATTTTAAGGAAATCCCACTTCATTCCTTCCTGAAAAGCTTAGGACACAGAAAACATTCTTTTTTAAAAAATTTATTTTGTGCATGTGCATTGTTTATGTATGTGTTTGTGTGTATGTGTACACATGTGTGTGTATGTGCATGTGTGCATGTGCATATGGAGGCCAGAGATTGACACTGGATATCTCCCTCAGTGGCTTTCCACCTTGTTTTTTAGACAGGATCTCTCACTGGACACGGCGCCATTCCCTGGGAAGGGGGCCCTGAGCTGTATAAGGAAGCTGGTTAAGCCCAAGCCTATGCTTCAATGAGCAAGCAGCACCCTCCATTGTTCCTGCTGTACTCGCTCAGCTGTCCGTGAGTTCCCAGGTTGGAAGGAATGCTGAATAGATAATATATTTGACCTGGAAGTGTTAGCTAAATAAACCCTTTCCTCCCCTGAGTTGTTTTTGGTTATAATGTTTTAGCATAGCAACAGAAAGGACTAGAAAACATTTCTAGACCTCTACTCTTCTTTTTCTTTTCTGTCCCATGAGTCCCTTTTATTCTCCAAGGCAGTTTCTCTTCAATGCCGTGTGTACATACCTGGTTTGATGTATCTCTATATAATCTAATCATATTTTCATCTTAACAGACAGAGCCAAATTATCAGAGAGACTAGAAGCATACATGCATGTTGCTCCCTGATCAACTGTAGGAGCCAGCCATGATTAGCTAAATATGAACAGATCACCCAAAGGAAGTTCTTTACTTCCAACCATTATCACCTGCCAGAGTAAAACTCAGCCATCGATAAATTTAATAGAGGCCTGAGTCTCAGTAGTTTACCCTGAAGCTATACCAGGTTGCAGAAAGGACCGTAAACTAAGATTACCTGAGCACCACCCAAGAACAGATCATCCAAAAGAAATGCCTAACGTTCCAACCACGGTAGATAGGATCACCTGCCAGTACACACTCACCAGGATATCGCTAGACAAATGTCAGCCAATCAGGGGTCCTGAAACTCAGAAACCCCTCACCCCCACCTTTACTACTATAAAAACCCAACTCTAACTGAGCTCAGGGCTCTCTGTTTATTCCAATACACTGGACATATGGAGAGACCGAGTTTGCAAACTTGCATAAAATAAAGGCTCTTTGCTTTTACATACGAGACTCGACATCCTTGCTGACTTTTGGGGGACTTCGTGGATTTGGACATAACACATCATCATACTCAAAGCCTTTCTTATTCATTCTGATACAGATTGTGTTTTGACCTTCACAAACCCTCTACTCCAACAACACTGCATAGTAAATTCAGGTCTGCTGATTGAACAAATTGATCTTTACCTCACTGACTCAAAACACCACTTCGATTTTGCAATACACTCTTGGACGGTTTTGGTCGCATGGAACTTTCTCATCTGTCCAAGAAATCTGTTTTGTCTACGCTTGCACAGTTCCATACAACTGTGGTTGTTCTAACTCATTATACATTTCAGTGTCTGGTTAGGAAACTCCCATTTCATTGCTCTCTGTTTTCAAAAGTTCCCTGGATCTTCTCAAACGTTAGTCAATGGAATCATATTGCCTACCTCTGGAAAAAAAATATCCCACATGGCCGTCGACGAGGATTACAAATAATTTACAGTTTAATTTGTGGGAAATGGACAGCATCCCGGTGGTGAGTGCTCACAATGAGAACACAATACTCTCCCTGGTTATTTAAAAAATGTATAGATCTGTTGTTCCACTGAGCTTTGTAACTTCATTTACACAGTTTATTTCTGTCTGTTTTCCTAAGCCTAAATATATGAATCTGATATTGTAGTCCACGGTCTGTTGCTGCTACAATGAAGAACATTTTACCATTATACTTTATTTTGTATTGATATATGGAAATTCTTTTCTGAACGATCTTGCTATTTCCAGGCATCTTCCTCTTCATTTCCTTGGGTTTTCTAAATTATGAATCACATCACACTGCCCCTGACTCCACTGCCTGATTTATACCAGCTATTTAGCTTTGCTTATTCAAGTCCCAAATTCCCACACCCACCCACTACAAAGTTAAATTTGTCAAAACTTCTGTTTGTGTCACTAAATATGGATCAACACTGTGACAAATGTAATAAAATATCAATAGTGGTTAATTTCCTTGTCCAAAGCTTTGAATTTTAGTAAGTTTATGGTCACCAAAATCTTCAAGATTAATTTACTGCAGCGTTTGAGTCTGTACTCTGTTTTTCTAAGTTACATTTCTTGGTGGAAGAGACAGTTTGTGGGAATAGGTTCTCCCCTTCCATCATGTGGGTCCTGCCTGGGTTGTCAAACACGGGGGCAAGCTCTTTTACCTAGGAGCCATTTGCCAGCCTTTGAGTCTGTTTCTCAGTTGTCCAATCACAGGAAGAGTGTCTGTTCTTTCTCATCTAGAGATGAAGGGTTACCCTTCCTGCTTTAGCATTCAGGAATTAGGAAGACATATGTGACAACTGGTTTCAGATGATGGACAATAGATGGCTCCGGAGCACAGGGCAGGTCAGAAACTGCAGGCTGCTATGCTGTCCCAGGGTTGAGAAGATGGAGTCAGAATGCAGGGGCCAAAGACAGGTCTGCTTTGGTAAGCACCTTTTTGCTTTCAGGTAAGCACTGAAGGGAAGGGTTACCAAGGCAAGTAAGTCATCTAGCACAGAGCTATAGACTTCATAAGGCCCTAGCCCCCAGATCTTTGATCATGAGAAGAGCAAGGCTCTATGAGGCTGTGAAAAGAATTTTCAGGAGCCATAAGCTAACCAATTCTGGGATACTAGATGGGGATGTGAGTCCCTGAAGAACATGAGGTTCCAATGCCGTGACTTAGTGCTTTAGTACAGTCCACCAGCAAAATACCTAAATGGAAGCTTTGGCAGCTAAAACTAAACAATCAGTGACGTAACTACTGAGCATAACCAAAGCCCTTAATTTTGAAAAAAAAAAAAAAACCCAAAGTCTCAACGATGTGTGGTCTACAAGGTCCATACAGTCTCCAGCATAAAATTTCCAGACATCCTGTATCATGGAGATCCTGCTGTTTTGGATCTGCAGCATCTCCATGACACAGGACAACAACAGGATATCCAAGAGGAGCCCAAGTGAGACCTATTATCCGTGGTATAGCCCAAACCAGAGGCTTGAGTTAGACCAGTGAATGACTCATGCATGTGAAGATGGACAGACCAAAGGATACACTGTGTGTCTCAACAGGCCACACTGTAACTCCCACAAAAATATCCTTCTTGTTTGTTGTTTTTGTTTTTATTTTGTTTCTTTGTTTGGTTTTGGTTTTTCTTTTAAATTTGGTTTTGCTTGAGGAGGGGTGGTCCCAAGGGCAATTTGAGGGGATAGGGAGTTAAGTGAGATCAGAATGCACGATGTGAAATCCACAAAGAATCAGTAAAAGCTAAAAAAGAAAAGAGATAAAATCAAAGGAATAAAATTCCCAGGCATCACAAGAAGCACACAATACCAGAAAAATTCCAAATAACAGTAATAATGAAAAACTTCATCAGACAATTCACACTCAGCCAGCTGGATGACATAATCAGGAATGTGACACACACACACACACACACACACACTCGAGTCTGAAGTGGAGATTTTATTGGACAGGACTAAGCGCACATTGGAAACACTAGAGGAAAAGTCGCAGAGCTTGAAGTCACAGCACAGGAAACCACGAGTAAAGTGCAGAGGGCCCTGGGGAGCCCAGCAGACTCCCCGCTGTGTGAAGAACCAGGGCTGGGAAGGACAATCCTTTGCTGTTGGGGCTCAGAGGGGAAAGGACAGAGCAGAAAACTGTTCAAAGACATTGGGTAAGATAATTTGTCAAATTTCATGAAAATTAGAAACCTACAGATCCAGGAAGGGAAAGAAAATCCCTAGGAAAGAAAAAAACAAAGAAACTGATATCACCACAAAACTTCTGAAAACTCGTGATAAAAAGCAAATTTAAAGACAGTCAGTGGGGGAATTACACACAGAACAAGACAAGCCTCAATGCAGGTCTCTTGTCATAGACTACGTGAGCCAAGAAACAATGAAGTGTTTTGAAAGTGCCAATCTAGCACCCTAAATTCAGTAATCAAAATTTTAAGGACAGCTAAATCATATTCAGATATATAACTTTACTATAGGAAATATTAAAGAAGTTATTTCAATTTCTTTAAAAAATTATATCAGACACAAAGTAGGACTCAACACACACGGGAGGACAGTGGAAAGATAAATAAATGCATAAATATTAAATACACATTTTTCTAAATTTTAAACTTTATTTTAAAAGTCAATTGATTATTTAAGGGAAAAATAAGAATTTCACTGCAGAGGAAAAATGAATGAGCATAGCAGAAAGCTTTGCACAATTCATGAAGCAGTGAGATGCCACCTGAACAGACAGTGATTATTAAGGAGATGTATCATAAATTCCACAATTATCTCTAAGGACAAGTCAGCACAGCTAATAATCCAATGACAGAGACAAATGAAATCATAAAAAAATGATTAACACAAGATAGGAAAAGAAGCATAAGTGGGAACTAAAAAAGAAACAGTAGGATAGCACTAAGCATGGCCATGGACTCGTTTAAAGCAGAACTGCAGCGCAGAACTAGAAAGAGCCAGTGAGCAGCTGGTTCTGGTTTCTGTGAGCCATGTGGCCTTTGCTGAAGTGACTCGGCTCTGTACTGAGGCGGTAACACCAACATCCACAGTACAGATGTAGATGGTGGGGCTGGATTGGCCACATCGTGTGGTTTACAGATTGTTGGTCTAGAACACTTCAAGTCAAAGACGTACATGATCTGCCCAGGTAGAAAAGCTGTTGGCAACTAAGAATAAAATTGCAGATAGATGGAGAGTAAGAGAATGGGAAAGACAATATATTCAGGGGGTGAGGAGATGGCACAGCTGTTAAGGGCACTTGATGCTCTTGGGAGGACCCGGATTTGGTTCCTAGTACCCATGTTAGGAATCTCAGAATTGCTCTAACTCCAATCCCAGGGGATTTGATGTCCTATTCTGGACCCAAAGACACTGCACTCAAGTACATGTAGACATACATACTTTAAATAATAAAACATCTTTAAAAACAGCTAAATATTTAGAAGGAAAACTGCGGACCCAATTTTCACTATCTTGACATGGCCTAAAGACATTCGTCATAGCGTTCTTTAAAATAAAATCTGAGGACAAGAAAGAAGCTGTTTGATCATGTTATAGAAAACATGAGTGTTTTATATGCAAGGGGAGAGGGTAGGATAAAAAGCAGAAACAGGGATGGGAAAGGGCTCGGCTGGTGAGAACACATGCTGCCCAAGCCTGATGACCAGAGTTCTATCCCCAGATCCCATGTAAGAAGAAGCCAGATGTGGTGGCATCTGAAACCCAGCACTCTTAAGGCAATATGGGAGGTGAAGACAAGAGAATCACTTGGCAGCTCTGGGCCAGCTAGCCTGTAAATATGCAGGTCAGTGGCAAAAACATGGGAAACCTTGCATCAACAAATAGAAGGTGAGAATCAACTCTTGAAAACTGTTCTCTGACCTCCACATGTGCATCATGCCATGTGCATGCCTGTATATACACACACATATATGCACATGTACACACCATGCACACCCACACACCATAACCTTGTGTTATGACTTGAATATTAAATTCCTAAAAGGCTCATGTGTTTGAAAACTTGATCCCCAGATAGTGGCACTGTTTTGGAAGGTTGTGGAACCTTTGGAAATAGAACTTTGGAGGAGGAAGTGAGTCACGGAGGGCAGGCCTTGAGATGCCATAGTCTGGCCCCCACTGTATATGCAATGTGATTAGCTACCACCATGACCTCCTTTCCATGACGGATGGTATCCCTTCAAACTGTGAGCCAAAATAAGCCCTTACTCCTTTAATTGCTTCTTGTCAAATATTTTGTCCCACAATAAAAAAATAAAGATTAACTACCACAGCCTGGAAACAGCTGTACCAAAATGTTCATGAAGTAATTTCCAGGTATGCGTGTTAGCTTAGCTCTTATTTAAGCCTCATGCAAAAGCCAAAAAAAAAAAGAGATTGTGATAACTATAACATAGAAGAGAAAGAATGCCCATGATTTAAGCAGCAGGAGACACAGTCTCATACTAAAGGTCACCTCCTTATGGGCACTCCATCCCGGGGCTGGGGCCAAGCCCTATGTTCTGATGGTGTTCTTTGGAGGTACCTCCTCACTCTAGCTCTGTCTTCTCCTCCCCACTCACAGCGTCAGTAGTCTAAGATGAACTGATATGCTGTCTCTAGGACAAAGCCTGCTGCAGCCCCACCAGGCATCCTGGATGGCAGCCAGAGAGAGTCCCAGAGCATCCAGCTCCCCCAAGGCTGGCTCTGACAGCCCTAGCCCTGGATCTTTAGCTGGACACAGACCGTAAGACCCTGTTCTTCCAGCCTGGGATGGCTCTGAGGTATGTAAGAGACCAGCCAGCCACAGGAAGTGGTGACAGAACTTAACAGAAATGAAAAAACCCATGTGAGGAAGCCACGTCTTTCTTCCCCAGACCCTGTCTGGGCCATGTTCAAACCCCGCTGTCTTTGGAGGGAAATTCATCCCATGTGTTTCTTATTCATTTATGCTTAACTCATCCGAATCCTGTTTTGAAAGAGGCCATTGGATGGGCTACAAAGCTGTAGCAAAGCTGCCTGATGCCACGCCTGCCTGTGGACTCACCAAATACCCTTCTAATCCCCCAGGCTGTGGGGAAGGCTGACCCAGCATCTGCCTGCTCCCTAGTCTCCACCCCTTGGAGTTCTTCCTCACTGTTCCTGCCGTCTGGTGTGCTCTGAGGCTGGAAACTCACCTACCTAAGGGAGATAGAAAGTGAGCCAGACAAGGTCAGACATGTGAACCTGGAGAGAAGGTATGAAGCCCAGGGGGAAGATGCTAGTGATGCTTAGAGCAAAGTGTGGCAAAGCAGAGCTGCCCAGAGAAACCTCTGTCTAGAGGGGCATCATACATGGCGGGCAAGCAGGGACCCATCACCAACCAGAGACTGAACCTCAGTCTTCTTAGAGTGAACTTGAGGATGAGACCATATTCCAGCCAGAGAAAGACACTTGGTTCCTATCTTTGGGTCTGCTGGGGTGTGCTCAGTGTAAGCTATGGATGCAGAAGCAAGTTGTCCCAAGCAGACATTTGGAAATCATTAAGTCTAAATGTGGTTGACTCAGACATGAAGCATGCCAGAGCTGGAAAAGACCTTAGCGAATGTTGTGTTCCACCCCAACTCTCTGCCCTATTTCTATAGACCCCCTTCTAGAACCCCCTTCAGAATGCTTTGAAGAAGCCTAAACACCTTGACTTCTGCTTTTGGAAAAAGCATTTAGTGGTCACAAAAGGTCAAGCCTGCTCTAGGCAAAGCCTAAGATGAAACCCTAGGGAAAGCAAGAACAGACAGGAATGGAGGAATCCTAATCCTTCTGTGTGACCATCAAAATGGACTTGGACCTTTTCCAAAGCATCTCCCTTTTCTCACTTTGCTGGCAGGGATGAGTTCTTCCACAACAGCCAAGAGGGTGTATGCAGTTGGAACCAGAGGTCAGTGGTACCCTATAGAAAATTCAGGGAGCAACTGGGGCTGCTGGAACAGGAGGGAAGAAAGTGATCAGAGAGCTTCTTATGACGTCACACAGCCAGTGTGAACACCGGAGTATGTATAGTCCTGCCTTTAAAATCCATGCAGCCAGGGCTGGAGAGTTGGCTCAGCAGTTAAGAACACTGACTACTCTTCCAGAGGTCCTGAGTTCAATTCCCAGCAACAACATGGTTACTCACCACCACCTGTAATGAGATCTGGCGCCCTCTTCTGGCCTACAGGCATACATGCAGACAGAACACTGTATACATAATAAATAAATATTTTTTTTAAAAAAAAAATCCATGCAGCCAAAGGCATAGTTGGGGGATGGGTGGAGAGAAGGTTCTATGCTCTCTGCTGTACAGGCACCATTATCAAGGAGATGAGTGAGGGTTGGAAGACTAGGGGGAACATGGCTGCCCATGTCAAAAAGGAAAACAGACCACAGTTGGGGGCTCAGCAGCCACAACCCTAATGGTACTTGGTGGCTGCATCCAGAAACTACCAGCAGATGGCAGTATTTCAGAACAAGAAAGTTAGGATTGGTACAGAGAGAAGACTGGGCTTATGCATAACAGGTATGGCTGTCAACATCTTGTGGAATCGTCTCATTCTGCATACAAGAAGGTTTAGTAGCTTGCTTGAGAAAACAGAAAGTACAAGAACTGAAAGTCTAACCCCACCATCTAACTCCAAACCTAAGCTGGCTACTAAAGAGGATAATTCATTCTGTCTGAATCCCTCTAGATTTCTACCATGTACTAAGATCATGTTAGGTCTTGATACTCAAAACTCTTCAGACCACACCCTGCTCCAGGACAGATGGCCTATCGGTTTCACCAGTGACCTGATGAATAATCAGTGACCAAGGCGATGGGGACATGCAGGATAGCAGGTAGCACATTAAGCCCCAGGCCTGGTCCTGGCTTATGTGTGTGTGCACTAGCTGGGTGGCCTTGTGTGTGTCAATTGCTGCCTCAGGGCCTTTGTGTTCCTGTCTACGTGTGACTGGGAATAATGTCAGCCTTGTGAGAACATGGTGAGCGAACACGTTTGGAAAATTGGCCATGGGGTCAGTAGTGTGCTTTACTGAAACTGCAATTATCAAATGTGACCAGCAACAGGAGCCAGAAGAGGGGTGATTAAAACATGTTTACCAGACTACACAGTTTGCTGACAGAGGGGAGTGTGGCTTCCAGCCAGGAGAAGAAGACGGGTGTGGAGTCTTGACAGGCCGTAATGCCCAAGACAAGATGGTGGGGAGGGGAGTAGACAAGGAGCTCAATAACCCACTTCATTCCCAGGAACCTGGACATTACAGTGTATCTCACAACTGGAAAATGTAACTCCCATTGGTCTCAGACTCAACCAGACTCAACTTCACTGTGTGTGTGTGTGTGTGTGATATAGGCATTCATGTAGGCATATGCACACACATGTAGAGTGTCTGTGTATGTTTATGTATGTGCATATGGAGGCTAATGGTTGATGACCAGTGTCCTCAACTGTTCCCCACCTTAGTTTTTAGACAAGGTCTCAGCTAAACTGGCTGGCCTCTGGACTGTCTCCAGCACTGGGGTTGCAGGTGCTACCCTCCCTGTCCAACTTTTATGTAAGATGCTGGCATTCTGAACTTAGGTTCTCACATTTGTGGGGCAGGAACATCATCTGCTGGACTATTTCTAGTCAGTATGGTATCTCTTTGCAGGCCCACTACTGACTGGCTTCCTATGGGGCTTGCCCTGCCACATTGTCTTGATGTCTTTGGTACTTCTGTTTTTTTTTTTTTCTGTTGGGAGTGGGGTGTTTCAAGACAGTGTTTCTCTATAACTTTGGAGCCTGTCTTGGAACTATCTCTTATAGACCAGGCTGGCCTCAAACTCACAGAGATCTGCCTGCCTCTGCCTCCCGAGTGCTGGGATTAAAGGCGTGTGCCACCACCGCCCAGTTTTGTCTCTGGAACTTCTTAATACACTGCTCTGTTCCTCACCTGGGCCAACTCCATTGATGTCCTTTCCCTCAGCCCCTCACAGGCCCACCTCCAATCTCTGCCTTGCACACGGCAGCAACATGGCTCTTGTCAGAAGTTCCCAACCTGCTCTACCCAAGTCTCTCCATCTGTGGTTCCACCAAGAGGAGTAGGGACCCAGTAGGGCAGGAGGTAACGAAACTATTTGTGTCCTCCTGGGTAGCTGAAATTATTCAGAGAAGATGCTTCCCTCAGGGCATTCTGGGAGGACAGCTGGAGAGAGGCAGAGTCCAAGCCCCAGGGCTGCACAGGTGTCATCGGAGGGCACTCTTAGAGGAAAGAGGAGAGATACCTGGAGCATAGAACCTTGCGGCCCCTTCTCCCCAGCTTCACTCCGATCCCAAGCCTTTAGAAGCAACAGTGGCAGCATCTTTGTACTCATCTCTGAGCTTGGGCATCCCTCAGTCCTTCCTCCCCTCCTCTGCTCTTTCTTTCTAGAAGAGATAGAAACAAAAGCAAGTGGCTCTTCAGGGTGGGCGGGGCAGGGGTGGCTGGGAAGCCTCTCTGTGCAGAGGTGCATTCCTTCCCTTGACCCTCACCCCCTGGAGCATCATTCATTCCATCACACACAGCTGGAGCCGGGGGAGACCATGACAGGTGGGCCAGCAGGGAGGAGGGGATGGGGCATCATGGCCTCCTCCCCATCCCCCAACAAGACAGATATGTCCCCTCTGGACGTGCTGGGGGAGATTATTTTAACAAGCACTTTTGTACCAGGAAATCAGTGTGTTTAACCTAACAAGCAAAGCACGGCCCAGCGGGGCCCATAAATCTAGTTCCCACCTATTAATTTTACGGCCTACATAAAGCAGTGTTGAAGTCCAAAGTATATGTGACCTAAAAAGGGATCGCTCATTCTGACACATATACGACGTGGCCAGGACTCGAACCCTGACCCTGACCCTCACTCCAGGAAGCCAGCTCCCAAGCGTTGCGGGGTGCATAAGATCAGACTACAGAATCCCGCCCAGGCTCTTCCTGGAAGGTGTAGACAACTGTGCAGGGGACTTGAGGGGAGCAAACAGTGGACCTTCTACTCATCAAAGCCCACTGCCCATGGGTGGCTGTGTGCTGGTTACTTCCTAAAGCCACCTGGAAGAGAGCACAGTGGGGACAGAAATCCAGCCAGTGCTGCACAAATCTTCACTGCGGCCTAGGACAGGCCTGTGTGTGTCCAAGGAGAGGGCACCCAGTGTCCTTAGATGAATCCTGGTGTCTCCTCTGACTTCCTGAACTATCACCCCAAAACTCTGTGAGTCACTGTCCCACCAAGCAAGCCACAGAGGCCTCCCAAGGAAACCCACGACAATGGTTGACGTCGAACTGGACTTGCATGCCTGCTTCCCCAGTGTCAAGCATGTTTCAATTGTCTCTATCACCACACACTGACCACAACTGGGCCTCTCCAGCCAGCCCACAGCAACTGCAGAGACACTGGGACATGGACCACCCTGATACAATGGAACCTTGAAGTCAAGCCTCCTCGGTCCCACTCTGACCTTTCAGCAAAGGAATCAATCAGAGGAACCCAATCCCAGAACAGACTTGTTGCATCCCTGGCTCCAAGCCGACCTCCCAAATCCAAGATCTCAAAGCACTTGGTGCCCTCTGGACTCTCATGCAGCCTTTCTCTGGGCTGTCTGACCTGAGGGCTGGCTTCTAGGAGCTACATCCGTCTCTGTGCTCTTGAGGGTCCTGCTGGGACTCTCGAAGTAGAGTCCTTATTCCCGAGTTAAGGGGGACACATCACTACCAGAGGCGTGGGCTCTATGAAAGTGTGTACTTTATTTTGAAATGGCATGTGGAATTCATGCCCATTACACATATTTATTAGCTGTATTATAAAAATATTTTTCTTAGGCTGGGGTCCTCAGATGCAGGGCCAAGTCGCGATGTGAGGGCAACAGAGTTGACATGGGCTGTGATCCCAGGAAGTGCCACAAGAGAGTGGAGAGGAAAGCTGGAGAAGCCCATCTAGGGTGCACCATGAGGAAAGACTACAGTATACAGTGAGAGGAAGGGCCTGTGGTGAGAAGGGGCCGCTGGACACCTCAAGATGAGGCCACTGTCTAGAGCAAGACGAGGCTGCTGAACTCTAAGAGGTGGATGCGTAATGCAAATGGAGGCCTGTGCCCCTCAACATTGGCTGCTCCTGTTGACACACGTGGTAAAGAAAACTGGAGGCATGGCTAACACCATTTGCTGTGGTATTTTTGCCTAGTTATTCATATGAACTTGACTCCTAAACCTTCCTGGTTTCTACATTATGAGAAGCTCAGTTTGAGAAGTCAAGGTCTAGATCTCTCTATCCAGCACAAAGTACTAACTACCCATCCTCCCTTCCACCAGCCCCTGTGGTCCATCCTCACCCATATGATTACACATTGGCTTCTAAGCCCCACCAATGAGACATCTACAACCCATGTCAGCCACTCACGCACTACCAATTTACCTATGCACTAATCTCCAACTCAATCAGGAAGTGATACATGCTGGCCAGTCCAAACCTGGCTGCATCCTGACTCTTAAATTGTCAATCCCAGGTTACCCATAGCATACAGATCCCCAAATCCAATTCTGACCATCCCCAGCCATGTACTGACCCATGTCACAGCCACTCCGGGAGTATTTAGCAGGCCACATGTTTATCTCTGACTCAGTGACACATGGAGATGCGCCAATTCCTAATGCACACTGGCTCCCCAGTTGCAAACAACACACAAGCTAATGCTAGACTCCACAAGACACTGATCCCCAAGCCCCAAAAGGTGCTGTCGCCAGCTTTCCAACCGCATGTTGACCCCAATCCCAACTGCTGCCTGTCATTCCCAGCCGAAGCCTTACATGGACTCTCACCACCCAATGAAAACCACTGGCATGGATGCCGCAGGCTAAACACTCACCCCATGAACCTCAACCAAACAATGACCTCAATCCCAGCTACTCCAAGACCAGGCATTCTGATTCCAAAACAAGGCTACACCCGTAACTCCAGATCTTCACTTACCCTCAGCCTTAAACAAAGGCTGATCCATCAAATGTAACTTCAGAGAGACCCTGTCTCACTCACACACAAGCCCTCAGACCCCATCTATACCCTTCCATCAGCCCATGCCTCTCAATAGAGGGACCCCACCTCACCTTCCCATGAATGTTTTCCATCTTAGTCCATACATTTCAGCAACATTATGATGACAAAAATAAGTCACCTGTCACAATTAATTTCAACTTTTTTAACCCAAACCTAGAATCACCTGGGAAGAAAGAACCTTGACTAAAGAATTGCTATAATCAGATAGACCTATGGCCATGTCTGTGAGTTATTATCTTAATTGCTAATTGATGGTGGAGAACCTACCCCACTGTGGGTAGTGCCATCCCTAGGAAGGCGGGCTTTGGCTGTATAAGAGAGCTAGCTGAAGGAGCCAGGAGGAGCAAGCCAGCAAGCAGCATTCTTCCATCGTCTCTGCTGCAGTTTCTGTTTCAGGTTCCTGCCTTGAGTTCCTGCCTTAGCTTCCCTGGATGATGGACTGTAACCTACAAGATGAAATAAAGCCTTTCCTCCCCAAGCCGTTTTTTTGTTAGAGTGTTATCACAGCAACAGAAAGACCAGCTAGAATACTGCCCTGGTTTTCAACCTGCTTACAAGCAGAATACCCATGCCAACCTCACTGTCCATCCACTTAGAGAGGGCACTCTGACAACAGCCCAGGCCATCTGATGATCCTGGCCCTCCAGTCCCACTGCACACATGAATCCAACCCAGCCTCACCTTTCCCCTTTCACTTTCCCCATAACTGAAGATTTGGACTTCCTGGGTTCAACACACTCTGATGGTCCAATATGGTCTTACCCGGGGTCTATGTCCCACCCATGTCCACACACAGGGATAGTATCTGGACAGCACCAACAAACCCCAGTGGCCAGCAGAAACTACCCATAAAAGGCCTAGATTGGCACAGCACCGGAAGGCTCGCCCACCATGGGGCAGCCCCACTGAACCCTCACTTTTGTTTTGGGCTGTCATGTTCTTCTGCAACATGTAACCTGCTCCAACACCTTGTGCCATGTTTGGCTTTCCAAGGACTTGGTATGTTCAGTTCATTTGCTCACACAGCAACATGCAGGGCAAAAGGGTCAGGAGACAGAGCAACTGTCCTCAGTTGCCCACAGGTGGATGAAATCTTGGTTGGTCTCTCCACCTCTTTGGTGTTTGTTTAACCTTGTATACATCACAGGTTAGCAAATCTCTGTCAGAGAATCAAATTGGCCCATGCTCACTCATCTGCTGGTTTTCTGTGGCTGCCTCTGAGCTATGACGGCAGAGTGGAGGCACTTTGAAAGAAACTGTGTGGAGGCAAATTTAAAAATTATTACTATCTGTTCCTTACAGGAAAGATTTCCACCCGCTTCTGTGCACCCCCACTTTCCTCTCATATGGAGACTCATGATGAAGAGTGGTGTGTGGAGGTGGGCCTCCTTCCTTTTCTGGGCCTTCCCATAAACACTCTCTTCCATTATGTTCTGTTTTTGTTTTTGTTTTTATCACAATGGTGGTAATTGACCATTATTGTGCTGGCCTGCCTATCCCCCACCCCTTCCCCCCATTTTTATCCTGCACCCTGAAGAGGAAGGGTTGGAGGCAAGCTCCCCTGTGTTTGGGTAGCAACCCTGAGATTTCCAGTCTTTCTATGGACTACGGAGACTCTTCTAACTTTAGTGCTTTTGTTTATTGAAACCCAACCCTTTGGTGCTCACCACCCTTGGACTTGGGCCCAGACCTGCCAAGGCCCTAGCTTGCCAGCCCTGGCCAAGAAGTGGGGGGTTTGAGGACTATAAGGAGCCCTAGCCAGGATCCATTCCACAGTACTGCTTGCTTATAGCCTAAGGCGCTCCCAGCCCCTCCCTTCTTAACGTCTTGCTTACAAGACAGCATTTGGAGACAATTTCTCATCAGACCCTCTTATAAACATCCTCCTGGGTGAAGCAAGCCTGAAGGAGCACTTATTAGAAACACCTGTGCCAGACAGCAGGCCTGGTGAATGACAGCTTGCAGACCCACGATGGGCCCCCTGCCAATTCAGGCTGGTCAAATGGGTGGGATGGGCAAGCAACAGGGATAGGGTTTGGGTGGGGAGCTGTCTCTTCCTCCCAACACCTCCCTGCTAATCCTCCACATGGTCAGCAAGCTGCTGAGGCATGGCCATTCTTATCCTCATGGGAGAGACCTGCACGTCCCAGGAATCCCCAGTTCCATTCACTGCCTGTTGGAATTAACAGGATTCTTGCATATAACTATAATCCTAGCACTTGAGTGGTAGAGAAATGAAGGATAAAGAGTTCAAGGTCATCCTCAGTTATACAGTTCAAGACCTTATACAGTTCAAGACCAATCTATGCCATGCTTCAAAAACCAAAATAATAATAATGATAATAATAATAACCCAATTAAACAAACAATACCACCACCACTATGTGCACACACCACCTACCACCATCAACAGAACCAGGCTCCTTATTCAGTTTTCTCTAGTAAGACAACAATCTCTTTGTTTTCACTGGGGTACCTAGCAGTGAGGTCATTCTGGATTTATTGTTTTATTAATTTTTTTAAATATTTATTTATCATATTATTTTATGTGTGCGAATGTTTCCTACATAAGTGTGTGTGTGTGTGTGTATAGACTACATTCATGCCTATTGCTGTGGAGGTCAGAAGAGGACATCAGATTCTCTGGAAGTGGAGTTACAGGCAGTTGTGAGCCACCATGTGAGTGCTGGCAATCAAACCTGGGTCCTCTGCCACAGCGACAAGTGCTCTTAACCACTGAGCCATCTCTCCAGACCCTTTGATGTTTTAAATGACTGAGAATTTTTAAGGGTTTGGCAGTGAGCAGGTTTGAGAGGCAATATCGGGGCTGTCTCAGGCTATAAGTAACCTTGACTTACTAGCAAGGCCCCAGAAAGTCGTGACATGGTGTCTGAGGGCTACATCTTTTGGGAGAGGGCAATTCCAAACGTCATCCCTGCTTCATCAAACACCACAACTGGTGCTGAATCAAATTTGCTGTTTACTGGGAGAAAGCAGGTGGAGAAGAGGAAGGGAGGAAGCTCTGAATTGCTTATGCCATGGATATTCTGCTAAAGGGCTTTGTGTGTGTGCCCTGCGTGGGTACACATGTGTGTGGGTTATGTGGAAGCCAGCATTTGATGTCTTCTTCAGTTTCCACCTTAGCTTTTGAGACAGGATCTCTTACTAAACCTGAAGCTCATCAATTTGGCTAGACTGGCTAGCCAAGAAGCTGCCAGGATCCTCCTGTCTCCATCTCCTCAGTGCTAGAATCACGGGGATTCTGCTGTGCTGGGGATCTGAACTCAGGTCCTCATCCTTGTGCAGAAGGAACTTTACTCTGTAATCATGGAGCCATCTTCCTGGTTCCTGCTGCTGGTCTTTTCAAAATGATTTGATTATTGTTATTTTATGTGTACAGGTGTGCCTGAATGCATGTCTGTGTACCACATGACTGCAGTTTCTACAGAGGTCAGAAGAAGGCACTAGATGCCCTGGACCTGGAGTGTAGACAGTTTTTAGCTGCCATGTGGATGCTGGGAATCAAATCTGTGCCATTTGGAAGGGCAAAGCCATCTATCTTTCCAGCCTCTGCTTCTAGGCTTTGATAGACATTTCTGGTGTTCCCTGCAGCCCCCACAGCTACTCTCTGGGTTTTCCTGGAGTTCTGCACCCTTTCTGGCTCATAATTTCAAAATCCCTTTATTTACCTGTGAGAAATGGAACTAGCTTAAGCCAGGTGCTGTCCTGTGAATCCTCGGGCCTATATGGGAACCTAGAAAGAAACTCTCCATTACTGGGTGGGATGTCCCATGACAGTACTTTGCTCTGGAGAGAACATTACAAAAGGGTGTCTCAGAACCAGCCCCAGGCAGCCCAAGAACTTCCCATCCCTAGTGCTAGCACAGAACAGAGGTAGTGGATTCTGGGGGCAGCTGGAAGGAAGCTTCTTAAGTGAGCTGGGCAGAAGGAGAAAGCACGGGACTTCATGAAATAAATCAGTGAGGTCTCAATTCCGATAAATCCAGTTTTTTTAAAAAAAAAAGCAGCAACTGGTAGAAAAAGAAAATGTAATTTATGCCCATTGAAAAGAGGCCAGGTTTAGATTGATGAAGTCTCCTGTTTACGTAATAAATCCATTTCCATTCATGTCACCAATATATTTATCCACACATCCTGGTCCAAGTCAAATCTTCATTATTTTATTATTCAACAGGGGGCAGAGGGGAGGGCAGGGGGACAGAGCTCTGTGTCGAATTAATAAAGTCTCACTCTCTCCCCCAGATGTCTCCTCACACAGGGACGATTTATTCCTAAGAAGGACAGAGAGGAACTGGGTGCAATTTATGTGCTTTGAAAGAGACCCAAACGTAATTAGGCAAAGTCTCAAGTTCAGGGAGAAATAAATCCCAGAGAAAGTAGCCGGGGGTAAATTTACGTTCTCTGAAAGTCTGGAAGCGTCTCCCCAACCCGTTCTGCCCCTCCCCCAGGCCACCGTGCTTGGTGCTCCAAGCCCACCAGGCCTAGGTGTATTTTCCCACACCCTCAGCTCCCAGGATGCCTATTGTGTTCATGGTGCTCCCCAGAGGATGCTTGCCCTTCCCCTGGATCTCTCCCTAAGCAAGTCACTGTTCTCAGGAATAACTCAGGTCCTCTGCTGGGAGTGGCAGATGACAAGACTAGGACCCTCCCTAGACATGTATACAGAAAAATGAAGATTTCCAGTATACCTTTACCTTCATAGCCAGTCAGGGAAGGCGCTGGAACAAGAACCAGCCAGTCCTCAGAGTGGAGGGGAGTCCCCCTTTCCTTCCCCCCCATATCCAAGTGGTGCTCACCTGGGAGTGAGGGTATCCCAGAAAGCTGGGCACTGAGTTGCTGGGTCAGGGTCAATCAGGATTTCGAACCCACCCATTGGGAGGCCCTAGAGTGGCTGTGGTGAGCATGTAGCCAAACTGCCTCCTTGGCTTTGACATTGGTACCCATAGAACAGTGCTGCTGTCGGCTTGGGTCAGAGAGGCCTCTTTTGCTAAAGACATTGATGGTTAATGTTCTAACTGGTCAATGTGCTTAGACTAGTGACAGTGGAGAGAACAGGTCACAAGAAGACATCTGTATCGCCCTCCAGAGAGCACAGAGAGAGAGAGAGAGAGAGAGAGAGAGAGAGAGAGAGAGAGAGAGAGAGAGAGAGAGAGAAGCTTGCAAGAGCTGCAGGATGGAGAATACTAGGAAATGCTGTCTTCCAGCTATGGCACGGCCATGGCAACCATAAGTACCCAGCAGGAGGTATGGTTACCTGCATAAGACCTGTGTGCACACCCATGAATGGGGGTGAATGAGGGAAAGGAGGGACTCCCTGACAAATCATCAAGAGTGGGAGATAGATAAAGGAGAGGATTACAGGGGATATAATTACAGTACATTATATACATGTATGTAATTGTCAAAAAAAATTACAAAACATTCCCTTAGGGCTGGAGCGATGGCTCAGTTGGCAAAGTTCTTGCCCTAGAACCCATGTTAAAACATGATGATACATGCTTCTAACACTTGTAGAGGTGGAGACAGCAGTTCTCCAGGTCTTGTTGGCCAGATAGCCCAGCCAACTCAGTGAGCTCCAGGCCACTGAAAAAAGAGGCCCTATCTCAAAAAACAAGATAACTCTAAAGCCAACCTCTGCGTGTGCACACACACGCATACACTCACATCCACCTATGCATGTACACACTCCCTTAGAACTTGGAGGAGCTGCAAGGCCAGAAAGAGGCCCAACCATTTCCAAGCCAATAACCTGGAATCCAGCCCTTCCTGACACTGGCTAACAAGATGACCTGTTAAAAACGTCTCACTGCTGGAGAGTACCAGGTCTCTAGCTGTCCCTGACAGGGCCAACCAATTTCAGCCTTATTCCTTTGCTGTGGTTGAGAGAGAGATCCTGAGTCTACAGTCCCAAGCTATAGAAACTACATGGGCTTTCCATATCTCGCTCACCCCCAACAGCCACACAGATCTACAGAGAACTGGAAAGAAAGGAATGCTGGCACCTATCTCAAAAAAGGCCCAGCTGGGTCACCCTCTCTGGCATGCTAACTGCAGAAGGCTCTACAGGAGCATCACCTCTGAGAGACTCCTCAGGACCTCAGGGAGCTGTCATTATTCACCTGTAGCTCACAACACATGCTGATGGGAGTGGGGTCGAGGTTCAGACAAAGGCCTGTTTGGTGATGCCACAGTTGTCAAGGAGCCTTTCCACCCTCCAGCTTGCACTGCCTGGAAGTGGCCTTGGACTGAGGCTGATGACCTGGGAGGTCTGGCCAGGTGTTTGCAAGAATTCTTGAGGGAGTGGGGAGGGGCCTGTGGGCATAGGTGGAGACTTTGTGAGGCAGCTGTCACCTGCTCACAGGTGACATTTTCTCTGTGATCCTGTTACTCCTTTGGGGATTGTTGCTTCTCATCTGGCTTCCCTGATCTAGACAGCAGAGACTGGCCATAAATTCAATGCTTTTACAAGCTTCTCTGGGAAGCCAAGACTCCCTGGCGGGCAGACCAGGGCAACCCAGAGAAACTCAGCAAAGCAAAGTCAGGTGCCAGGATGTGTTCCATCTCCGTCACTCAGCCAAGACCCTTGCTTCTCACAAAGCCAGATACCCACCCACAGCTGTCATAGGACAGTCCCACTTTCAGGGTGGGATGGTGGTTAATAAAGACCCCAGGATCCTACTACCCTTGACTCAGGCACTGTCCGGGGATGGAATGCAGGTTGGGGGCAGCTGCTCCAGCCATAGTGTCATCCTCCTCTGCTCTGTGCTGGCCCTAGGAGGTCCTTATTGGGCCTGTTATCTCTCAGGCCCTGGGAAGAGCCTTGTACAAGTGGAGAGAGACAGGATAGAAGCCAGGTAGACAGATAGGGAACAGGCTAAGGCAGGGAGGGTGGGCTTTCAGTGATGTTTCTGCTTCAATCTGCCATACAGGGTGCAGTGTATTCTAGTGTTCTGTGAAGTGACCCTGGAGATCTAGGAGCAGGCTTCCAAGAGACAAGTTCATAGGAATGAAACTCTTAGGAGCTGGAGGATGAAGGCACAGCCCTGGAAAAGGGCACTTCTGTGTAGCCCAATGGCATCTTTTGTGCCTGCCTGCACCACTGGTTCAAGATTATTTCTTGGCTTTCAGAACTCTGAAACCTTTGCTCTAAGTGTTAGACAAAACTTCCTACAAACTGCTGGCCCAGCCCCACAGGACTGATCTGATGCCTGTGAAGGGCCTTCTCATCTGTTCCATAAAGACAAGCAGGCTTGTTACCTTGACACTGAGCAGTAAGTGTCAGCATCTGCTTCTGGAAACTTCTCATTTCAGATCATAGCGAATAGCTCCTCCTGCTGTTGTGCTGCACTCCATTCTACCCAACAGAAAAAACAGTTGAAAATTATCCATTCTCATGCCAATGTGGATGACGACATCCTGCCTTTTGGCTCCCGGGCAGGAACCATGCCTGGGTCCATTACAGAATTTGAATGTAACTTGGATTTGTCCTGAGAAGGTTGGTGACTGCCCCGTCACTCTAGAAATCACAAATGACAGAGTTCCTTTTTAGAAGGGATCAGCGAGTCTTGACTTTTAGGTTCTTCTTTGTGCCCTGGGACTTGAGGGGTACAGTTAGTCTGTGCCAGTTTCGCTACAATGTGGTCAAGAGCTCTTCTCTCGGGGACTCAGGCTTTTCTCTAAACTATTGGACCTCTGTACTGGGGCCAGACTGTGGCCAGACAGTACTAAAGTCAATGAGCTTTGAACCTGAAGCTGAACTCTCACGGAGAAAGAATACATGGCAGAATCCCATATTCTCATTGTTCTTTTTTTTATCTTTTATTTTTTTGCTGTTGGGAAGCTCCCATCAAATTTTTGGAGTCGGGAACCAAGACTAGTTTGTGCCTGCATGCATTTTCTTGGTATTACCCCTCCCTGGGCATTTTAACTCTCTCCTCATACCTCTGAACCAGCCTACTTGTCCAGACCCTATTCCTGGTGAACCTTTATTTCCATGGATTGGCAGCAGCTTCTTTGCCCATGTCACCAGAGGAGTTTATGGCTATACCTTAAAATAACAAGAGGGCGTTTTACTCTGATCATGTGCTTGAAGTTGTAACCTATACTGTCTTCTTCTCGGCTCTGTTTAAAGCTCGGTTTAGAGTAATAGTCACTGTGGAGTATTGGCTTCCCCTTGCCACTAAAATGTTCAGCCCTGAATCAGAGCAGGCTGTCCCAAGCCATCTGAGAATGTGGATGTGGACCATGTGACACTGAACTCTCTACAACAGTTCTCGCTAAACTGTCCTTTGGTCCTCAGCTCGCATGTCATCCCCATAATCAACAGTGTGCTTTATGAACTGTGTATGTGTTTCAAAATCAGCTGCATGGAACCTACTACTCATTTGGGGAAGTTGCTTAAGCGCTCATTTATTGAAGTACCTATTACCCTCAGGAACAATCCGCAGAAGAAAATTGTCTCTGATCTCATAACCAGAGAGCCAGGGCCACTGACCTACTTTTTTATTGCCTTGGTATTCTGAACGCAGCCTTCAGCTCCTCTATGCTCTGGGGCCTGCATTGAGGCAAAGTATCAAGGCAGCAGTAGCTTGGGCACAAAAGAAGCCCTCTTATAGAGACTAATAAACATCAGAGAGGCAAAGCACAGGGAAGGGGCTGAGGACAAACTACGTTTCTCAAAGGCATACCTTTAGTGACCTACTTGCAATCTCTGATACCACCTCTATCATCTATAGATGGTCCATAGATGAAGTCAGAATCTTCACCCTCCAATCACTTCCTAAAAGCCCTACATCTAAAGACTGCACCTGGGACCAATATTTTGGAGGGAGACACATTATATCTAAATCATAGCATCCTCTTTGTTTAAGTTCCCAGTAAACTCGGAGCCAAAATATTCTATCTCCACCAAGTGTGCAAATATGAGCACATCCGCAGCCTAGCTGGGTGGATAGAATTCTCATCTTCAGCCTCGATACTATCAAGTTATTGTTGGTGGAAGTTTCAGTGATTTCTGTCTCTAACAGGTGGTCCAGCGTTGTGCTTTAGCCTGCAATCCTCAACACCAGGTTTGGCCATAATAGTTTATTTTGCCAATTTGAGGGATTTAAAGTGGTATCTCACCATTTAAGTGTCCATTTCCTCATCACTAGCGTATTCTCTGACCTTGTAAGTTATCTGTTTGGACCCTTTCTCTTTCCTTACTTTTATTTTTTATGTTTGCCTGATTGGCAAGTTCTTCTGCCTGCTTTTTGTGGCTGACTTCCTGGGATTTCCCATATCTGCTTGGCCCATTTTGATTTCTTTAGGCATTCTTTGTATGCATTCATGCAAATTGCACAGAAAGCCTAAGGGTTGTATTAATCAGGGGTGGTTGACTCTGCAATAAACAAGCCCAGATTGAAATGGCTTAACAGAAATGAGCAATCCAAATGCCTGCTGCTCTGGTCGGTGACTCTTCCTAGCAGCTCTGTAGGTCACAGAGTTCCCAGCTGGCCCTTGCATACAGATGGGGGAAGTTGTCAGGCATTAGCCTCAGGTCATGTACTCTTGCCCATTTCCCTGGGCCAGAACTTAGTCACCCAGTTCCATGTCCCTCCAGGAGAAGCTGGAGATGCCTGGCCTAGGAGTCAGAGGAAGTGAGGCTTGGAGGCAGGCCTTCACATCCCTGCATTACATGACTGTCAACACTTCTTTTGCTTCCTGTGGTGACTGCAAGATCTGCCTGTCCTTCCTCTCCTGGTGTCAATAAAGGTGAACACATGCTAACGGGGTGGGGCTAACAGGAATAGTGGGCTCAAAATGGGAAGAGTTTGAACTTGCTCAGAACTGCCCCCAAAGGGCTAGAAAAGACAGAAAGGAAGGCCAAAGGGTGGGGAATTTGGGGGCAGTGGAGGCTGTCATCAAAGGAGAGATTTGCTTCTAAAAGAAAAGAGTGACTTCAAGGCTGGGTAGAGATGGTCAGTCTAATAAAAAATAGCAATAGTGTCCAGGCTCACAGGCAACAAAACAGGCTTGAGAGAAAGTCAGGGAGTGGGGGGCCCAGAGGACCTGGAGTGCTGAGAGCAGAGGCTTCTCCCTTGAGAATGCAGTCTGTGGAAGAGGCTAAGTGGGGAGTAAACAGAATTAGATGCTGGTCCTGTCTTCATGGGGTTTACCATCTGGAAGGGCAGACAGGCCTCAGCTCAGTAGCCACAGTGTCTGGGGCTTAGGCGTTTAAGATGGGCCCTTACAGATGAGATGGCTCAGTTATTGTGAGGACTTGAGCTTAATCTCCAGCACCTGTATCAAAAGCTGGACAGGGTGGCAAACTTGCCATCCCAATGAGGTTGAGCAGCAGAGATAGGTGGATATCTGGGTTCATTAAAGACAACCAAAGTTAGTGTATGTGTGTGCATACACACACACACACGACATACAGACACACACACACCAGGCCTCCGCTCAGCATCCTGTCACTCACTTCCCACAAGCAGCCTGTGCTAGCGTCAGACCCACTTTGCAGAAGAGGACATTGAGTGTGAAGCTAGGCGAGGAGGACTGGCAACCTCAGTCAGAGGAAAGTAGACCGGCTTCAGGAAGTGGGATGGGGTGGGATGGGACAGAAACCTCCTGGTGTGTTTGAAGTATAGCATTATCCAGCTTCCCCCTCTGCCGAGACTCTGAACCAAGTACACAGCCCAAGAAGAAGTGTTTAGAGCCTGGAATGCCAATATGCCTGTAGGGCCAGGACCTGGAATAAGATCTTCCGCCTGCTCTCATGGTTTTTGTCCACAGCCTCTGGGGGATGACCCACTCTCTGCAGTCAGCTGTCCTGAGTCTTCAAACAGTCGAGAGATTGTAGATCACCACCTGTAGGACAGTCACATGCCCTGTGGTGACCTCGTTTTCTGGATTCCAATGGAACTTCTCTGCCAGAGCTGAGATTTTACCCCTTCGATCCTGCCACACCCTGCCCTTTCTCTAGCAGGTGCATATGCTCTCTATTTCAGCACCCTGCTCAATGTCTTCGCATGTGCCTGAGCCAGGAACACTCAGCCTCTACCAGACAGACCAGAGTAAAGCTATACCTGAGACCTTCCCAGGGCTATCCTTTATCCAGCACTCCTGAATGAACTCCCCCCCCAGCACCCTTGCCTTTCTCCCTCATAACTTTTCTGTCTAGCAGGTCAACCCGTCAAGAGTTCCTGCTGGGCTGGGGAAACAGCTCAGTTGGTAGTGCTTGTTCTGCAAGGAGGAGAACTTGAGTGTGATTCCCTACATCCATGACAAAACCTCCAGGCATGGTGTCATGCACTTATAACTCTAGTCCTGAGAAGACATAGACAAGAGGATCCCCAGGTCTCACTGGTCAGCCGGCCTAGGTGAATCAGCAAGTTCCAGACCAGTAAGAGACCCCATCTCAAAAGACAGGGTGGATGACTTCTGAAGAGTACACCAGATATTGACCTCTGACCCCCACATGCACATGACCATCCATGCTTATATATACACACGCATACACACACACATGCACACACACACACTTACTCCCACACACACACATGCAGCCACATACACAGTCACTCTCTCTCACACACACATTCACACACATACTCACACATACACGCACACACTCATGCACATGCACACACATATTTTTGTTAAGGGCCAGGCACTGTGCTGAAGCTGTGATCCACTACAGAGAGGCCCTGTCTAGAATGTGCATTGTGCTGGGTGAGCTAGGAGCAGCCTCATCTCATCCCATCTTCAACCATGATGCGCTGAGTTCAGGGTAGGAAGGGCACTGAGGGGATTCCTAAAACCCAGTGTTTCTGCCAGGCTGCAGTTCCCCTCTGCAGCCACTAGGCCATGCTGCTCCCCTGGGCTGCAGCCAGCAGCTCTTCCTGCAGGAGGTGACAATGCCAGCCAAGCTCTAGGGCAGGGCAGGAAGACCGGAGAGGACAGCAGAACAGGAGGAGGCCCCAGGAAACAAGTCCTGTGCCTCCGCAGTTCCCAGAGTGCTGAATACATGTTGCTATCCTACGACAGAGAGGTGGACTGAAGCTCACCGAGGTATAGTGTAGAGACCCTACAGAAGGGGAAACGTTCCTTCAGAGCCCCAGTAACTTTCTGCCCTTACCTTGACTCAATTTCCTGCTTCTTCCCTAGCCTGAGGCAGAAGGAAGTCATTTTCCCAGGTGGCCAAGGTGCCTTCTGCAACTCCTTGGCCCTGAGAGCCTGCACCTCTCCGCTCTGCCTACTTCCCCTTGGGCATCTTCTCTTCCACCCCTTACCAGAGCTTACCCAGATATCTGCTCTGCCCTGGGTAGTCTGAAGCTTGGAGTAGTAGATAAGATGCCTTCTGCATCCAGCCTTGGAGCTCAGATCTTCTCCAGTTGGAACGCTGGGCAGAAGAAACAGAGGCTGGCAGAAGGAGTGAGGTTATCCCTTATTGCATTAGGAGGAGCCCATGTGCCCTGGCCCAGGCCTGGGGAGGTCACACACAGTCAGTGGCAGACTCCCGGCCATCGACTCTATTTGAAAACTATGAATGGGTTTGAGCTGCCTTAGAGAAGACAGACAGAGGCCACGAATGGTTTAGTTTTAGCAACATAAAATTTTATGTTCCTTAAACACACCAAATCACCCTAAATGGCCATTAAGACATCACAGTCAAGGGAACATTCTGGCTGCTTCATAGATAAGGTCAGAGTTCACGTGTGATTGACAAGCTAACTGCTCCCAAGCACGCTGGTGTTGTGCAAGGGCACAGTGTTTGCCGCCATCTGGAACATGCTGTGCACCCGGAGGCCGGCAGGGCCTCTGTTGCACCAGGAGTTGGTTCAGCTCATGTTCCATCAGCAGGGCCCAGTCCCTCTCTAGCCTTGTAAAAGTATCACAAATTCTGAATTAGATGTGTCTGAGTGAAGGAGGGCCTCTCCCTCCCCTGCTAAAGCTGCTTCCATTGTGTGGTGCCCACCCTGTCAGCAGCCCAGTTAGTTTCAGTTCCATGGACGCATGGATGCTGTCTTCTGTTTCATCTATTTAACAATTACTGGTGCCGGGCAGTGGTGGCACACACCTTTAATCCCAGCACTCGGGAGGCAGAGGCAGGTGGATCTCTGTGAGTTCGAGGCCAGCCTGGTCTACAAGAGCTAGTTCCAGGACAGGCACCAAAGCTACAGAGAAACTCTGTCTTGAAAAAACCAAAAAAAAAAAAAAAAAATCACTGATGGGCCACCCGTCGCAGATTCTACCTGTTGCTTCAGGGAACACAAAACAAGGCAGGAACACAGTCTCTACCCTCCAGAAAGAAGATGCAGTTTCTGGTTTGTGGATTCATTGGTATTTGATGTTATTTTAGATGCTGGCTACTTTTATAGCCACAACATTCCTGAGAAAAGGGCCAAGCTACTATTGTTCCCATTTGTCAGGTGAATCAACTGAGGCCCAGAGAGGTTAACTACCTCCCTCCAAGCACATTCAGGATGGATCTTAGCAAGAGCCCTTGTCTCTGTATGCTCTGTAGCCTCTGTTGGCTTGTGCCAGGGGACTGGGCCTTGCTTCTCCTATTTTTGACTCTGTTAACTGTAGCCACAAACACCCTGTCTACCCCCCAGGGGTCCAGCTTAAGCAGACCTTCACAGCAAGAGGGGCTGGACACCTTCACTGGAGATTCACCTAAGAAAATCCTGAATGCAGGGGAAAACATATGAGAGCTTTAGGCTTTGCTCTTAGTCAAATACTCCCTAGGAAGGAGGGTCTCACAAACAAGAGGCAAATCCCACTCTGCTGTGCCTTAAAGTTTCTGCCAAACTTCTTGGAAGAAGGCCTGTGATCAGTGGAGGGGTCTATGTTCAGTGGAGTGGTCTGTGGTCAGAGGAGGGGTCTGTGTTCAGTGGAG